>CM069078.1:3172500-3772500 GCA_035578085.1 Solanum pinnatisectum
ATTGAGCAAACACGTCTTCCTTTTCAGTGGAGAACGGTAAAGGGCAGCCCATCATCAATCAAGTTTCGTGGATGGAAATACAAAAAAATCATGTGATCCAAGAAATTTTTCCGAAGAATCAAAACAACATACAAAGAGATCACGTGAACAAGGGAATTTGTCCAAAAGATCAACAAAAGCCTACAACAAGATATTAGTACAGATAGACCTTCAATAAGCAAGCAAATCAAAACACACAACAGGAACCTGTTGACATGCCTAAGCAAAAAAGCTGACACACCCGTAACTTCTTTTAAGCAGACATATATATATATATATTCATGAGCAAGTTCTGAAAAGAATCAAATAAAGCATATCGCAAAAATGAATTAGCAGGGAGAATAGGCAAGAGGGTTAAGACAATTATATAAGGTCCTTCCCTGTCCCACTCTCAAATCCTCCATATTGACAGAGTCACAGAGGTGTTAACACATTATTGCCACCACAGTATTACATTTACGGCTTTCAAGAAGAGAATAGAAAGAAAAACAAAGGAAGAGAAAATATGATTTCCTTAAAAGAAAATGGTACTTTAAGGAAAATGTTTGATTAGCCAAAGTACCACTGCCACCAGGGCTTACATCCTCCTATCGCCTACTAGTTGCATGAGTTATATACCTACTACTTCTATCGATGGAAAGACCGACGCTCATCTCCCTATAGCTTTTACTGCCAGAGGTTGCACTTTGGAAATCATTTACCGATCATTTTCCAGGTTTGATGTAAAAGCAGGAGACATACAGCAATTACAAGCAGGGGAGGAGCTAGGGGGGCGAATCGAATCCCTGGCCTGAAAATTGTCAACTTTTATGCTTTTATGCATATACCGTAGATGTCTAACCCCCTTGTGAAAATCCTACTTCTGCCACTAATTACATTAAGGTACACAAATAGAGTCTTGATTGACAATAATGTATAACATTTTATCAATAAAATGACATCTTTTTCCTCAACATTCTCAGCAAATCAAGCTAAACAAACAGGAGAAAGAAAAGAAAACAAAAACATTTCCTCTCATTACCAAACACACCCTCAAAACGAAAATTTAACAACACAAAGCAAAAGGGGTTGATGAACAAACCGTAGGAAAAGTATTGCTGGTGTAAGAAATCAAAAGACAAGTCTTTCCAACAGCACCATCACCCACTGTAACACACTTGATAAACCTGGAAGCACTCATAACTTTTCTTGTTTGCGTTAAAAATTAACGATGACCCACTTCTTATCAGATCTTCTTGAGAAGATCTGATCAATAAAACAAACAAACACGTAACAATGTAATGCTTCTTGAATTTTTCAGTCCCTTTCAATGACCCATCTGCAAAAATGGCAAAAACCCACAAAAGTTTGATTATCTGGAGGAAAACCCAAACCCAAAATTGAAAAAAAAAATGGTTGAAATCAAAAAGGGGGAGAACGGAATTTTGGGGAAAAGGGAAAATGGGTGTGTGTGAATTTAGATCTAGAGGGAGAGAAAAAATTAGAGGTAAAGAGAGAGAAAAGGAAAACCCATTTAGCTGTTTGTAAAACTATTGTCTGTACCTTTTTTCTTGCCGGAAAGTACTGCGGTTGAATCGTTCGCTGCCTGAAAAAAAAAACACTCTGTTTTTCTCTTTCTCTGTGTGTCTGTCAGCCAACGAAGAAGAAGAGTTGAGACTCTTTTTGTATTTTTGCTTATGACTGGCTTTTTTTTTCTCTTCTCACGCTTTTCTCGCAACACATGATTGTTGTAGGGGTAGAAATGTCATTTTCTTATGAGATAATGACGGAAAACACATTTGAACTATCACTCTTTTTTGCGAGTTTCACGTATTTCAACTAAACGTTGTTCTCTTTTTTTTTTGGTAGATAGTGATAGTTCAAGTAGAAAAAACGAACAACACATAGTTGGTTTAGACAATTTTCTGGTGTTTTTAATATATAGATGGCGATAATTTAGGTTTTAAAAAAAAAAGAAAATAACAAATAGTTGGGTAGACAATTTCGAGATGTATTTTGATACATAGATGGTAATTGTTCAACTAAAAAAAAGAAAATAACGGAAAGTTGGTTGAGTAGACAATTTCGAAGTGTATTTTAATACATAGATGCTGATAATTCAGGTAGAAAAATAGAAGAATGAATAGTAGGTCTAAATGACTATATACATGGTAATAATTTAAGTAGAAAAACATCAATGAATAGTTGGCCTATACAGTTTGGGGGTTTGTTAAGGGAACAACGAATAGTTGGTCTAGACAGCTTTAAGGTATGTTGTAATACATAGATTGTGGTAGTTCAAATAGTAAAAAAGAACAACGAATAGTCGGTCTAAACAACTTTAAAGTGTGTTGTAACACATAGATGGTGATAGTTCAAATAATTCATCTAGACAACTTAGAGTTGTGTTATAATACATAGATAATGATAGTTTAACTAATTTTTTTATATTTGATTAATCAAATAGAAAATGACTTTTCAAATGAGGAAAAACAAGTTTCATAAGCCGTATTTAATTTCAAGTTCTTTATCTCATTTCCACTCTCATATTTTGACCACCCTAACCTTCCACGCCACACTCCGCTCCGTTTTCATTGGATTTTCTAGATTCATATTATATAACTCTTGAAAAGAAAACGTTTATTGCTAGTATACATTCATTTTCGATTAGATTTATGCGTCAAAATTTGAATCAACATGTAGTTTAAGATTTTTATTTTAAAATTTTTTTATAACTATAAATATGTAATACTAATATATGTGACTATAAAAAATTCATTCACTGTTAGATTAAAAGTCTAATTCTTTTTTGAATGAATTAAAAAAAAAGTATTACCACATAAATTAAAATAAATTCAAACTAGTTGAACTTGTGATATTTCAGTATTGCATGCAATAAATTGTATCTTCACATGAAAGTGTCAACTGAATTAAAGAGAATCTTGCCAACCATTGCTTTTAAGAGACAATAGGTATTTGTAAATACCAACACAGATCGTGAATATGATTTTTCTTAATTTTTAATTAGTATTTTTGAATTTGAACCTTCAGTATGAAAAAAAATCTCCCTCCTCTTTAAATGAATCTTATGCGATATAAATCTGAATTAATCAGAGAACCCTTCCTTCTTAAATGAACTGAATGTGGTGTGAATCTGAATTTATCTGAAAGTATTTTCACCTCTAATAAATCTTATTCAGTGCGAGATAAAAATAGTATTTACAAATAATTTTTATATTATGTGATCATAGATTTAATTTTATTTATTTGTAATACCTTCAATTGGTATAACATTACATTTGTTAATTGGCAATTGCTCATTATTAGAGGTATGACATGATCAAATTATCTTTAAGTAATATTTCTCAGTTTATGTTTCATACGTTTGTTATTTGATTTTAAAATAAAGTAAATTTTTTTAAAAAGAAATTGTGAAAAGAATGGGTCCAAAAGAATTTTTGTGGGGTCAATTGGTCAATTACAGCCAATTATCCTCTCAATTCTGAGCTCATTGTATCCATAATTGTGTGGGTAATAACAATAAATATGACAAATTGGCTGCTAAGAATGGAAAAAAAAAACATATCTTAGTGGCAAATTGACATTTTGGCTCCTAAAAGTAGACAAGATTCTGTTCATTGTTCATCTGGCAACCTCTAAACTTTAGCTTGAAATTTTTAGTAGCTTAGTTAGCTGGTTATATTCCTTCTGTACTTTTTAATTTATTAAATTTTGATTTGATATATCTATTAAAAAATATTTATTGCTAAAATGAGTTTACTATTTTACTCATATTAATTGATAGACTACATTTTTCAATGACACTAACTTAATGTTAATAAGTTGAGGGTATAATACGTAAAGAACAAAATTGCCCTATCTTGATTTGTTAAAAACTGACAAGTAAAAAAGGATAGAGGGAGTATGAACTTTCATTTAATTGATGAGGATTCGATTCTCCACGTTGTAATTCACTACCCATTTTTCTACTTCCCATATGTTTTCAGAAGAAAGAAAATATAAACTTAGCCAGTATTTGACCATAGATTTTGATAGTAATTTTTGAAATTTGTGTTCAAATATCTATTTAAACATGAAATTTGACCCTCAAATATTTACAAGTTCTCAATGGAACGATGAAATTTTTACTTACAAAACCTCAATATTTTTCAAATAAAAACATATATTCAAAACTTAACTTATTAAATTTCAAATTTTAACTTTAAAATCTATCCAAAGGGAACTTAGTTGTTTTTAAATCATGAAAATGTCAATATAATTATCATATGATAAAATTTATTAAAAGGGAAACACCCCCCCCCCCCCCCCAAAAAAAAATAAAAATAAAATAAAATATAGCTACTTTAAATTGACAATTCGATTAGGGACAGAGCTAGCATGTCAATAATAGATTCGGTAAAATTTAATAACTATTTATATTTTAAAAAATATAAATAATTTATCAAGAATCTAATAATTTTACTTATTTTTAAGAATAAAAAAATTATGAATTCTCAAAATTCTAATTCCGCTTCTGAATGACTTATGAATCGTACTCTAATAAGCTATCATTGAATTGACAAATGCAGCCAACTTAATAACAAGATACATAGCTATCAATAAATGTGAAGTGTTGTTCTTTGTTGGAATTGTCTCTCTCTATATATGTCCACCTTGCTCTATTTATGATTTATATGGATGTAGGGTTGTCAATAACTTTAGCCCATGTTCTCTATTGGTGAAAAAATACACTATATATTATATTGGGAAAAAATTAAATATATTGACTTTGTGGAAATATTCTTTATTCTGATACCTTTGGAAATAACCTTTTACCCCTGCACTATTTAATTGTGTATTTTAAAGGTATATATGTGCCCACATGGACATAAAAAATATTGCATAATTATAAATAGTAATGTGTCCACGTGGACACATATACACTTTTAAAATACACTATTAAATAGTTCAGGGGGTAAAAAATACACTATTAAATAGTTCAGGGGGTAAAAGGTCCTCCATAAAATTTGGCATCGTAACAGCAATTTCGGCCAAAGTTGAAGTATTTTTCAAACCCTTTTCCCTATTATATTCTAACTTAGTAAAAAAACAGTAGAGTTTAAGTTTATATATCGATAATATAAATAGTTTGTGTACTAGAGTTGTCAATATGGGTTGGCTTTCCATTTAAACAACCCATATAAGCTTTAAATTTGACAGTCGGTATTTGTACTTTTTGTGTGGTAGGAAAATGGTTCGCCCATCCCACAATTACATAAATTTCTGAACTGCCAGCCCTCTTTTCTTAAAAATATATTTTTCATGATTTTTTAAATTAAATTATAATTTAAATATATTATCATAAATATCGACAAGACAATATGTGTTAATGTTACTACTTGTTAATCAAATACACAAATAAAATTATCTTTATAATATTTATTAAGTTTGATTTCAAGTAAAATAATAAATAGCTAAATAAAAATATTAACCTAATTGTTTTCCAATGATCATAATAAAACACAAAAATTATGACAGTATTCCATAGACTATGACATATGTAGTGATTTCCTAGAAATTTTAGGAAATTTTTATTTTATGTAGTAACATAATTTGTATTTAAATTGTAATATTTCAAGCTTCAAACAAATTTTGAGTTTTGACTCTTGTTATTTTTAATACTCTATTTTATTTTTATTTTTTAATTAATTTTTATTTAGCCCACGGACCGGCCCTATCGATATTTCTCAAGCCCACAAATCGATTGCACTTATTCGTGAAATTTAAAAACTTTTTTCTTAAATGGACTCCAAAAATCGTATCACGGGTTAGCCAGGCCGGCCCAACCCATATTGACGGCTATATTGTGTACTATTAATCAATTTTCAACATCCTCCATGAATGTACGTAACTACGTATAATATAACATGACATGAATTGTACAATTTACACCTCCATTAGATCAAATGATTGCTGAAACTCATATTTTAAAAGAAACTGAACTAATAAAAACAACTATATTGTTGCAGTTTCCGCGTCTAGATACCTTTAAAGCTGTCTGTTTCAAGTCTCGAAGTGCCTGAGCTCGAAGACTCTCCCATTGCATCAGGAGAGGATGCTGCACGTCGCTCCTGATTCAATGAAGTTGGTAATCCTGAGACCTCCTGAAGAAAGTTGAATCAAAGCAAAACAATACTTAGGAACAATTACAACAACTTTATCGCTAGTGCATGAGTGATCCTTTCAGACGGTTTACGATGTTTCTTGAAAAGTGAAGTGTAAAAATGACCAGGAAAAAACTATTTGAGACGACAAATCGCCAGCTGAAATTCAAAAGCAAGCAACTATATCATATGTTTTCTCAAAATATGAGCAGATCCACAACTACAAAGAAGGGCAGCCTGGTGTACAAGGAATCCCGTGTTAGCAAGGTCAAGAGAAGGGCCGCACCCCAAGGGGTGTGATGTAGATTGTAGACAACCTGCCCTAATGCAAGCATTAATGACTGCTTACACAACTCAAACTCGTGACCTATAGGTCACACGGGAATAACTTTACCGTTGCTCCAAGATCCACAACTCTGGTGTTAAATCAAGTTCAGTTGCTGTGGTATTAGAAGCCTTGGGTATTGAAGAAACTAAATCAAATTCATTTTGACAAGAAATAAACTAGGTGCTGCACTCAAACTTTCCTCTTCAATATGCAGTGAATTCATTGTTCGAATCTCAAACTGGAGCTGCTTATGTAGTAACAAACAGTTTTATCGTATTCGGAGTATACAAGTTCTTTTTGAGAAGAAAAATAATTCTATTAGTAAAGGAAAAATTATCTTATACAGAAGAAGCAGTATGTGATTTGCTAGTTTAGTGGTTTTAAGAAAGAAATAGCAAATTCAACATAAAGTAACGACAGAGGGGAGGAGTCGGTATTGATTTATGCCAAATAGCTCCACAATAGTCCCCCAACCACATTTTCTAAACGAACCAAAGCCGATCCGAATTGATCCTGTAAAAAGATATGTTACAAAACAAATACCTTTATTTTTCAAATGATTCATATTGTCAAGTACACCCGTTCCAAATTTCATCCCCATCAAATGATCAGGCGAATGCCAATATATCTCGTGGTAACAAAAACGTTAATATCATGAACTAGAAACCCAAGATGGTGGCGCGACCTTTTAGACCAAACAAAGTTCCCATACTAGAGCTATTTGGGCCACATGATGAATAGATATACAGGAAAGATCAATCTCACGTGAATTGGTTGAGCTAAATTCTCATAGTTGGACAAATAAAACTGTTGCATAGAGTTACATATATCATTTAAGAAGATAGTAAGGGATATCTGGAGACGATCACCGGGGAAGATAAAGATAAAAGAGATGAGTATGAACGGAATGAACGAAAAAGAAAGAGTTCTTTTTAACTGTTTGTTTGGGCTCGTGTGCTAGTCGAAGCAGTTGGAATATGGCAAGTTGGCAACTACAAGGGCATATTTTGTTGGGATGGCTGATTTCCTCAAATTTGGACGGTTAATACATAACAGTACTCAAGAAATTGTTCCCTTGACATACAGAAAACGCTTACTTTCATCAAATGTAGCCTCAGATCACAAGGCCGGACTTGATTACCAATGCAGGCCATAACAAAGTTTGAATATTGAAACAAGACATCTGCAGCAGCTCGCTTCTTTTCTTCGACCTGAATTATACCAATAGATAAAAGCTAATAGCAACAAAAGAAACAAAAATTGCTAAGGAACTATATGCCTAGTTGGAAACCAAAGTAATTAAAAAAATCTGTCAATATGAAAATTAAGGAAAAATATAAGTAGTAGTGAGGCGTCGGTATGGAGTTGCAACAGCTGCGAATATAGACTAAGCTAAGGGATGGACTTTTAATTTCATTCCATGGGTTCTGGGACTCTAGTATAAAAAAAATCCGGTATTTCGGCATGAAAGTGACACATTTAGGTTGTTCTTATTGAAGGAAGTTAGAAGCTCGGAATAATTTATAGTGTTGGTTTCATGGTTCGAGTCATGCTTACTTTCCTTAGTCAGACGAGTAAAATTCACTGATATATGCACTACTTGCTGTCGCCTATCAAGCTTGGTGAAAATCCAAACAAACGCCGTCATATGCTAGGGAATGTTAATCAATACATGAAACCAATCTTAAGAGGAAAAAAAGCAATGCTATATCTACACAAGTTTTTCCTTTTCTTACGTATCTAAAATGCTTCCCTAATCGTGGCAAGGAAGCATTGATTTTACATGTACGACTTAATTATCTCTTCCATTCTTTTTTGGTGAGAAATGGATGTCCTTTCCTATACTCTTTGGGCTTCTCCTAAATAAATTGAATTCTCATATTTCTTTCTTCAACTCAAAAGATCTTTCGAGTGTTGAGTTAGTCCTATTTATCTATCAGAGTAAAAGGAAATTGTCTTAGGGACAAAAAACAACAACATACCTAACCTATTGTAATCCCACAAGTGAGGTCTTGGAGAGAGGTTGCTTCCGATAGACCCTAGGCTCAAGGAAAAGGTCTTAGGGACGAAAAGGTACAGAATAAATCCAATTGATCCTCAATAAAGAACATTTTATAATGTGTGACGCGATATACGTAGATCCAATCCCTATCTTGGAAGGTAGAGAGGTTGTTTCCAATAAGAGAATTGATGATTATTGTTCTCTTAAACAACATCATACCCGGCTTGATCCGACAAATGGAGTTTGCTAAGGGTAGAGTGTACGCACATCTTACCTCTACCTCATGGAAGGGTAGAGAGGTTATTTTTGATAAACCCTCAGCTCAAGTGCATCAAATCAATGTATTTACGGAAAAAGGGGATACGACGGTGAACAAAAAATGTGAATTAATAAGAAAAGCAGTACACAACCTTCAGAGAAAAGAAGCAGTAACAACATCAAAATAATGCAGTAACTGAAAGAATATACATATATAAGACTAATATTACGACATACACGATGCTCTCAGGCTCCACCAAGCCTAAACCCACCGAAATGCGAGTCAAAGCTCAACTACCTACTAACCTTCTACCCTAATCAAGGACTTCCATATCCTCCTATCTAAGATCAATACATAATAATCTGAAGTTGCAACATATCATGTCTAAACACCTTTACCCAATACTTCTTTCATCTATCTCATTGGATACGTATATTGAAGTTCAATAAAAGCTTCAAATTATTTTCTACGACTGAGACGATGCTCACAAGCTCCCATCAAGCCTAAACTCGGCAAAACGCAAGTCAAAGCTCAACTTCTGCTAACCTCATATCCTAATCCACAACCTTCATATCCTCCTATCTAATATCATGTCCTCGATAAACTAAAGTTACGCCATATCATGTATAATCACCTCTCTCGATACTTCTTTGACCTACCTCAACCTCTCCCCATTCCATATATATTGAAGTTCAATAAAAGGTTCAAATTACAAGACCAATATGAGATTAACCCTTTTTTCTTCAAACAGTTTCAATTAAAAATTAAAGCAAAAAATTGGCAGCAGTAGTCACAAGATTAAACAAAACATACTAATAAAAATGAAATGGAGAATTTTGTTACCTCGTAATCATCTTTCATGGCTGAAATCTGAGTTTCTTCATCCATCTTCTTCCCCAAATCATTAACCTCAATGCTTAAATATTGAATGAAATTGTGCTGTTTTTTTTAGTTAGTTATTGACAGTAAATAAAATTAGCGTTAATTGAAAGATATGAGGCCCATTAGCTCAGTTGGTTAGAGCGTCGTGCTAATAACTCAAAGGTCGCAGGTTCTCGAGACCTGCATGGGCCAATTTTTATTAATGCCTTCTTTTTTCTATTCATATTAAGTTTTTGTTTTTATAATTCTATAAACATTACACAATATTTAAGATTACAAATTTTGAAAGTCTTATAGTAAAATATAAATATTATGACATGATTACAACCACAATTTTTCCTTTTAAAAATTCTTCCCTACTAAAATTTTGTATCTATTTAAACTTTGTTACATAAATTAAAGAAAGATTCTTCATAAAAGTTTCTGTTTTTTCTAGCAAAGGAAATAAACAAAAAGAAAGTTCATTGTTCGTAAGCAAAACAACTATAAATTGACGATGCAATAAGTTATAAGCACTGTCAATTTTTTTATTGGCTTACGAATACTTGACTTATAAGCACATTGATCCGACTCATAAGTAAGTCAAAAGATACGTGTATAAGTCAGTTTAACCAACTAAATGGTTCTAAAAACACCGTCAATATGTACAACTCTGGTATACCAACAAAAAGAAGACATCATATACAGAGCCAAACTCAAATCATGGCTTGCAATAGTAAACACAGGTTGGACAAATTGACATTTTCCAAGTACACTACATATCACATTGAGAAGCAAGGTCAAGGGTTACTAGCACTAGTTTAATTTCTTTTTCACAACAAAAAGCACTATAAACCCCACCCCCAGAGTCAAATTTCATCATTCTGCATCATTTCTTGACTACCAACTGAACTTGTTGGCCTTCAAAGAAAAAGAGTCACATCCCTATGATATAAGCACAATTACGAGAACAATAAGATTTGGGCATCTCATCACTTCTTGTCTTCTTTATGTTCCTTGTCCTCTCGTCGTTCCTTGTTCTCGCCATTCTGCTATGATGAAATAGACACAAGTGAGATGGAATGCTAACAAAAACAAAAAAGATACAACGATGTGTCTCGTTATGTCTACTTAAACCCAAAGAAAACATGAGATTCACATTAAAGTGTGTGACAATACAAGAAACTAAAAGTACCTATTGGAATAAGGAATATGACAGGAAGAATACAAACTCCATATTCCTTATGTTGCCTTCCACCTCATTGATCACCTCTCTTTCTTGCCTTCCATTTCTTTCGCAATGATTTGGCCTTAAGGGTCTTGTATAAAACATCGTTACTTCAAGAATGATCTCATTTTAGTCTAAAAGTATTTCTTCGTTTCTTTCATCTTCTTCATTTTTTTGGATCATTAGCAAGGTGTAAAAATTGAAATGCTCAAAGTATCTAGTAAAACAAAAGGTGTTTCCCTGACCCAAAAGACAGTTATATATTATACATCATCACTTTCAGCCAATTAGTCTGCATAAAAAAAGACCCTTGAATTGATTTTTAGATGCACATTAATACACAACGCAGTAGGTGTGCCCAGATGTCTCTGGTGCCACAGCTCTTAGATTAACTTTACTTTCAAGCTCTAGACTATTTCTGAAACTCAAGGAGCGTGTCTGTTTTGACATCTGAAAGAGCTAACATTTAACTTATCGTCACCAGTAAACAAAGCTGATACATTGTTAGAAATCTACAAACAAATTGACATGTAAAAGACATATAGATTAGAAATAGACATGGCACTACACCAAAACTTTAACAACATGCTTTTTAATATAATCTCATCAACCAAATTAACTCACCTCAGACTGACTTTGCATAGAAGCAAGTAAAACTTCAATTGAAGGGTCATTCGGATCAACACCTGGAATCTGGGTAGCAAACATACCATGAAATGAAAATCAAAGGAGATATGAAGTTTGATACCCATAGGATAAGCAGATACTTTGTGATCATACTAATAGGAGCGTCATCTTTTACTCAGCATAGAGAACTTACTGAAGCAAGAATTGATGACACGAGTGATTGGTTTGCCAACAATTCAGTGACATTTGTTTCATCTTTTGAATTGTCCTGTATGAATAAAAGAAGATCTGCAAGCATAAGAAGCAACAGAAAGTATCAGAAAAGCATAGCTTAGCACCTTTGCACGAATGGCTGACATTGTAAGAAGAATTCTGCACAGTTACAGCCATTTGTAGCAATTAAAGTTTTGATAGGACTAACCAAAGTCATCTAAGAGGTAATTAACAGTGACTTGCACCTTTTGTCATTTAAAGATCATTTTGAATGATATAAAGGATGGCAAAGTATGGTAAAAAGGCAGTACTTCAAATATATATCACATTTAAACACTGATAATCTTCTTATTTCAAATACATTATGCAAAGTGCAAACTATTTACAAAATGAGAGGGCAATTACCGGAACCTCCAGTGTGAGACAGGCACATATTATAGAATGTAACAACAGTTGGTAAAATTCACTATATACAAGAAATCAATTGAAAAGGCAAGTAAAAAGAACTTGACATTACCAGTTCCAAAAACTTAGAAAAGTATGTCTATGACCTAATGATATAAGCCAACAACAGAATTTGGCATGCCAATATAATAACCAACCTAGTAGCAACTCCCGATCTTCAAAATCTGCTTCTGACATGTCTGTGTCTCTTGTAGCAGTGTTGGAGGAAGAATCATCCCTCGACATTGCAAGTGCTTGCTGTAACTGGGAAAGATCATTATCCTGTAAGGCATCAATTTATTTGGTCAGGAGTTAATTTCATTGGGGAGTGTAACAAAAGGCCAGACATTATAAAACCTACAAGCTTTAACTAATTTTCTTGAAAATTTCTATCTCTACAAGTTTCTCTGCTAGGTATGAGAAGATAAAAATAAAATTTTAGAAGACATCATAGTTACATATAAGTATATTCCGTGTTAACAGTCTCAATGGTTGAGGGTACTGGCTATTGTCTCCTTATATGTCATTGGACTCACCTCGTGAGCTAACTTTTGGGGTGAAGTTAGGCCCAAGATCCCTCTTTCTTCACATGGTTTCAGAACAAGACTCATCTCTATAATTGGTTTACCCAATGCTGGGCCCAGCTTACATTGTCCATGCTCCAAATGACCTTGGCATGTGGAGGAGAAATGTCAGGTTCCCACATTGCATTAAGGATATGGGTAATTGTCTCTTTATACTACCGCCTTGGGCAATGCTCACCTATGGGCTAACTTTTTGGGATTGTGTTAAAACTCAAGATCTATCTTCTTCACACTCGAGAAAATAAAGGATTTAAGTAACATCAACTACTACTACTCTGTATCAATCCCAAACAAGTTGAGGTTGAACATATGAATCCTAACTGGCCATGTTTCTTTTTTAAGATTGACAAAATAAAGGATTCAAGAAATCCCACAAATCAATTTGTACATGACCAATAATTGGCTAACAAGTACAATCCCTCTTATCCTCCTTCCCCCACCCCCTCAATAAAAAGGAAAAAGAGAGACAGTGTATATACATGCAAGTTGCAACCTTCCCAAATTTGGGCAATCAATAGGCACCAGCAACCAGGACAATGTGGAACTTAACACCTCACACATAAGGCTTGGTCTTACTTCCATACATGGTCGTGTGTAAAATCCCTACTAGAGATTCAAATCTCCATATAGTCTCAAGCTCCAATAGGCCGAGAAAAATTGAAGACAAGCCTTAATGATTGCCCATAAAGGACCTATCAATTTTAACATACATATGTCATGTGCCCACAAATGGAACCGCCAGTCCTCACCAAAAAAATAAAATGACAAACAAAAAATGAAGATTCGAAAGAATACCAGTTTCTTCTTTTAATCTATAATTTTTCTAATAACTCAGAAGGTCCTCAGAAATTTCTAAAGTAGTGAGACACCAACCAGTAGATCAGCTGCATTGTTTTTAGTTTCAGACTTTCGGGCACTGACATTTTCAGTCATTGTAACGTCCTGGGAAGTTGACTGCATTTCTCCTTTTTCTTGTTTTGCAGCTTCTCGTGCAGCTTTCTTTGCTGGTGCTGCTTGTCTATCCCTTTCCTCCTCCATTGAAACTCGAAGTGCCAGAGCAATCTCAGGATCCAAGTTAGGATCAACACCAAAATCATAGCCAGACCCTGCACCAGAAGCAACCGCAGCAAATCTCTTTCTAGAGTCAACATCTCTAGTAAAGATAGGATTCCTGCCAATTTCAGATGAACAATATGATATGTTATGAAGATTATCTGGTTCAAAGTAAAAGATGGTAAAATATTGCTAACAACCTCCCTAGCACATCAGAAAGATCCCTAGCCCCAGGAGGAATATAAATGATGTGACTGTTATCATTGTTGTTAACTGCAGCAACTAATGCCTCCAGCTTCTCAGCCTTCCTGTTATCTTCTTGACCAAAATTAATAACATCAAGAGCGACTCTATGCTTATTCAACTTTCTTCCAATCATCTCCAAGACCCTCTTGTCTTCTTTAACAGGGCTGAACAAATAGTAAACGTCAATACAGAGACAAAAATTCAACAGTTGAGGCAGCAACAATTACTCAGGAAGAAGTCATCACCTGCCAGCAAAAAGAATGATCCTCTGATGCTGCTTTTTGTTTTGCCGATGCTTCAGAGCCAACTGTGCCACCTGGAGTCCAGCAGCCAAATTCATCTCACCACCGATATTTAATCCTGAGAAAGGTAAGAAAAAGTCAATCACATAAGAAATTGAAATGGAACTATTAAAAGGAGATTACTAGACAATTTATAGTTAACAAAACATCTGAAGATGACAAGGATGTGAGTATCATACAGACATTATAGTGAAGTATACACTGGCTTTAGGAGAATCCTAGTAGCACAGTTAGTTGGCAACCTAAACTTTCACCTTATTGGTGAGAATTCGATTCTCCACTTGTAAGTTCTTCCCCCATACCCTTTCCCCTACTAAAAAGAAGAAAAAAAGTATACACTGGCAGTGGAAACCCTTTTCTCATCGGGCTAGGATCTATAGCCGTTCGACCTGAGGAAAGTGCAGTCAGATTCAAAATCCTCAATGTCTTTTCTTTACCTTCACTTCGAGAGACAAGCACCGCATCTACACTGGCTTTGAGATTATCTTTCCACAACCATCTTCTTCAGTTGAATAAAATTAAAGTAATAGGGAGGCAATGGACGTTCTACTGTGATTGCAAGTAGATTAATACAACATATAAATGAGTAGTTATTAACTGAGGAAGTCAAATTGAGGATCTTACTGACTTTCTAGGCAGAAAATCAAAAAGAAATCCTCAATTTTTTTCCCAATCCTTTAGGCATTACCAGTCCTTTCAGTTCAAATTTTGGGCTCTTATTCATTACCGCTCTTTCCGTCTCCCAATTTGTTGTACTAATATGTTATTACTATCACATACCTGCAGGTCTTTATCATACACCCATTGTTTCATCCTAAGAGAGTCAGCCTTCTCGTTTCGTTTTGTATCTGTCATTCAGCTGGCATTTAAAAGCTTCTGCCTCTGCCTCTGCCTTCGCCAAATAAGGGACTAAAAATGCTATCAGACACTGTAGGGACAGGTTATCTTTTATTACATCTTATTAAGCAAAAGACACATTTTCATTCTCTCTTTTTACAGATATCACATACCTGCAAATTTTATGGATAACTTAAAAAAAATTATGAAGGGTATAAGTAGGTTTCATCACAGAAGATGTGGTGATATCAGGAATATTGGCAACCCTCTTATGTAAATCTTCTATCAGAGGATAAAAATGTAATTGCAAAAATGGTAAAGAAGGAATAGCCTGAACTGGAAGAAACAAGTGTCTTTATGCACATGCAAGTGAACACCAACAAATCTAGAAAAGCAAATCTAGAGTACTAACTAGTAAAATTTGGAAAACCCTTTGTCAAGATCCTACAGAAAGGGCACTAGAACCGCATAGAGTCATTACTCAAAACCAATCATGTATCTTCCATACTTGTTCTAGGCATCATAATCTCAGAAAATTCTAGTAAGCCTAGGTTCCAGTAAATCTAATGTCAAGATAGCAAGCTGCAAAACCGATAGAAGTGATTTTAATGGCGTCTACAGAGTAATAAATTACTACGAAGAGAAGCATAGCCATGCAGAGAAGCTTACCGTTAAAGCAAGATAACATTTCTCCAAAGTCACTGGTTGGAGTGATTAATACACGAACTCCTTTGCCAGCCATGGTTAATGCTCCGACGGTACTCTCAGGGTTTGCCTGCAAATCGATTAACCAAATCACACAATGGAACAGTCAAGAGTATAGACTCGGTGCTTACTAAAAGGTAAGAAATTGCTGAAATACACTGTAACGTCATTGAGTCAGCTATTCACGGAAATCCTAAGAAGAGTAAAACTCATGATCAGTAGGTACGGAGGACCATTGCACCCACTACTTAGTGATAGTTCACACACTTCCTATAAGTAAGTATTTTTTAGGAAAGTCTTCGACTATATTCACAATAGTGTTGTCAAAAACTCATTTGAGGTGCACTTAAGCCCAGAAGCTAGATGCAAAACATGTTGAGCTTACCGCATCAAAGCACCTATGGCGGGTGTTTCATTACCCATGGGCTCCCTCTTGAAGAGGATACCACTAACCATGGGCGGATCTATGCATGGGTGTGGGGGTGCCACGCCACCCCCGAACTTCGACGGAAACTCTATATATACATAGGTATATATATATATAATATTTATATAAATATAAAGCGTGGCACCCAGTAAACAAAATTGGCTTGTGGTGCCACGGTAGGAGGGCAACTTTAGATGGCTAATGTTGCGGGTTTGAATTCCATTTGTACCTATTTTTTTTTAGAAATTTGCTGCAGACATTTTTTAAGAAAAAAAAAGGCTCCAACCACGTTTTTTTAAGGAAAAAAGCTGGCACATTAATCGATAAGTCTATTTGGCACCCACGGACTCTAAATCCTGGATCCGCCACTGCCACTAACCAGTAACTATTTCAGTTAGTAGAGCACCATTGTTGTTCTTGAATTACATATATACCTTTTTATAATTTCTACATTTGCATTTTCTTTCATTAAACTCTACACTATACTTTGTCCTTTTTTTAAGGTTCACTTCTCGTTTTGATAACACTGATGCATAGCAATTTGTATAACTCGAACACAATCAATTATGGCCAAAAATACCGTCAACAAGCTATTCAAAGGTTGAATAAACTGCCTCGGTTTTAGCACCACACAAATGAAACTAACAGCATCAGATTGAGCTTCAAACCCTACACTATTAGTCTTTTTTAGGGTTCACTTTTCGCCGTTGATAAACATTGATACATAGCAGTTTCATATAACTTGAAGGTAATCGGTTATACCCAAAACGCTATCACAAGCAATTCAAAAGTTGAATAAACTACCTGGATTGTAGCACCACAAATGAAACTAACAGCGTCAGATTGAGCTTCAAACTTTACACTACACTTGGTTTTTTCTAATGCTAACATTTCGCCATTGATAAACACTGATATAGCAGTTTTGTATAACTAAAAAAACAATGGTAATGGGCAAAACACTACCAACCAGGTGTTTAAAACCACAAATCGAAGTAAAAGCCGAATATTGTGCATCAAACCGGTTGCGCGAGTAATCACCATTACGCATCCATTCAGAATTATCAATACAGATCATTACAGCCTGAAAAAAAAACAGTTGCGGAAAAAACATCAACAGATAAGCAAATTGTTAAATAGAAAACGCAAAATTGAATTTACAGATTGAACTGAGTATTTACAACAACAAAAAAGGGAAGAATCTGACCTCCTCCACCATTGTTAACGAACATTAGAAGGTTAAAATTCTGCAGAATCAGTTTTTGTTTAAGCAGCAACAAAATGTAGTTTACTTGATGAACAAGTTAGTACTTAATTTTCTTTTCATTCTGTCCAAAAAGAATAATATAATTCTATCCTAAGTAATAATTTAATTTTATAATATTCATTTTATCTTTTATAAAATAATTTATAGCAATAAAAATATTATTACTTATTTTAAATTACAAGAGTTTCAAAATAATTTCTTTCTTAAATTTTATGTGGAGTCAAACTAACTCAACGTCCAACCTTTCATTCCTCTCTACATCACAGTATATTATAGTATATGAATAAACTCGAATAGTACGAAGGAATAACTGAGTAGTGTCTTCATTGAAGGACGACTTCTTCCTCCTTGATACCATCAAAGTATAATATACTCTGGTGGTATTATTGAGTAATTGAACAATATTTTCATTGAGATTTATTTGAGTCCTTCAATGAGATTACTCAATCATCTATGGTATCATTATGGTATATCTATATATTAGTGTGGTATCATTAAGGAATGTTTTAATTTTTTCAATATTTTAATTTAAAAACAGTTTTAAAAAGAGTCATAATTTAGATACATTTTTAAAAAAATTGCTAGAAGAGAAAAAGTAAAAATAACAATTTTTTTTTTTTTTACTAATTTAGAGTTTAATAAATAAGATTGTGACTTTAATAATTTTCTCTTAATTATTTCTTTAAAAAAGAGCCTAATCTTTTTTTATAAGATAGAGTAACAATATACCGACGAAGTATCATAAAGGATTAAGCTCAAACCTACATGATATCAATACACTGACAGAGTATGACAAAGGATTAATTCATAGCAGTGATGCTGACGTCATGTGCGAAATATAAAAAAGAAGAAAGTAGGGTAAGCAGGTAAATAGTTTGGACCATGCATCCATTAAGATTAAATAGTTTAGGTTAAGTCCAATTTGGATAAATAGTTTCACAATTAGATAATATTTCCTATTTTGAGCTAATATTTGTAACTAAAATTCATTTAGTAAATTTATATTTAAATAAGTTATATCATATTATATTTTAATTGAATAAATATATATATATATCTTTTACGAATAGAAAAAGTTTGATTTTTTTTAGATCAATAAAACACACTTGATATATCTCAACCCACCAACTCACACTATTTACCCATCTCTTGACTCCACTTACCTCAACTCTAATTGGAGTTGAGGATTGAATCTCAAATCCAAGCGAAGGTGGAGTCAATGCGATAACATATCATAATTTAAAAGTTAAAAATAATTAATTTGACTTAGAAAGATACCATTGCTGAAGATAGTCCATATTACAAATGAAATCAAGAAGCAAAAGGAAAAAAAAAACAATCCAGTGAATAAATTGGTCATTGATTCAAGACATTTTCTTATCGCTTATCAATAACTAAAATTGTTATGAATTACGATCAATCACTCATACTTATCAATTAATCAATAACTAATAAAACTAATTCATAACATATAAATCAAATTGAATCACCGATAAACAACTATAGTTTGATATTGTTTCTTGTTGTTAGCAAAAAACTATTGATTATAACGGAACACAAAGTTATTCTATTTCGAATAGTTTAAGGGTGAAATTGTCATTTTCACTTGAGTGCGACCCAAGCCCAACAGATTGCTTGACCCGAATCCTGCTCCATCTCTTCCGTTGTTGTTCTGGCCGCCATTTTTGTGAATTGGAGTTTTCGTGGAGATTATGGAAAAGCATTCGTAGTTCGATTTATACAGTTTCTTTTGTTCATTGTGAAATTGAGTACGTAAACAACAATCTTTCAGCATATTACATCCACGATTTTTTCTGTATTCCAACGAACTTCTGTTTCCTGCTTTCGTTTCCTTTTCCCTTTTGTTAGTGTGGCGTCCGGAGGCGGAGCTAGAGTGTTAGTTTACGAGTTTGGTTGAACCTGATAGCTTTATGCCAAATTGTGTATTTGTGTTAAGAATCTAGTTAATTTTAACAACAAACAAACAACTAAATGTCCCGGGGATTATTTTGTTGTAGTTACTGCTCAGTGCTCAGTAAGCTTTGTTATGCTTTCACTTCGGTTGCGTTTTTTGGATTGTTTTTTTCTATGGAAAACAAACTCACTATTTTTGAGGTCGAGATAAGGTTTGCGTACACTCTATCCTACTTTGTATAACTACACTGGGTATGTTGTTCGGTCTACATTAAGTATGTTAAAGATCTACTTAACTATAACAACAAACAAACAACAATCTGCCCAGGGGATTATTTTGTTGTAGTTACTGCTTAGTAAGCTTTGTTATGCTTTCACTTCCGTTACTTCTCTTTGGACTGTGTTTCTTGGTTGAGGGTTTATGGGAAACAACCTCACTAATCGCTATCTATGAGGTTGGGTTAATGTTTGTGTACGCTCTATTCTCCCAAGACCTTACTTTGTGGAATTACACTGGGTATGTTGTTGTTTTTGTTAGTCTACACTGGGTGTGTTGTTGGGTCTTGGCAGGGTGGGTGTACACATACCTTACCCCTATCTTTGTGGGTAGAAAGACACAGTAGGATTTTTATGTTTGAAGAGTTTTTTTCAAAGGATTAATGGGTTTCACTTTCTTGACTTGATAAAAGTTGTTGTCTTTTTTTAGTTTTGTGATGATGGATGTGGAAGAAACCTCAAGTTTGCCTCTGCCAGATGCTTTTCTTGATTTTCTGAATCAACATGACTTGGATCCTTCTATTTATACTGCCACCGATTCTATACCTCGTTATATAAGGTACTTTTTGCAACTTGCAAGCATGTCTAGTGCATTAACTCATTTTCTTTATTAACATAATGTCGGTTAAATGTGATGTGACTAAATAAGTAGCAAATGCCGTCAGTTACTTCATTGTATGAATTCACCTTTTGCTTCCAATGACAATAAGTAAGTTGGTGGTGGTACTTTTTTACTCTTTGAGATATCAGTGGTGTCCGGTTCAACTTGGGTGCATTTTGACTAATTTATCAGGTTCATACTACTTTCTATTAGTTCAAATACCGGGTAATTCTCTTCACCAATGCTTAAATAGATGGTACAAAATCACCTAATGGATTTTTTCCATGATAATAAGTAAGGAGAATAGAGTGGTAATGTTTTTTTCTTAATAACCGTGGTCTCAGGTCCGCTTGCACACATTTTGACTAATTCACGTACTTACTCTTCCTCCCACCAACGCAAATACTAGATAATTATGTCCACCAAGGCCCAGACAAATAGTAAGAAATTACCTCACACTTCTTGCGCATGTTGGAATTTGAACCCCAGTCTCTCCCATGGTTCAAACTTCATTGGTGTTGCGACATGCGCCACACCCTTGGGTGCTAGAATGGTGATACTTTTGAAGCTTATTCCTTTTCAAGTTAACCGATTAGAATTGTTACAACTTACAAAACCTGTCATAATCAACCATAATTGATGATGTTATGCTTACATATATCTCAATTCAGTTGAAAAGTCTATACTCCTGTTCCTGTTCTTATTTATAGAATCACATAATTCTAGTTAGCATTGCCCAACTTTTATAGTAACACATAGTAGAGATATATGTTTACTTGTAGCAACATACTGCCTTCGGGTGTATAGCAAGCTTGCTGAAGGAAACTTGTGTGATGGAAGAGTAATAATCTTAGCGTGCATTTGGTACGGAGGAAAACATTTTGCGTTAGATTTTTTTTACCATAAAAATATCCCTTTTTTTAAAAAAAGAAAAATCTATTTCCCCCATGTGAACTAAACTTTTTTGGATCATTTTCTAGTGTTTGGTTGTTTATAAAAGTAAGTTGTCTATTGTAATCTACAGAATGTTGTATATGGTACAATGATAGTGTTTTCGTGATATAAATAAAAGTAGTCAGCAATGTTTACCTGTTGATTGAAGCAAGTGGAATAGTTCGGATATTTGCAAAGGAACTGATTTCTGTCCAGAAATAAATTGTGTCATTTTTCTCCTGTTGGTGGAAGATATTTTTCACAGAGAAAATATCTTCCAGCAATTCAAGGTGACGAAACATCGGAAAATGCTTTCATTATGAGAAAATTTTCCAGAAGAACAGCATTTTCTGCTAACCAGTCACACTCTTAGGATACCTTCACAAAAATAGATGTAAGAGATCTTCCGCAGACTCATGCTTGCACATTCTTTTCTTCTTGAAGGATAAAGCCCGGTTATGAGGATTTGCTTGAAGAAATTGAAAGTGATATTAGATGCAAGCTTGAAAGAGTTTGTTGGTTGCCCAACTTTTATCATCTTCAACCTGATGTTCGAATTGCTAGTTCGAAGGCATACCAAGAAGGGAAGGTGAGAAATCTTTTTAATAATGTCTCTTGGTGAATATGATACTCATGAGTCTTGAGATTGTTATTCAATTTCCAGCTCTTCATGACTTTTTTTCCCCTTAACATTAACTAAAGATTAGACCAGATAGAAGTTTGTCTCCTGCTCCTACAATAATATACTACCCCTTTTTCTCTCTCCAACACTATCTTTACTTTTTTTGCTATTCCTCGCAATTGACTTGTTGGATTTGTGGTTAGGAGAGTGTCTTCTAAGCAAAATTTACCCTGTAGTGATCAGCTTTATATTGGAACATTCCTAGTCTAGCGGTTGATTATAAAATATGATCCATTCCATTATAGTTGATGATTTTGAGTAATTATTGTCTTTGTATCCAGATGTATGGAATTGATGCAGCATCCGGAGCTGCTGTGACAGCTTTGGACATTTCTGTTGGGGATCATGTCCTTGATCTTTGTGCTGCACCTGGTAATTCCTGACTTGAATATGGAAAAAGTAAATTTTTATTATGGCTGTTGATTTTGGCACTTGGTCACCTCACATGTTACTAAGAATTTTAATACGGTATTAGCAAGAGGTACCTACCTTATTATGGATCTGTCAAGAGTATAACAACCTAGTGCTTCAAATATTTTACTACGATATAGCCTAGGCGACAAAGAGGAAGTTGTGAGTGGTTAAGAAGTGATCTCGTGCTTTGGATATTAAGAAATCTTGAGAATAAGTGGATGCCTTTAAAAGTATATAGGGATTTGAAAGAGTCATTAATTATATTCATAATCCGAGTTGTACATGTAGGCAATCTGTTTGGAATTAAAACTATTAGTCCTGTTCTATAATATGAGTCGAGTCTGATTATTAGTAGTTTTTATTGAATATAATTAGTGGAAAAGTTAATATCTGAATGGAAAATCATCGGTAGGGAAAAAGTAATAGCAATCAGTATGTCATATCCATCTTAGTAGCTGCTGCTCACAAGAAACAACATTGTAAATTTAAAGATGAGGTCATTAAAAAGGAAAATAAAACCCATACCTATGTTTTTAGTAAATTAAGCCTGCATAACTATATGCAGCCCATGATTTTGGATTTTATGCTACATAAACCAAAACCCATAGCTAGAAATCCTTTAAGCTTTGTACTCAAAGTGCATCTATACCTAAAATATCTTTGTAGCTTTTATAGAGTGATCAATGCTTATTTATAGAACAAATAATAGTGTATTCATAAAAATAACTAAAATTCCTGGATCTAATCTATTTTTTGACAAGTGCTGGACAAGGGCCAGAGAAGGCCATAGCTTAATGAAGTATGTACTATATAGATATGAATTATTCACATTTCTGTTCAAGTGTGAAAACTGAAGATTCCTTGATCTCTTTAATTGATATGTAGAACCATGTGTTTTTCTGAAGCTCTTAAACTTCCAAGTACCATGTATAGACTTCTGATACAGCATTCCAATTTGTAACTCATTTGATATCTTCTTTTAGGTGCTAAACTTTGTATGATGTTGGACATTCTTGGCAGTTCGGGTTCTGTGACTGGTGTTGACATTGCAAAACATCGATTAGCGACCTGTAGAACCATGCTACAGAAATATAGTCTTGGTGATCATTGTCGTCTTTTTGTTGCTGATGGAACCAGCTTTTCCCTTCTCCCTGTCAGGGTCCATTCAGGCTCTCCGTTGCAAAATGAAAATGGTAAAATGATTATCATTTAATAACCTTTAGTTGCAGATGTTTCTTTGTTTCTTAATGATTTTGCTAAGTCTTTTTGGTCATAGTCTTATTCCAAGGTATTTTGTTTTTCTATTAATCTAGCGGATGAATTTGCTTCCGGAGAAAAATCTGAAGTATATCGGGAGTGGAAGTCCCGCAGACCATGGAAAGAAAGGAAGAAGGAAGCTATAGCTAGAGAAAAAGGTGTCTCCAAGCTATTCTCACCAACTCAAGAACCAGAGCTTATATTTTATGGTCGGTATTCTGGGGTGGTTGGGATGAGAAAAAATGAATTATATCAAAAGATGCCTATCAGTGAGGTCTTGCAGCTCGGCTATGATAAGGTACACCCAACTTCCGAACCTCCAGATGTTTTCTATTAACCTTAATTTGTTTTTGCTCTGACTTGAAGGCTTATTTTCTTTTTCTAGAATCTTGATCTTCTTCAAGTCAAGATAATTGTTTTGGTTCCTATTCAACAGTTTGAATGGCTTTAAGATATTATATTTTCCTACATAACTACTGACTAGTTTGAGTTTAAGTCAGGTTCTTGTGGATGCAGAATGTACCCATGATGGTTCTATTAAGCACGTTCAGAAATTTGAGCAATGGGGCTGGACAACCTTCCAGCGCCGTGTGCTAGATGCAGAAAGAACCGATGATCTGACTGTCCTTCAGGTGCTGAATTAGCTTTGTTTTCTCAGACCTACATATATATTTTGCCTTGAAAACACTCTACCAATTTTTTGCAGCTGATACAGCTACTGATCAACAACAGAGATTGGCTCATAGCTTGTAAAAATTAGTATAATTTGGATAATTATGCTTGGTTCGTGGCGAGTAGTAGTTTGAAACTGTTTATATAATTTATGTCTAATTCCTTAATGATAATTTCCATGTTACTAGAAAATAATAAATGAAGTATAACAGTATATCAGATTAATAGGCATATCAAGAATTTCATGGCACACCTTCAACTTACTGAGGAGACCCTAGATAGAAAGGTATGAAGGTCGAGGGTTAGGATAGAAGGGTGGTAGGTAGCCGAGTGTTGTAGTACTTTTACGTAGGAGAGGCAGGGGGTTGTCTCGTCTCATTTTCTCCTTAATTATTAATCTTATCTAGTATCACATAGCATCTTGTTTCTTTTTTTTTTATTTACTACAACAAATTACTTCATTTGCTTTGTTTATCTTGCTATTTTTGCAGTTGTTATTTCCTTTCTACTCTGATTACACTTTTTGAGCCGTGGGTCTATCGGAAACAACCTCTCTACCCCACAAAGTTAGGGTTAGGTCTGTGTATTGCCCTAGACCCCATTTGTGGGAATACACTGGGTATGTTGTTGTTGTAAAAAAAATGAGAATGTACAGATGCAACTTTGCACCTCTTTGTGGATTTTGCTGGTTTTCTAATTTCTTGTTAAATGTCTGTTGTCTGGATCACATACATACTATACTCGAAGCTTTAGATAATTGCATCTTCCTCATGAATAGTCTCTAACTCTCAAAAAAATGGAGCATACTCATAATGACAAGATGCGAGTATGCTATTGATTCTAGGTCTAACCTGTGCGTTATTTGTGGAGACTTTCTGATGAAAAGGCCATGGAAAGAATTCCAAAAACATTGTCTCAGAATCACTAGATCTTATCTGGCATGCATATTGTTGCGTGATAAGAATAAAAAAGGACATTTCAAAGCTTATTGCTCTTCAATATTTTTAGAACCAGAATCACAATTAGGTATATCAAAATGAATTTAGTAAGTCACGTTCAAGTTTTGCCATTAATTCAGATGTTTGTTCCAGATCTTAGTAGCACTTTCGACTGTAACTTTAGTTTGGAGATGATTTTTATTGTTGGCTGCTAGGTAGTAGAAACTCTTTAATTAGGAAAGGCTATAGGAGAGGGTCCAGTCTCAAGCTGTAAATTTTCTTAATTCAGAGAAGTTGGTGACTAGGTTCTATCATCACAAAAAAATTGAGCTTGTTTCTTGGAAATGTGGTAGGGAAGATTCTGCAGCTCTATAGTTTTGCATGTAACAGTTGTTACTTCTGGAGGATGGGCATAATCTCTCTTCTGCTCCAGCTTTAGTGTCCTCAAAATTATCTCTCATGAATAGATGAATCTTTCTAAATTTAGCTACATGTAGTTAAATTTCCATGTTTAAGTGAATTTTTCTCATCTTGGTGCTTCATTCCTCATTCAAGGTTCTTCTCCTTGCTCAAGTTTGTTTTTTCCTATGTCTTTGCCTCACAATAATTTCTGTTTCTTGCAGCTGCAACTTCTGACTAATGGATTCAGATTGCTCAGAGTTGGGGGAGTCCTTGTCTATAGCACTTGCAGGTGTCCGTCTGCTTGTAATCCCGTGGCTACAGATCCTCTTTTCTTTCCATTCTATTAATACACAGAAATCCTTTTCGTTGTTTTTGTGTGTACACCAAATAGTTTAACCTTTGCTCAGAACGAAGATGTGGTCGAGCGGTTCCTTTCGGAGAACACATCTGCAGGTAAAATTTTACTTTTGTAATAAATCTAGAAACTGATAGCTTAAGGTTATTGTAATATCACAAGCTGGGTGCCAGATATAATGACATATGTGGTTAACGTTGTTCATTATCCTTTGCTTATATACCTATAGTGAAGTTTCTTCAGCTGCTGTTTTGAAAGTTATACTTGAACCTTTAGGAAATAAACAACCTCTTGCAGAAATGCAGGGTAAGGTTGCGTACAATACACCATTGTGGTCGGGCCTTTCCCCTGACCCTATGCATAGAGGGAGCTTAGTGCACCAGACTGCTTCTTTTTATCACCCCGCTAGGGACTTCTAAATTAACTGGTTTGAGGAGGTTGATTGAGGCTGTCTAATGTAAGTAGAAGTTTAACAAAAGCCTTACACAAGACGGGTTTTATTAACCTGCATTGTAAATCATCATTAGAGTTCATATGAATTGCGTGAAAGACACCGTTGATTCATATTCCTTGCGAATACAGGCTTTCCTCATCTCTGACACTTTTCTGTCTACCTGCTCCCTGTTTTTTGTTGTATTGATGCAGTCACTTTTCTTATTTATTTTTCAGAATTGCTAGAGATTACTGCTGCCAAAAATTGGCCATGCAAGAGTGGTCGAATACAGAAAACCTTACGATTTGATCCTTTGACATCTTGTACAAGTGGACTCTTTGTTGCTAAGTTCACAAAATTGGCCATTTAGTCGAAAGAGGTTTGTTCTCTAAACCCTTCCATATCCTAGCTCGAACATCATAGTTGGCTAGCAAATTTAGTCTACTACTTTTACCTTT
This sequence comes from Solanum pinnatisectum, assembly GCA_035578085.1. NCBI lineage: Eukaryota > Viridiplantae > Streptophyta > Magnoliopsida > Solanales > Solanaceae > Solanum > Solanum pinnatisectum. The sequence goes on from CM069078.1 coordinate 3,199,398, forward strand.
CAGTTGTGCGGAAATTCCTTCATGTTAGTTTACACACAAACCATTTATCTAGAATAATTTGAACAGGATCAGTTTTGAGATTGTGCTGATGGTGAAATACTCATTGAAAGCATTCAATGTCCAAAACCCACAAGTTCAACTAATCTGGATTCGCACCATTTAAGTTACACTACGAGGGAATTGGATTACTCGAAAAACTTCTATGTATATGATAATCCCTGTTTTACACACTTTGTAGATGGACATAGCTTCTTCTTTTTTTTCCATGGATGGAAAGGAAAATCTATTTGCATCAAAAGTTTTGGAGTACAAAATTTTGTACAATATTTATGGGAATGTGGTGAATTTACTATAACAGATGCTTTGTTCTTAAAAAGTTAAAACATGAATGTGTTATGGACTCCGAAAAATGTGTACTAGAAGTAAATTCAGGATTTAGACTATTGGTTTAGTTTTTAAAGAATCTCTATTTCTTTTTCTTCGGATCGAATCTACACAAAATTTTGATATTTTCTTCGGGTTGCTAAAGCTTGATAGGGCATGAGTGTCATAAGCGTTTCCTCACAGGAACGTCGAGAATTTGAGTTTGGAGACGGAGCAAAAATTTGTTTATTTGCATCGAGCTTTTGAGGGGCTCAGTTTTTGGCATTGAATATATTTTTAAAGTTATGAGTTCGTATCTACTATGTGTTGTAATTTATTGAATTTTTATATGTAAATTCATGCTCCACGTCGAAAATATTGGGTTCAAATGAACTTGATATTATAACGATGGATCAGCCACTGATGTGTACTATATTTTTGAAGAATAACCATCTGTAAGAAACTAATTTGCAGTGATTTTGTTTGTTTTAAAAGTAAATTTAGCTCTAGCAGTTTGAACCAAGTCACAGCATAGAAGAAATTAACAGTTACTATATCTTAATAAAGTATATGGTAAGGTTTGCGTATACGTTATGCTCCTTAGGTTTACTCGTAGATTATATTGGGTATATTATTAGTTACATCTTGCCACATAAAAAATAGTGTATATATGTAAAGGAACAGATGAAGTTAGAAGTAATATAGTTAAGCTCTCGAGAAGTAAAACATGACAATTAATATAGAACGGAAAAAATAGAGATAAAATAGTGGTAAATAAATTATAAATGCTATAACCGATGTAAGTCACCCATTTATTAAACAACATTAATTATCTAAACAATGTATTTAACGTAAACATGGACAAAGCTAAGTTGAGGGAAGGGAGTTTAATTGAATATTGTTCGTTGAAAATATTACGTGAATTAAATAGAAATACATTTATTATACACTTAATTTATCAAATGTTGACGTAAATTTATTTATTTTTTTTAGAAAAAGTAATAAAAGAGTTTCAAAAATTGCTTTAGGTCATATGTTCCTATTCCAAGGGTGATCGTTCTAGTTATTTTTCCAAGTCCCCTTGTATAAAATGAGGGGAAAAAAGGGGTCAGAAAGTTTAAAAAGAAGATAAAAAAGCCATAATAGACAGTAATGCTAAAATAGGGATGGATTTATCATTGAAGTTATGAGTTCGACAGAATTCAATAACTTTGTCTAAGACATAATACTTGTCTTAAGAAATCCACTAAACATGTATAAATAATCTATCCAAAATTTAGCAAACAAAACAAAACAAAAAAAGGCTACAAAGTCCACAAAACAATAATCAACTTAAAATTCTGAATCCATCTTCCAGAAATGCCAGAAGTTCTATATACTCCTCGAACTAGCTTTCCTTAAACTACTTTAGGTTACAAGGCGACCATTACACGTGATTCAAAAACACTTGAATCAACCATTCTTTTTTATCGATAACCTCAGATCAATCAATCAAATATTTATTAATATGTAATCGATTTAACACTACTCCGAGTTTTGCCTTTGTAAACTTTGATCCTCATAGAATCTCTTAATAAATTCCTCAGCTCTTTGCTCCAAACTTTGCCTTTCCTCAAAAGTAGCTTCATCTTCTTCTTCTTCATCATCATAATTTCTCCAAAATTCTTTTCCATATTCCAATTTTTCTTGGCAAAAAATATTTTTTCTTTTTTGAACATTTTTTCTTTCATTTTCATGATATTGACAATTACATTCATAAAGACTCAATGTTGATGAGTAACAATTAGTAGGAGGGATATTTTTTCTAATTCTTTTGCTTTTGGAGAGATTATTTGATGAGGAAATGAAGAAAATACTAGAGATTTTCTTAATAATTTTGAACAATTTGTGGGATTTATTTCTTGAAGGGAAAGACATATTGTGTAGAGAAAAAAAAAACTTTGAAACGCATGCAATATTCTTTGATAAAATTGTGAATAAATATTAGTGTATATGTTATTATATTTAAATAAGGAACATTTAATTAGGGTTTTTAATTAATAAGGGAATTGGTATTATTTCGTATCTTCAAGTTTCATTAGTTAAATTCATTTCCATATAAGTATCTCTGTGGATTAAAAGTTTTTCCGATGAGGTAGAAAAAATCACCATATCTTATTAGTTTATGTATCATATTTATTGAATTTACATTAAAAAAAAATATTATATAAAAAATACAATGAATATATCAAAATCATTATATCTTACTAAACTATGTATCATATTTATTAAATTCCTATAAAAAATAAACTTATTATACATAAAGTATAATTATGATTCAATGTAATATACTTTTTCGTTAAATTATTCATTGTAAAATAAATTCAAGAATGTAATGATTCACTGTAAAAATAAATTCATTATACATAATGTTTGTTGTTTTTTAATAATAAAATATTATTCATTATATCTTTACTAAAAACATTCTATATATGATGGTGAGAGAATAAACTATATCAGCAAGATAGGAAATTTCTTGAAACTATATCCAAAAATGACTTCTCATTTAAAAGGTTTCACAGAATCAACAATGACACATTAAATACGTAAAATATTATGTGAGTACAAAAAAGATCATTCCACATGCACTCAAAAGATTTGCAATAATAAAAGTTAGAGATGAGGTTCAACTAGATTTAAATTTTAACAAAAAACAAAACACTATAGAATCATATTTCACTAAAATGTCTTAGATATATTTGTACTTTTTAAAGAATTATTAATTATAATGTTAATGTGACCATATATTTATATAGAGGTCTTCTGAAAATATATTATCTTATCTAAAAGAGTGAATTTTCATTGACCCAAGTAGGAACTGGAGGAAAATATTCTCTTACAGACATTCTTAATTTACCAAGTATTAATTTAGTGAAGTTTTACTGTATATACAAATATATAGTAAAAACTTATTCGCATTTGGTCGGAGGCGGAGCGAGAGTGTTAGGTATGAATTCAATAGCTTTTGTTTACTATGTATTCTATCATAAAAATGTATTGAATATATGTACATATTATTAATCAGAATGTACATATGCATTGATATTTTAGCTACATTGATAAATTAGTTAGTTCCGTAATTTTTCCTTACTAATTTAAAACTTAATAACTTGAAAACAATAAAATCTAGAACCCATAAAGTTCATATCCCTTTTTGGCCCATGCATTCAGTAGATCGAGCCATATATTCTACTATGATCAAATAAAAATGTTAGGTTAAAATATATATTAATTAACAAGGCAAAATTACAACAGTATACTACTTAAGACTTTTATTAACAAAATATCAATATACATATATTTAATTACAAATTAAGTTTTTAAATTGCATACATAACAAAATATTTAATTTTTGTAATTAATTTTATTTTATTTTTACCGATTTTTCTCTCTCATACTATTAGTATTACGTGCCTTTTTATGGAGAGTATAATTAGGGTATTAAATTTTATCAAATATTATCTTTCCTAATACAGATTCAAATACACAAGTTTTTTTTTGTTATTTCCCTTTTTACGCTTAAGTGGACCTTTTTGGGATCATAATTATTTTATTCCTTTTTTTATAAGGCTTTTTATTTACCAAGAAAGTTGGTGTATTTATCAATGTGGAGTTATAGTTCCAAGAAGTCTTGAAATTTTTTTTTCCAGCAGTCAGAAGGGTTAACTCTTTCATATTCTTCTTTCATTTTTCTTAAACCTTTAATCTTCTTCACCGAATCGATTGACAATCCAATTAACCAAATTTTTTACCATTGTGTTTATTTGTAATTGTTTAGTACCATATAATGTTTTAATTCTAACACGTGATTTTTATCTTTGTAGTGATTGTGGTTTGTATACATGTTCTTTCGCCGAATATGTTTGTTAAGGAGATGAATATATCAATGTCAGTTTTTGATTGTAAAAATCTTCGTTTGCGATATGGAGCATTGTTGTGGAATTACGGAAAGAGAAAAATCGATACTGGTACTGTTAGTGAAAAGGAAGATTCCTGAAAAGGTGGTCAGTTAATCTAGAGGGGGAAGAAGGATTAAAAATTTGCATTTTTATTAAGACAATGTCATGAATGTTTTTGTTTGATTATTTTTAGTTATAATTTTGGACAATACTCTAGTTGTGTTTATTTATTTTTTTTTTTTTTGGTGTTTTGAAATACCATTGTTGGATGTTGTGTGCTTTTCAGAGAAACTACTTTTATTTGGTTCATGTTTTTGGTTAATTGTGATAACTTAATAGTGTGGATTTTGCTTGTAATACATCAACGCGTGAGGTTGGTATATAATTTCAATGTGTGAATCTAAATGTATATTGTTGGTATATAATACCAAAATTAATGTCACTATATATAACCATTAATATGACAGAATTTTGGTGTATTACTCCAATGGTATACCAATTTATTGCAAGTAAAAAATGTGTGTTAATTATGACATCAAATCAAAATATTTTATGTGTAGGAGTGATTTTATATGCAATGTTAAAGTGTCTTTTATATTCAAAATAATATATTAACAGCCAATATATACTTCAATATTTCTACAAATGTTTGTGCTTACTCCACCACAAGTATACCAATTGTGTATTAATTCTTGTTTCAATTCAAATCAAACTATTCAATTTTCGTATTCAATCTTTCAGGTCTGTAGGCAATACCAAAATATCAGTCACTATATACCCCCAATTCGAATATTATTTGTGATTATTTCACCACAATTACACCAAAGATGTACGTGTTAGCAATTATAAAAATCATTATTGGTGGTTAAAACTTCTTGTATTACTCAAACATTATACCAAAATGTTCAACTTAACATTGTGTATTATTTTTAGTTTCATCCACTCTAAGTAGCTGTTTATTTTCAAGATTCCAGGCTAGTATTTAATACCAGACTTTCAGCCAAACATTATTATACCAAAGACATGTTAATTAAATCAACAATAATATGAATACACTAATCAAGAATAACTAAAAGTTGGATAAAACTGCATTTATCATTCCTAAAAAATTCCAGAAGTTTTACAAGAAGCAAGAAAACACCAACCAAAAAAGTTGCAAATTAATACATCATTATTCTTTCTGATTTGCAAACTTAGGACACGTCTTTTTGTTATGCCCTGATGTACCACATTTACTACAAGTGTGTAAATTGTTTTTGTGTCAACAAACTTATCAACTAACATTGAACCAACCACTCCACTAGTAGATTGCCGCTTTGTATGAACCCTGTCCTTCAATGGACACGTATGCGTCTCACCAATTTCCTCACTTTGAACAAATCAAATTTATTTAACCGCGAGGATTTAAATTCCATGTACAGTTAGCAGTAGGACATTTTAGATAATAACTGTCAAAAATTCAACCAAAATAGGCATGTTAAATTTTTGAACATTACATATTTATTTAATATACCGAAACATGTTTCTTACCAAGTAGTACTTGACCTTTTAGCTATGAAACAAAACTCCCTTAAAAATGCATAGCTTTTCATAACTTCCGTTATAATTTGCTTGTTGAGATAAACTTGATCTTCTGCCACCAAATTGTACGGAGGAATAGAGATTATCTCAGTTCCTTCATCTCCTTCAATACACTCATCCAAAATTGAGTCTACCCGAACCAAACGTAGTGTATTTGATCGGATAATATCTTGTCTTGTTGTTAGGACACCAATTTGGTAATCAATGGCTTCCATAGGTCTATCCACACATGTTACACATAATGGATACTTTGAAAAGAAATCAAAATTGCATTATCTAAATAAACTTGGACACCCATGTTGTTATGAATCTTCATTGGTGGTGATGGACCACTCACGACATATTTCAGTTCTAAATGAAATATTGTTGTGTCCACACCTAATTGCGAAGCAATAGTGGTAATTAACCCTTCATATTTGGTGTTTGCATCATATATCACTCCTTCAATATCGTAATCAACGTATCTACCTATTTCATACCAAAACTTATTCGTAATGAATGTTGTCAAGGAGAATGGGCAGTTCAATGTATTCAAATTATATATTATGTTTTAAAGCATGCTTTTTGCTGAAAATATAATTTTTGACTTAAATATGGTGTTTACACCATATACACCATATTTATGTACCAAAAGATAATCAACATGTTCACCATCAATAGTACCAAAAAAACTAACTCCGAATGACACCAAAAAAACCAGTATTACAACAAACATGCAGTCCAATATTTTGATAATTGAAAAACGTTCACTTTAACCAAATCAATTACCAAAACATATTATCACTAAATATTTTTGTATTCTTATTATCAAAACCCTAAAAAAAAAAATCAAAGAATTAATAAAAAAAAAATCTGAACATGAAATTGGTGAATAACAAAAACAACAACATATATTACACCATTAATTAAATATCTAAACGACTCATAATAGATAAACTCAATTTTTAAATATGGTGTTTACACCATATACACCATATTTATGTAGTACTAAACAACTCATAATATGGTGTTTACACCATATACACCATATTTGTGTTGATAATCAACATATCACCATCAGTAGTACAAAAAAAAAAATTCGAATGACACCAGAAAAACCAATATTACAACAAACATGCAGTCCAACATTTTGATAATTAATCATCAAATCAATTATCAAAAGATATATTATCACTAAATATTTTTGTATTTCGATTATCAAATCTCAATTTTTAAAAGTAATTTGCAACGTTGTTTTTTCGCTTGTAACACAAAATCAAATACCAATCATAGTGTATTCCACAACATAACCATCAAGTTTTCAATTACAAAAATCAATTAAAAAAAACACCAATTAAATAGTGAATTATCATTAATACCTGATGCGTCTCAACGTCCTTTATGTTGAATTATGATTGAATAATTGTTGGTATCCATGATTGAAGTGGACCAGAAATGAACAGAAAGAGAGTTCGATATTTGTTAAGAAACCTTTTGTTGATAGAAGAGAATATTTATAATCAATATGGAAGGTAAAAGATTTGAGAAATATTTGGGAATAGCACAAATCGTGAAGCACTAATCAACAATTTTTTTTTTTTTAATAGTAAAACATAACTTTGAAAAAAAACTATTGTTATATAGGCGAAAAAAATAATATTGTCATATAGTGGTAATTAAGGTACTTAATTTGTATAGTTAAGTTTTTTTTCCATTAACATATATTACTTTAAAATATATATTAATTAACTATGATTTAACGATAAAAATATATATTATGCATTCATTAGGTTTAATATTAAATAACATCGAGTTAACCTAGGAAAGTGATATACTTTGTATCTTCGATAAACGAAGTTTCATTAATTAACTTCCCTTTCCATGAATTTTTCAGATAAAGGGCACTTTTTTTTTTAATCTTTATTCGTAATTAAATATTTTTTGTGAATTGAAATATTCCCGATAAGGTACACAAAAAATACGGTAAAGATACCATAGAACTTTAAATATTTGTATATATTATACAGGGACGTTTTATCCCTTCGATGAATTTCGGCTATGACCAATGCCCCACTAGCTAAATAGGCGTAAGGCGATCTAAGTGAGGCGATGCCTTTGAAGTAGCGGACCCTGTTGGTCGATTACAACACCAAGACCTTGAGGGCATTGTATATCCAAGTCTTGTCAGAATGTCATCCAAAGAAAGGAAGTTAGCAATGCCACACTCTCCATGAGAAGAAAGATATCTTGATTGGCAACCATAACGCTCTAACGCACGTCGTTATGCTATGATTTAATTCAGATTATCAATCACTACTATTACTTATTATATAAGACTAGTCAAGAGTACATATTAATAATAAATGTATATAAAATATATAAATTGTTTATAAGTATTTTTCGCATTCTTCCATTTTTTTTTTTTTTACTTTCAACAAACAAAAAAGTCACAAAGTCGACAAATCAATAATCAACTTCAAATTTTAAATTCCCCTCTATACATAAACAACAAAAGTTCTGTATTCCTCTAACTAGATTTTCTTAGATTACTTGCTATTAGGGAGTACTTGAATCAACACTTTTTTTCCTTTGGATAACCTTAGGCCAATCAATCGAATATTGCTTAATTCATAATTAATCGAACACTACTCCAAATTTTGTCTTTGTAAACTTTGGTCCTCATAAAATCTCTTAATAAATTCCTCAGCTCTTTGCTCCAATCTTTTTCTTTCCTCAAAAGTAGCTTCTTCATCTTCGTCGTTGTCATCATCATGATTTCTCCAAAATCCTTTTCCATATTGCAATTTTTCTTGGTAAAAAATACTTTTTCCTTTTTGAACTTTTTTTCTTTCATTTTCATGATATTGACAATTACATTCATAAAGACTTAATGTTGATGAGTGACAATTAGTAGGAGGGATTTTTTTTTTTCTAATTTTTTTGCTTTTGGAGGCATTATTTGATGAGGAAATGAAGAAAATCCTAGAGATTTTCTTAATAATTTTGAACAATTTGTGGGATTTATTTCTTGAAGGGAAAGACATTGTGTATAGGAAAAAAAAAAAAAACTTTGAAACGCATGCAATATTATTTGATAAAATTTTGAATAAATATTAATGTATAAGTTATTATTTAAATAAGGAACATTTAATTAGGGTTTTTAATTGATAAGGGAAATAATATAACTTTGTATCTTCAAGTTTCATTAGTTAAATTCATTTCCATATCAAATACGAAAAAATTACAATAATATATAATTTAAGACCCTAATTTACATAATATTGTTTTAGTCTTTTATTTATAACAATAACATTTTAATCACAAACATGACAATTTATTAAAAAATAATAATCTACACGATTTAAGAACTATTTTTTTTATTAGTGAGTTCATTTTATGAGACTCATATTTTCCTTTTATTTTATTTACTTTTTAGAATCTCAATCAGAATTATATTTGGATACGTTCCTTTAATAAATATCTCACTTTCTCTTTCTTATTAACCTTCACACGTATGAATACCATTGTTGCACTCTTATTTTCCTCGATATTAAGGAGAAAGTCATTACGAATGTTGAGTACCCTCATGATAGCGATTTTGAAGACGATATAATAATTGCAAAAAGAATCCATCTCAACAAGGTGACCAAATCAGAATCTCAAAAAAATTTCAAGGTGTCTTTTTTTCCCCAAAAATTCTATAAAATTTGGTTTCTGATTCTAAACATGCATAATAGGAGTATATTTTAGTTAATTTTTTTTTTTTTTTTTTTTTGTAGAAATGTGGTGTGGATGATGGGAAAGCAAAAGACGTTAAACGTGATTTTGATGAGCCACCTCTTTAACATCTTTTGTTTTTCCATCATCCACAACACATTTCTACAAAAAACAATAATTAGTTAAGATATATTATGCATGCTTATAATCAGAAACCAAAGAGTAGTTTGGAAAAAAAAGATACCTTGAATTTTTTTTGAGATTCTGATTTGGTCAGCTCTTTGCAATTGTTATATCGTCTTCCAAATCGCTATCATGAGGGTACTCAACATTCGTAATGACCTTCTCCTAACCCTTTTTTCCTCCATATTTGGGTATAACAATGTTTGATTTTACACCATCTTCTTTCTCTTTACCCTTTTCATTTTTTGTTTCATTGACCTCAACTATACCAACTTCACTACCAAATGGATTACCTATTTCAGATTCACTTTTGGGAGAAAGGGTGACAGCAATCAACTGAAAAATTGGTGTTGAACAAACAATTGGACGGTTGACATTGATATTATACTTCATCAAATGAGGACTCTTTCGGAAAATAGTCATAATCAATTTTTTCAAGAAGCAAGAACAATTTTTGTGTTGTAATAGATGATCTTTAGAAAAGAAATAAAGAGTTTGAAAGCAAATTTGTTAATCAAGAAAGAGATGCAATCCTTTTTGATAAGGGTGACATTGAAAAATATGCAAAGGGTAGTAATGAGTGCATTAATATCGAGGAAAATAAGAGTGCCACAATGGTAAATAAAATAAAAGGAAACTATGAGTCTCATAAAATCAGCTCACTAACCAAAAAAATAGTTTTTAAATCGTGTAGATTATTATTTTTAAAATAAATTGTCATGTTTGTAATTAAAATATTATTGTTATAAATAAAAAGACTAAAATAATATTATATAAATTAAGATCTTAATATTATTGTAATTTTTCCTTTTTTTATTTATTCGGACGGAGTTGCTGTTGCCGATAAAAAAGTAATGCTTTTCTGACATTCTCCCACGTGGCTCCTACTGAATGGAAGAAATAAAAATATTTCAAAATTAAAAAATAAAGAAAAAAAATCATATATTAGAAATGTTTAAGTAATTTCACATTTTCCTCGAGAAAAAGATTCAAACTTATTCTTTGTACTATTTGAAATTATTCGAATTTTCATTAAATTATGCTTTTTATTCATTCATACACTTGCTATCAACAAATACATCTCGTAAATGAAATTAGCGAACTCCACGTATCTAAATTCGCTATCCCTTAAATTTTTAATCATGATTTAAATTATTTTCATGTTAAAGCTCTATTAAAGATCAAGAGTTTTTTTTTTCTTTCTAAATTACGAAATAATATTAGATAGGGGTGTACATAATCAGATTGGTTCGGATTTTTCAAATATCAAATCAAAGCAAATCATTTGTGTCAGATTTTTAAATCTATAAACCAAACCAAACCAATAAAATGTTGGATTTTTCAACCTCGGATTTTTTCGAATTTTTTCTGGTAAAGTATTCATACAAACATATAATTTACTTGTACTTCAAATATTTCTTTAGTCCTCCCAAAATACAACTATCTAAGGTGTTTCTTAAGAAAATAACACAAAATATGATATGAGTAATGACACTAAAATATCCAATAAAAAAAGATCAACCGTGGTTACAAGGGCCTGGTTGAACCAACTATATAAGAAGACTAAATAGTTGTATTTACGAATGTGGTTAGGGATTGAAATCCCTTTGAAACATCTACGATTCCTTTCATTCTAGATGCACCAAAAAATAACTGCAGGCACCATACGCCATGTTTTTTTGATGGGTTCCCCAACTCTCCACGAACACTAGCTCTCTTAGGCTTCTTTGATACTATTTGGCATGACCCAGGCAATTTCAAAAACTGATAAGAACATACTTCATATGCCAGCTGCTACTTTACAGTGCAAAAATAGATGCCTAGCACTCTCCAACATCGTCTCATGGCACATATAACATTCATTTATAACCTGAATTTTTCTTTTGCTGAGATTCTCCTGGATAAGGCATGCTTCATACAAGGTAGTCCAGATAAAATCAACTACTTTTGGGGGAAGTTTAGTTTTCCGTATAAGCTTCCATGGCCACTTGTCAATCAATTCCTTGTTAGAACATAGATTGTCATATCCCCTTTTGACAGTATATGATCTGTCTTTTGATTCTCCCCATTCCAGTTTGTCACGCAATTGGGAATTGACTTTAACATTTGATAATCTTGTAAGCAATCCCAACAAATCATTCAACTCCTAGTCCTGAATGTCTCTTCTAAACTGTGGGGTCCAGAAATTGTCTTGCCAATACTGAGAAATAGTCGATTCTTGATTGTTGGCAATTAAAAAAAGAGATGGAAATTCATCTTTCAGAGACTCTACTCCTAACCACCTGTCTCTCCAGAAAGAGCTATGATTTCCATTCCCCAACTTAAGTGAAGACTTGAGTTGGAACTCCCCCCATAACTTTGATATATGTTTCCAGGGATCCGAACCACAGGGTTCTCTATTTTGGCTAGTGCACCAGTTGCTTTCCACCCCATATTTTGCTTGTATTACAACTTTCCATAGCCCAGGATTGTCCAAGTTGTATCTCCAGTGCCATTTCATTAGCAAACTCTTGTTGTGCAAGCACAAATCTTTAATCCCTTGCCCACCATGTCTCTTAGGCAGAATAACTTTTGGCCATTTAACTAAATGAAATTTACGAGTGTCACTGCTACCTTCCCATTAGAAATCTCTTCTTAACCGATCAAGTCTTTCCTGAATCTTTATTGGTAATGGAAATAAGGACATGAGGTAGGTAGGGATGTTGTCCAACACACTATTGATAATTGCAAGTCTGCCACCAAAAGAGAGATATTGCATTTTCCAAGAGGCCAATTTCCTTTCAAATTTTTCAATCACTCCATCCCAAATATTCAATGACTCGTAGCTAGCTCCTAGAGGAAGCCCCTAGTATGATGTAGGGAAAGTACCCACTTTGCAGTACATGTGGACTATAATCTTTATTTAAGCTTTATTATAATTACCAACATCTGTGGATTATAATCTTTATTGAACCATTCAGAATTATAAGTTTCAAATTTGAAATAATATATTAAAATATAACAACTATGAAAAAATATAAGAAATATTTAAAAATTATATCAAAGTAAATATTTTTATGTATAAAATAAAAATTTAAAATTATATATATAATGTCGGGTTGGTTTGGTCTCGGGTTGTTTTTTTTTTAGTTAAAACCAAACCAACCCAAATATAGTTGGGTTTTTTTTTCAATACCAAACCAAGTCAAACCAACCACTAGTCGGGTTTTTTTTTCTCAATTTGACTCAATTTGCGATTTGGTTCGATTTTGTACACCCCTAATACTAGACCAAACATCTAAGAAAGGTAAAATTGCTCAATTTTACGTAGTACTCAGCCAAATTTAATCCTTTTTTTTCCTTTTCCCTTTCCATCATATTGTTTCGGAGTGTGAGGTGAGAAGTAAGGAGGGATGTTCGTGTTGCATCTTTTTCTTTTGTAAAAAAATTTCTCAATAGAGTAAATTAAGATATGAGATCTTAGATTTCAAATTTCATCAAAGACAAAAACACTGATAATTTCTTTACATTTGTTTTAGTTTTGGTGACTTGACACCTGTTATTGGTAAAATTAGATTTGAGGCCTCGTCGAACGAAAACTTTGAAGATGTAGATTAGTTTCGACACAAAATCATAACGATTTGTTGCATCTCAACATAGTAGATTAAGAATCATGAGATCTCAAATTTCAAATCTCATTTGAGACAAAAACACTAGTGATTTCTTTATATCTTTTCTAGTCTTAGTGTCCAAAGTTACCTGATACCTCCTATTATTGGTGAAATTAGACCTAGGTCTTGTTGAACGAGAAGTTCAAAGATGGAGATCAAATAAGCCACGAAATCATAATGATTTGTTGCATCTCCTTCTTTAAATCTCAATAAAGCAGATTAAGAGTTATGAGTAATGCAATTATAAATAATCTAATCCTAATCGTAATCTAATCCTAGTCGACTTCAGCTAGTACAATAAGTAGCAGCCTAGTCGATATAAGTAGTCTAATCCTAATGTGACTTAAACTCTATAGTAAACTCGTCATTCAGCTTCGTTGGACCAGTTCCTTTAACATGTTTCAATCATCAGCTTCCTTCATCTTCAACACTTTCCCTCAAGCTAGAGAATAGAGGAACAGTTACTCCTAGCTTACTTCGAAAACCCAACAAAAACTTATTTTGTCAATGCTTCAGTATGAATATGATGTCAAGTCGTTGCTTGTGATAGTTCATCTGCAAATTTATACGAGTAGTCCCACCAGTAAAAACACTTAAGAGCAGTATGATTATTCCTATCACAGATTTGACATGACTAAGTACTGTTCCTCTCCTTATTTCCACTTGGGAAATATTGATTATTCGGAGAACCTGGTTCATATTGACTGTTTTGAGAACATGTTCCCTGTCCAGCAGAGGCTTGAAACCTATTTCTCTGGAGTTGAAGTTGTTGTTTCCTCTTCCCCTGGCACTTTGGCCAGAGAATACCATGTTATGGTTATCCGTGAGAGCATTAATGAATTGATTAAAGGTGGAATATGGTGTCTTACCTAACATGACAGTCCTAAAGGTCTTGTATTTGAGACCTAAACCTCTAGCAAAATTTAGTACTTTGCTATCTTCATCCACAGGTTTGTGAATGGCTGCAAGGCCATCACATATGCCTTTAAATTCCTTGATATATTCATCAATCTTTTTGGTTCCTAGCCTAACTTTGTAGTTGTTGTTTAAGCTAAAACTCTTTATCTTTTGTTGCTTGAAGATTAGTTTCTTCCAAGCATTCCCACGTCTCTTTGGTAGTTGAGCAACCCACAATTAGGTACATACTTTCTTCGGTCAAGGTGCCTGAGATTGAACTCCTTAGCAACACATCTTTCTTCTTCCAATCATCAATGTTGCCATTATCTTTTGCATCATTCTTAACCACTACAACTTTCCCAGCAGTTTGCAGTGGAACAACTACTTTTACTTGATTCATTCTATGTGATGAGATAGGTTGTTTCATCACGTGAATCAATTGGGATATTTGTGTCCTCCATATGAGATAGTTTGTTGGCTTAAGATTAATGGAGCAAGCGGCAATGAGTTGATGAAGTGAGGAAGTCGACATAGTGTTGGTAGAAGAGGTCATTGCAATTTAACGTGTGGTTGGTTTTTTTTTTTTTTTTTTATCAATACTCAGAGAGCGGAAGAACTTTTATGCTTTAATACCATATAGAAATCTCACGTCTAGAATTAGAGAAATCAAGGATTGTATTGATGATTAAAATTATTGAATACATACTCCTTATATATGAGAGAATTGTAGAGTTCTAAGTTAACTATACTTAGAGTTCTACTACAATACCTATTACTACTACTATAGCTGAAAGAGTAAGGAAGGTTCTAAGAGGTGATAGTCCTAGCATTAATTATGAGAATTATACTTATGGAAAATTGATAAATGCTTGTGTGCAGGAAGGTTTAGCTTTATGTAATGAAATTAAGCTAAATCAACAGATTAAAAGGCATCGTCTTAATGAAAGACAACAGTTGAGAGAATTTTGTGAGCAATTTGCTGTAGATATTCCTAAACTTGCTCCTAAAGGTAGAAAAGAAAAGCAAATAGAGAAGTATTCTTCCAAAAATAGATCTTCCAAAAAAGATTATAAAGAATGGAAGAGAAAAAGAATAGAGAGAAAAGAAAGAAGGAAGAATGAAAGAAAAAGTGATCATAGATTTTATAAATCTAAACGCAGATATAATAAATCAGATACTTGCCACAAATGTGGAAGATATGGTCATTATGCAAAGGATTGCAGGGTCAAGGAGAAAATAAGAAACCTTGATGTAGACGATAATATTAAAGAATCTTTATATAAGATTATGCTTAATTCTGATTCAGGAAAATCAGATTTAGATTATAGTAGTAATGAAGACGAATCTTCTGCAACAAGTGAAGACCTTAAAGCTCTTCACCAAGAGGATTCTATAACTTCAGAAGATGAATGTTTACCTTGCCAACAAGGATTGGAGTGTGGAAAAGATGGAGAGGAGGATGATCTTTATAAGATCTACTCTCAGTTTAAAGAATTAAGTATTAATGTCATTGATAATGACAAAGTTATAGAACTTTTACAGACTATTAAAGATCCAGAAATAAGGGATCAAATTATAAATAAAATTAGTAATACAACATCCACCTCTAAGGATAATATTCCAAAAGAGGCACCAACTAAAGAAGGTGCATATACCATGGCAGAAGTCCAGAAAATGTTATTAGAAAGGAGAAAAATAAGTACTCCTACTACTATCAATGATTTAAAAGAAGAGATTAATAATCTCAAGGTTGATATTAGGCAGCTTAAAGAAAAGAATGCCATTGTAGAAGCTCGTCTTGATAGTATGGATATTAGAAGAAACTTGAGTAATAACTCAGCATCTTCTTCTTCAGAAGAAGAAGGAGAGACTAATAATATAGACTTTCTTACTAATTTAAATTTAGGAAATAATAAGGCTGATTTTTTTACGAAGTCTAAAAGCCTTTACTTCTCAAAAATTTTATACAAAAATAACTCTTCTTATAGATTATAATTATAAAAAAAAATTTATTGCTCTAATCGATAGTGCAGCTGATTTAAATTGTATTCAAGAAGGACTTATCCCTTCAAGATATTTTCATAAAACTACTCATAGTTTAAGATCTGTAAATGGCAGTAAAATGAATATTGAATTTAAATTACCTAAAGCTTTTATTTGTAAAGGAAAACAATGTGTTCCTCAAAGCTTTGTTTTGGTTAAAGATATTACCAACCAAATTATTTTAGGAGTACCTTTTATAAATGATATTTTTCCCCTTACATATTGGGATAATGAAAAAATAATAGGTACTTGGGATAATAAACCTTTTAAATTAGAATTTATTACTAAACCTTTTACTAGAATGTTAAATGAATTAACCTCAAGAATGATTTTAAAAAACAATCAAATGAATTTTCTTAAAGGAGAAATTAATAGTATTGAGGTTGACACTATTTTACAAAATCCTAAATTACAGGATAAAATTGCCATTTTAAAAAATCAATTTTCTATAGATATTTGTGGAGATCATCCTAATGCTTTTTGGAGCAGGAAAAAACATGTTGTTAGTCTTCCATATGAAGATAATTTTAATGAGGATAATATTCCTACTAAAGCTAGGCCATGCCAAATGAATTCGGAATATTTAGAATTATGCAAAAAAGAGATTGAATCTCTTCTTCAGAAAGGCCTTATAAGGCATTCTAAATCTCCTTGGTCTTGTACAACATTCTATGTTAATAAACATGCTGAACAAGAAAGAGGTGCCCCCAGGTTGGTTATAAATTATAAACCTCTTAATAAAGTCTTAAAATGGATTAGGTATCCTATTCCTAATAAAAAAGATTTGCTTGATAGAGTTTATGATGCTATTATATTTTCTAAATTTGATTTAAAATCAGGATATTGGCAGATTCAAATAAGCGAGTCTGACAGGTTCAAAACTGCTTTTAATGTCCCTATGGGTCAGTTTGAATGGAATGTTATGCCCTTTGGCTTAAAAAATGCTCCATCAGAATTTCAAAAAATTATAATTGATATTTTCATGCCTTATAGTAATTTCATCATTGTTTATATAGATGATATTCTTGTATTTTCAAAAAATATAGAAACTCATTTTAAACATCTTGATTTATTCAAGAAAATTATTATTCAAAATGGTTTGGTTATATCTGCTCCAAAAATGGCTTTATTTCAAACTAAAGTAAGATTTTTGGGACATCATATAGAAAAAGGAAAAATTAGGCCTATTAATAGAAGTATTGAATTTGCTTCTAAGTTTCCTGATGAAATTACTAATAAAACTCAATTGCAGAGATTCCTTGGCAGTCTCAATTATGTAGCACCTTTTATAAAAGATTTAGCCCTGGATACAGCTATTTTATATGATAGGCTTAAGAAAAATCCTAAAGCATGGTCAAATGATCATACTGAAGCTGTTAAACGGATAAAAGATAAAGTTAAGAACCTTCCATGTCTTACTTTGGCAAATCCTAATTGGGAAAAGACAGTAGAAACAGATGCCTCAGATATAGGATTTGGAGGTGTTCTTACTCAGTATTGCCCTGATAATAAACGCCATTATATTGTACAATTTTATTCTGGGAAATGGAATCCATCTCAGAAAAATTATTCCACAGTAGCTAAAGAAATCTTAGCTATTGTGAAAAGTGTTTTAAAATTCCAAGGTGATCTTTATAATCAGAAATTTATAGTAAAAACTGATTGCCAAGCAGCCAAGTTTATGTTTAATAAAGATTGTAAACATAATGTTTCTAAACAAATGTTTGCTAGATGGCAAGCTTTATTAGCACCTTTTGATTTCGAGATTATTTATAAAAAAGGAGAAGATAATAGTCTTCCTAATTTTCTAACTAGAGAATATTTAAATTAATGTCTTTCTTTTCAGGCATGAGACCTTCGTGGCCCCCTGCAAGGGGAAGAGGTGGAGGACGAAGCAATAGAGGAAGGGGAGGTAATATCCTCGCCCAAATGGGTAATAAGACATTGGTGGCAGCATCTAGCTCGTCAAACCAAGCAGCGTCTAGCTCATCAAATACAGGTGGTTTGAATATAAATCACCCAATGTATAAAGAATTCATGGATTTTATAAAATCTAAGCAAAATCAGGAGGATATTCCAAGGACATACTCAACTGTAATATCAGAAGAAGAAAATATAGAAGTCTTTGATATAAATGAGAGAAAGGAAGTTATACTTCTTTTAGAAAATCATGATTTAAGATGGAGAGATGACCCATGGCACTTAATGAATAGGTATTTGGATACAGTCTGTTATACTATGACTGCATACAAATGCATGATGCATTACGAGATGATACTCTCAGCAACAGGGTCAGCTGAATTTCAACATTTTTACCCTGCTAATACTAAAAAAGTTTATAACTTTTCCAAGATGATTATAAAAAAAATTCTTTCTCCAGAAGAATGGGGAATGAGTCCTTTAAAAGAAAAGGATTATATCCATCCGAAATAGAAAATCGCAGTAAAATATAATTACTGGGATTATGTAGATAGATTTAATAGAGCTTTATTATATAAGAATACTAATAAAAAGCATTCATGGTTCATAAAAATCTGTGCAAATATTTATACACAGGATATTCCAAATTGGTTTTGCAAATGGTGGATGTTATATGGTCCATCTATAAAAATTTTACCAGAAAAATACAAGCAGTTATACTTGGAATGGGTAGATATCTCCCCCAAACTTATAAGCATGGAGAAAGATAATATCTTTTTCGAAGGGATGTCAGTTATGTATTTTTTCATAGAATTTTCTATCCCATGGATAATGAAATGGACTGTGGAAGTCAGTACTACTCCGGAAGGATTTCCGTGTTTACAAAGGACTTTTCATACAAAGTTTTGGAGTAAGCTAATAAGCAAGGATCTTGATGGCAAAATACATGGCCAGGAAATATTAGATTTAATAAATGTAACAATTAGTAAATATCATGTTAAAGAAATAGCTACGCCACAAGATTATAATCTTAGTCCGTTTAAGCAAATTGCAAGAAAAATTCAAATGAAAAAGGGCTTAATGACTAAGTCTGAAATAATAGCTTTATACATGGAGGAAGCAAAGAAAGACTTGATGAAGAATCTAGATATAGAAATTGGAGATGATATGTCAATGACCTCGGCCAGTCATACAAACAATGATGATGAAATGTGCTTGGCAGGAGAAGGCCAAAGTGAAGATGAAGAAATTGATATTGACGCTCTTTTCATGAAGTTTCAAGAGCAAGTAGAAGAATCTTCTTCAGACAAAGCCAAAAGCAAGGGCAAGGAAAAGATATGAAGACAAAATCAGACAATGCCAATAAACTTTAATAAAGTTGTTATCTTTATCTTTAATAAAGATATGTCATCTTTAATAAAGATAGTGGCCATTTAAAGTTTGTCGGCTACATGAAAGTTGTGTGAAGGCCATAGGGGTGTGTCGACCTTATCTTTTAATTATTGGCCAATGTAAAGTGTGTGGGCCATTGTATTTTACGTTTTTACCCTTCTAGACCTCTATATAAGGAGGTTTGTGTTTTAGTTTAGAGGCAGGTTTGAGAACCCCCTCTCTCTCTCTTTCTCTACAATACTCTCTCTGTAAAATATTTCCGAGTTTGAATAAAAATTTCCAATTTGGTTTGCATAATTTTGAAGTTTGTTTACAGGTACTATTTCTTTTCTTTTACTTATTTCTTGTGTTGTTACTTAGCCTAATGATAGGCTAAATTGTTGTGTTGAACTATATCATACTAAATTATTATAATTAAATGGAATTGTAACTATAAAAGATGGTTTGAATGGCTGAAATTAAGGTCTAATTTGAGTAATTTATGGCATATTAATAAAAGATGAGTTTGATCTGTTGGATTACCCTGAAAAGGGTGGACCCGAATGTATCCGTTGGATTACCCTGTATTGTGGGCGGACCCGGTAGAAACCGTTGGATTACCCTAAGGGCGGACCCGGATATGGATTCTTAGTTATCATGCTATCAAATTACTTTAATTTGTAAAAGACCCTTATAGTAGGCTAGGCGACTTCAGTGCCTGGCATATAATCATAATCATGAAGTTTAACATTTAACATAAGAGAACTTAATGAATTCTCATCCTGCAAAGAAATCTGCAAATTAGGATAAGCATTAAAATAAACTGGTCCATAAGCTAGACTAGTTTGAATAGTCCCTATTAGAGACTTTTTCCAATTATGATTTCTACCATCACGTAAAACTGCTATAAAACTTTCAGGTAGTCCACGCAAGGTAAGGGGCTTAAACGCCACCTGAACCAAGCCAATATGCATAAATCTGTATGTATCCCTATAAGGGGCAAGATCAGTCTCAGATATAAGTCTAAAAGTCTGATGATCATTATCAATCGTAATAGTTTCTTCAGTGGTTTTCACCACCTGTTTTAAACCAAGTTTCTCAAAAGTTCCCATTTGATATATAATTCTGGGTGAGATCTTAGGAATAGTCCACTTATTAAGTAGATCCAATTGTTGCGGTATATCATATTCTTCTTTTCTACTGTTTTTAACAGTAGACTTCTTCTTTATGATATTCATATTTAAAAAGTGCTGAACTATACCACCTATAATTACTATAATTCCATGGCTCTGATACCATATGAAAATGGATCGCCTAGCCTACTATAAGGGTCTTTTACAAATTAAAGTAATTTGATAGCATGATAACTAAGAATCCATATCCGGGTCCGCCCTTAGGGTAATCCAACGGTTTCTACAGTCGCCCACAATCTGAGGTAATCCAACGGATACATTCGGGTCCACCCTTTTCAGGGTAATCCAACAGATCAAACTCATCTTTTATTAATATGCCATAAATTACTCAAATTAGACCTTAATTTCAGCCATTCAAACCATCTTTTATAGTTACAATTCCATTTAATTATAATAATTTAGTATGATATAGTTCAACACAACAATTTAGCCTATCATTAGGCTAAGTAACAACACAAGAAATAAGTAAAAGAAAAGAAATAGTACCTGTAAACAAACTTCAAAATTATGCAAACCAAATTGGAAATTTTTATTCAAACTCGGAAATATTTTACAGAGAGAGTATTGTAGAGAAAGAGAGAGAGAGGGGGTTCTCAAACCTGCCTCTAAACTAAAACACAAACCTCCTTATATAGAGGTCTAGAAGGGTAAAAACGTAAAATACAATGGCCCACACACTTTACATTGGCCAATAATTAAAAGATAAGGTCGACACACCCCTATGGCCTTCACACAACTTTCATGTAGCCGACAAACTTTAAATGGCCACTATCTTTATTAAAGATGACATATCTTTATTAAAGATAAAGATAACAACTTTATTAAAGTTTATTGGCATTGTCTGATTTTGTCTTCATATCTTTTCCTTGCCCTTGCTTTTGGCTTTGTCTGAAGAAGATTCTTCTACTTGCTCTTGAAACTTCATGAAAAGAGCGTCAATATCAATTTCTTCATCTTCACTTTGGCCTTCTCCTGCCAAGCACATTTCATCATCATTGTTTGTATGACTGGCCGAGGTCATTGACATATCATCTCCAATTTCTATATCTAGATTCTTCATCAAGTCTTTCTTTGCTTCCTCCATGTATAAAGCTATTATTTCAGACTTAGTCATTAAGCCCTTTTTCATTTGAATTTTTCTTGCAATTTGCTTAAACGGACTAAGATTATAATCTTGTGGCGTAGCTATTTCTTTAACATGATATTTACTAATTGTTACATTTATTAAATCTAATATTTCCTGGCCATGTATTTTGCCATCAAGATCCTTGCTTATTAGCTTACTCCAAAACTTTGTATGAAAAGTCCTTTGTAAACACGGAAATCCTTCCGGAGTAGTACTGACTTCCACAGTCCATTTCATTATCCATGGGATAGAAAATTCTATGAAAAAATACATAACTGACATTCCTTCGAAAAAGATATTATCTTTCTCCATGCTTATAAGTTTGGGGGAGATATCTACCCATTCCAAGTATAACTGCTTGTATTTTTCTGGTAAAATTTTTATAGATGGACCATATAACATCCACCATTTGCAAAACCAATTTGGAATATCCTGTGTATAAATATTTGCACAGATTTTTATGAACCATGAATGTTTTTTATTAGCATTCTCATATAATAAAGCTCTACAGTACCTATTACTACTACTATAATAATAATAATAATAATAATAATAATAATAATAATAATAATAATAATAATAATAATAATAATAATAATAATAATAATAATAATAATTTATTAATAATAATAATAGGGGGCTATGATACAAAACATGCATGGTGTGCGGAATTTCATTTAAGCCGTGTAAAGACAACTCTTTTTCAATTCTTTTATATAAGCATTGTATTCCAATTTTTCTTAGATTCTGATCATTCTTATCTCATGGATGGCTAATATCATTGTTATAGAATGCTTACTATGTACTTTCATGTAAGCCTGTTCTAATTCTTTTATAGATTTATCTAATTTATATAGAGATATTCTATATCTCCATGCTCTTTTTCTTATTAGATGCAACTCATCTTGAATATGCTTCATGTTTTTATAATTATAATATACTTGAACATAATTCAGTTTTATTCCCTATAGGTACTAAGTATGTTCTTTTTCAGTTAAAATATGTAAACTACCTTATAATGTATGATTAAAATAATAATTATGCAATATAGAGTTGTGACGTATATACCTTTCTCTCTTTTATTGTCAGAACAGTTCTTATCACTACCGCAGCAGTTCTCCTTTCCGGCTATGAACAGTTTTCGCCTTCACGACCTCAGTCTATCACGGCTACTTCTCTATTAGTCCTCCGTTAGGCGGAAGATCGCAACCTTCTCTTTAGAACTAATCCTTAATATATGAGGAGAGAGATATACAAACCAAACTCTTTTATTTCATAATATTACTTTTACACACACTATAGATATTTTACATATATTAAACTTATAAAGAAATACTTTTCCCTGACGGGAGAAGTGTTCTACTCACTACTGAAGGTACCTAGCATTTTTCTATTGGGAGATAGATGTCAAATGTAGTATGCCTTCTAATGAGATTTGCTTCTCCTTTTATAGATGTAAGGAGAGACTAATGTTACAATTTTTATTTTGTAGGGTTGCTCCTCCAAATCTTTTATATTTGTCTTCAAGTCCTTCAATTATTCTGATTGATGGCCGACAATGGTGGGAATCTCTTTTTGAAAAGAGATATCTTCAGAGATAAGATAAGATTTCTTTCTCTTGTCTCTTTCTGTATGACGTAAGTGCTTACGTCATTTTTTTGTCCTCTTTTGACGGCTACATTATGCAGTTACAGCTGTCCTTTCTTCTTCTTGAAGACTTTAATCTGATGACTCCTCGTCTTGATTTTTATGTTTATGTTCCAGGAACTTGCACGCCATCTTTCAAGTTTCCTCTGTGGCTTCAAGTCTATGGAATTCAATATCATGGATTTTTTCCCATAGGATGGATGATTTTCCTTTTCCTTTTGTCATTAAAATCCAATAAGGATTATGAATAATGACCTGATATTATTCATTGTAAAATTTCTTAAGAATAAAATATAACGCTTTTATTCCTAAGGCTCTTTTAGTTTGGATCCATTTTTTGTTAAGATAAGGGATTTTTTTATCTACCCATGTGGCCTTAACGTTGAAATCTTTTAATTTTTCCACTGTAATATAATTAATTGTGGGAAAATATGATTGCAAATCTTTGCCTTCCATTGCTATGCTAAAGAATCTGCAGTAGACTCCTTCTCCTTGTGCATAGGTTTTTATTGTATTGAATAATTGTTCGTAATTTGGGCGATTCTTGAAGGTCGGGTTTGCATAAATCTGTCAAGGTATCCATATTCAAATAATTGAAATTTTGCAGCGTAGATCCATTAGGGAATATAGATATTCTAGGAAATAAACTTGTATTTCCAAGAACTCCATAAGTTTCTCCACTTTCTTCTGGAAGATTGTAGATATATCTTGAAAATTCAAGATATTCTTCTTCCTTTTGATTCTTCTTTTCAACCTGCAAAGAAGAAAAAACTTTTGTTCCTGACGAAACGTTAGTGTTTTCTGATTTCCCAGAAATAATTTTTTCAGTTTTTGATGAGGATGGGCCTTTTTCCTCTTTGGATTTATTGGCCTCTTTATTAATTGCTAGGCTTTTACCCTCGTCCTTAGACTTAGGTGTCGGCATATCCTTGCTTACCGTCGAGATGTTTTTGGCACTATGTGCTAGTGGGACATCTCCTGCCACTTTGTTGGGAGTAATATTCCCAGCGGGTTTTGAATTCCCTTTTGGACATGTGTCCAAGTATTCACATAACAATATGAATTCACTCATGTTTTCAGCTTGTGTTTCACTAAGCTGATTTATTTCGAATTGCAACTTTCGACCTTGTTCTGATAATTTCGTTAATTTATCTCGAATAACAAATAATTGATGGCTCTTGTCATCGATGGACTCTTCCACCTTTTTCATTCTTTCATAGATCCGATTGACCAGAGTTTGAGTTTTATTGTCCATATTGGACATTCCTGGAGAGAAAATCTGCAAAAAAGTTGTCAGCTCCTTTAATATGTTCAATTTTAAATGTGTAAAAAGATAATAAAACTTGTCACCTGTGTAACCTCCTGTATTGTGGTTCTGATGGAAGTTTATTGAATATTAATTGTATTATCAGTTCTAATTGTAAATGGTTTTGGTAGAAGGAATGCTGAAAATTTTCTAATTCCTCTAACTATTGCCAATAATTCTTTTTCATTTGTTGAATACTTTATTTCTGCTTCATTAAATGTACCACTAGTGTACCTGCAGATTTCATTTAAATCAGTTTGTAATAATGCACCCCAATGATAATCTGATGCATCCGTTTGTAATACCAAATTATCTTTTTCATCTGGTAATCTTAATTTAGGAAGTTTGGAACATTCTTCTTTTAACTGTTTTACACATTGTGTGTGCTCCTCTATCCATCCTAACCTGTTGGACTTTCTTATTAACTTTTGTAAAATATTTCTTTTCCTTGCTAAATCAGGAATAAATTCTCCTGCATAATTTAAGCATCCAAGAAATTTTTGTATTTCCTCTTTCGTTGATAATTTATCAGGAAATTCTTCAATCTTTTTTTATATATGAGATTGTAATTCTATCCCATTTTTAGAAATAATCATTCCTAAGAATTCAATTTCATTTTTATTTATTTCAGCCTTTTTCTGGCTAAGGATAATTCCATTTTGCAAACATAATTCTGAAAACTCTTTCAAATGCTTCAAATGTTTTTGATAAGTTTTAGAATAGATTAGTATGTCATCTATATAGACTATTAAAAATTCTTTGTCAGAGAATATTTTATCCACTTTCCTTTGGAAAATTTGTGGGGCATTTTTTAGTCCAAATGGCATTACTATCCATTCATAATGTCCATTAGGTGTACTAAATGCGGTTAAAGAAATTGATTCTTCCGATAATTTTATTTGCCAAAATCCACTTTTACATTCAAATTTTGAAAAATAAGTTTTTCCTTTTGCAAGGTTTATTAAATTATTTTTGTTAGGTATAAAATACCCATCAAATAAACAATGTTTATTTAATTCTTTGTAATTTATTACCATTCTAGCTTTTCCTCTTTTTATTTCAGCATGGTTTCTTACCATAAACGCTGGGCTGCTATGAGGACTATTACTTAGTCTAATTAACCTTAGATTAAGTAATTCTTTAATTTGAATTTTAAATTCAATTTTATCTTCTTCATTGTAAAGCATCGGTCTTACTCTAATAATGACACTGGGGTCTTTTAAGATTAAGACTGCTTTTTCTTGATTCATTTCCCATTTTTTTAAGGGATTTTCTCCATATGATTTTTGTAAATTTTCTCTTATCCATTCTAGATTGAGACATTTACAAGAAACTTGTTTTATGTTTTCTAGATATTTTTCTTTATAATTTCCATTTTCTTTTACAAGATGATAAGGATTTTGTTTCCTATGAACTTTTATAAAATGTCCACACGGAGTTTTAAGGCTTATCATATATAATGTCTGATGATAATCCTGAAATTGTTGTAAAAAGTCATTACCTAATAATAAATCAGTTTCCAATTTATCATAGGCAAATAGTTTATTTATAGAAACAATTTTTGATCCTAAAATTATTTCTACCTTTTCTTTTGATAGAGTAAGCTTTTCTTTTACTCCTGTTATTCCTATCATAGAAATATTATATTTGTTATTTTCCCAATTATTTACTAGGAAAGGTTTTGCTAAACTAGCTTCTGAACCATTGTCTATTTGACAACAAGTTGTTAATTTTGTATCATACAGAGTAATTTCTATAAAGACTGATACTCTAAAAGAGATTTCTTTTGGCATCCTTATCTTTTTGGAATAAAACAAGTATCATTTTTATAACTTATTTCAATCCCATTTCTTCCTATGCTGTAATCATTTAGACTGTTTAAAAACATATTTCCTAATATATCATTATCATTTTTATGATTAGTAATATAACAAGGGACTGTTATTCTTATATTATCCAATTGTAGAGGTAAATCTACCATTTTAGCACAACTATAATTATTACCTTCAAAGGTTTTGTAGATGTAAGGGGTACCTTCATAAATTGGTAATCCTTCAATTAAAGTTCCTTTGACATGATTAGCTGTTGCTCCTATTTGTATTAGGATTTCTTTATTTTTCCATTCTAATCCATTGAAAACTCTTCCTGAAATTCTAGAAATATTAGTTATTTCAAAAGTTTTCTTAATGTAACGATTAGAATTACTTTTCTTTATGGAATTTCTTCCATATTCCAAAGAAAGCCTAGGGTTACTATTAAAGCTTTCTATTTCCTTTGTTTTTCCAAAATGAATCTCATATTCATCTGGAATAATTGCTTGTTGAATCTCTGCTTCAACTATTCTTGCAATACCTGCACATTCTTGATCAATTTCAATCATTTCTTTATTTTTATACACATTTTCATAATTAGAATTAGTAACTGTATATAAAGCTTGATAATATATACTCATTATGTGATTACCTGGTTTAAATAGGTCATTTCTTTTCACTTGGAAATGCAAACTTAATGAGTCATTAAAATCTGCATCTTTTAATGAGATACAATATTTTGGATAGTAAGTAAATAATAACTTAGTATAAGCTAAATTTCCTTCTACTATTCCAAGGTTTTCTTCTCTTGCATTGATAAATCGTTCATCCGATAAATTAATAACAATAGGACAATTAATTCCTTCCTTAAAGGTAGATTTAACTAAAATTTGAATTCTTCCAAGATGTACATAATTCATTTTCTTTCGTTTCTTTTCTGGAATTTTTCTTAGTATTTGATCTATCATTGCTTTTGTCAAAAATTGTTTCCATAAATAAACTATTTGCCTATAATAAATTGGAAACTGATTTATTATTAGGTAATGACTTTTTACAATAATTTCAGGATTATCATCAGACATTATATATGATAAGCCTTAAAACTCCGTGTGGACATTTCATAAAAGTCCCTAGGAAACAAAATCCTTATCATCTTGTAAAAGAAAATGGAAATTATAAAGAACGCTATCTAGAAAACATAAAACAAGTTTCTTGTAAATGTCTTAATCTAGAATGGATAAAAGAAAATTTACAAAAATCATATGGAAAAAATCCCTTAGAAAAATGGGAAATGAATCAAGAAAAAGCAGTCTTAACCTTAAAAGATCCCAGCGTCATTATTAGAGTAAGACATATGCTTTACAATGAAGAAGATAAAATTGAATTTAAAATTCAAATTAAAGAATTACTTAATATAAGGTTAATTAGACTAAGTAATAGTCCTCATAGCAGCCCAGCGTTTATGGTAAGAAATCATGCTGAAATAAAAAGAGGAAAAGCCAGAATGGTAATAAATTACAAATAATTAAATAAACATTGTTTATTTGATGGGTATTTTATACCTAACAAAAATAATTTAATAAACCTTGCAAAAGGAAAAACTTATTTTTCAAAATTTGACTGTAAAAGTGGATTTTGGCAAATAAAATTATCGGAAAAATCAATTCCTTTAACCGCATTTAGTACCCCTAATGGACATTATGAATGGATAGTAATGCCATTTGGACTAAAAAATGCCCCACAAATCTTCCAAAGGAAAATGAATAAAATATTCTCTGACAAAGAATTTTTAATAGTCTATATAGATGACATACTAATATGTTCTAAAACTTATCAAGAACATTTGAAGCATTTGAAAGAGTTTTCAGAATTATGTTTGCAAAATGGAATTATCCTTAGCCAGAAAAAGGCTGAAATAAATAAAAATGAAATTGAATTTTTAGGAATGATTATTTCTAAAAATGGGATAGAATTACAATCTCATATATCAAAAAAGATTGAAGAATTTCCTGATAAATTATCAACAAAAGAGGAAATACAAAAATTTCTTGGATGCTTAAATTATGCAGGAGAATTTGTTCCTGATTTAGCAAGGAAAATAAATATTTTACAAAAGTTAATAAGAAAGTCCAACAGATTAGGATGGACAGAGGAGCACACACAATGTGTAAAACAGTTAAAAGAAGAATGTTCCAAACTTCCTAAGTTAAGATTACCAGATGAAAAAGATAATTTGGTATTACAAACGGATGCATCAGATTATCATTGGGGTGCATTATTACAAACTGATTTAAATGAAATCTGCAGGTACACTAGTGGTACATTTAATGAAGCAGAAATAAAGTATTCAACAAATGAAAAAGAATTATTGGCAATAGTTAGAGGAATTAGAAAATTTTCAGCATTCCTTCTACCAAAACCATTTACAATTAGAACTGATAATACTCAAGTATCAGGTTTAATATTCAATAAACTTCCATCAGAACCACAATACAGGAGGTTACACAGGTGGCAAGTTTTATTATCATTTTACACATTTAAAATTGAACATATTAAAGGAACTGACAACTTTTTTGCAGATTTTCTCTCCAGGAATGTCCAATATGGACAATAAAACTCAAACTCTGGTTAATCGGATCTATGAAAGAATGAAAAAGGTGGAAGAGTCCATCGATGACAAGAGCCATCAATTATTTGTTATTCGAGATAAATTAACGAAATTATCAGAACAAGGTCGAAAGTTGCAATTCGAAATAAATCAGCTTAGTGAAACACAAGCTGAAAACATGAGTGAATTCATATTGTTATGTGAATACTTGGACACATGTCCAAAAGGGAATTCAAAACCCGCTGGGAATATTACTCCCAACAAAGTGGCAGGAGATGTCCCACTAGCACATAGTGCCAAAAACATCTCGACGGTAAGCAAGGATATGCCGACACCTAAGTCTAAGGACGAAGGTAAAAGCCTAGCAATTAATAAAGAGGCCAATAAATCAAAAGAAAGCCCATCCTCATCAAAAACTGAAAAAATTATTTCTGGGAAATCAGAAAACACTAACGTTTCGTCAGGAACAAAAGTTTTTCTTCTTTGCAGGTTGAAAAGAAGAATCAAAAGGAAGAAGAATATCTTGAATTTTCAAGATATATCTACAATCTTCCAGAAGAAAGTGGAGAAACTTATGGAGTTCTTGGAAATACAAGTTTATTTCCTAGAATATCTATATTTCCTAATGGATCTCAAGCCGCAC
Organism: Solanum pinnatisectum; assembly: GCA_035578085.1. Taxonomy (NCBI): domain Eukaryota; kingdom Viridiplantae; phylum Streptophyta; class Magnoliopsida; order Solanales; family Solanaceae; genus Solanum; species Solanum pinnatisectum. The sequence continues at coordinate 3,229,374 of CM069078.1, forward strand.
TCAATTATTTGAATATGGATACCTTGACAGGATTTATGCAAAACCTGACATTCAAGAACTGTCCAAATTACCTGAACAATTGTTCAATACAATAAAAACCTATGCACAAGGAGAAGGAGTCTACTGCAGATTCTTTAGCATAGCAATCGAAGGCAAAGATTTGCAATCATATTTTCCCACAATTAATTATATTACAGTGGAAAAATTAAAAGATTTCAACGTTAAGGCCACAGGGGTAGATAAAAAAATCCCTTATCTTAACAAAAAATGGATCCAAACTAAAAGAGACTTAGGAATAAAAGCGTTATATTTTATTCTTAAGAAATTTTACAATGAAGAATATCAGGTCATTATTCATAATCCTTATTGGATTTTAATGACAAAAGGGAAAGGAAAATCATCCATCCTAAAAGAAAAAATCCATGATATTGAATTCCATAGACTTGAAGCCACAGAGGAAACTTGGAAGATGGCGTGCAAGTTCCTGGAACATAAACATAAAAATCAAGACGAGGAGTCATCAGATTAAAGTCTTCAAGAAGAAAGGACAATACCAGAATCGCATAATGTAGCCGTCACAAGAGGACAAAGAAAATGACGTAAGCACTTACGTCATACAGAAAGAGACAAGAGAAAGAAATCTTATCTTATCTCTGAAGATATCTCTTTTCAAAAAGAGATTCCCACCATTATCGGCCATCAATCAGAATAATTGAAGGACTTGAAGACAAATACAAAAGATTTGGAGGAGCAACCCTACAAAATAAAAATTGTAACATTAGTCCCTCCTTATATCTATAAAAGGAGAAGCAAATCTCATTAGAAGGCAGACTACATTTGACATCTATCTCCCAATAGAAAAATGCTAGGTACCTTCATTAGTGAGTAAAACACTTCTCTCGACAGGAAAAAGTATTTCTTTCTAAGTTTGCTTATGTAAAATATCTATAGTGTGTGTAAAAATAATATTATGAAATAAAAGAGTTTGGTTTATATATCTCTCTCCTCATATATTAAGGATTAGTTCTAAAGTGAAGGTTGCGATCTTCCGCCTAACGGAGGAACAGTAGAGAAGTAGCCGTGATAGACTGAGGTCGTGAAGGCGAAAACTGTTCATAGCCGGAAAGGAGAACTGCTGCGCTAGTGATAAGAACTGTTCCGACAATAAAAGAGAGAAAGGTATATACGTCACAACTCTAAATTTCATAATTATTATTTTAATCATACATTATAAGGTAGTTTACATATTTTAACTTAAAAAGAATACTTAGTACCTATAGAGAATAAGCTTAAATATGTTCAAGTATATTATAATTATAAAAACATGAAGCATATTCAAGATGAGTTGCATCTAATAAGAAAAAGAGCATGGAGATATAGAATATCTCTATATAAATTAGATAAATCTATAAAAGAATTAGAGCAGGCTTACATGAAAGTACATAGTAAGCATTATATAACAATGATATTAGCCATCCATGAGATAAGAATGATCAGAATCCAAGAAAAATTGGAATACAATGCTTATATAAAAGAATTGAAAAAGAGCTGTCTTTACACGGCTTAAATGAAATTCTGCACACCATGCATGTTTTGCATCATAGCCCCCTTATTAGTATCAGAGCCCTGGATAAATAAAATAAAACTAAGATGAGAAGACCTCATAAAAATACTCAAGCATACAAACAGATCAAGCATGATTTGAAATATAAATATGTCGAATATAAAAAATTGAATAAACAAATTAATAAAACTTTGGAAGATCTACATAAATTAGATCAGTTAATTACACAAATATCATTATTAGAGTATAAGTTCATAATTCAGTTAAAACAAAGAATAAAACAACATAAATGACAACTATACCGCCATTATGTTTCATAGAAGAAAAAGTTTTAGTAATAATGCTAAAAATAATGGAAAAATTAAATAGAGATATAAAAGAAAAAATAATAGGCCAAATAGTCACATCTATACAAAATGATGAATTTAAGGATGAATTTCCTATAGATTATATATTTTTCGGATATGAAGAAATTTTGACTTTATCCAATATTATTCGAATGAGTCTCAAAGAGCGATAGATTTATTACATGACTTAGTAGAAAGTCATAAACAATTAGCCATAAGGTTAAAATTATTAGAAATTGAAATAAAATCAATTAAAGAAAATCTTCCGGGAAAATTAATAAATACAATCAAAAGAACAGATAAGTTTGACAAAAATATAAGTCAAAAATATATTAAAGATTTGTTGTCAGAAAAATTTTCAAGGAATTATCAAAAAGGTAGTTTTGATGAAAAACTAATAGAAGAATTTTGGGAAAAACAAAAAATTGAATCTAGTAAAGATACACTAGAAAATAATATACCAGAACAGGGTGAAGAAAAGCTAGAACAAAATTCAGAATGAATGAAATAGATGAATTAGTATATGCTATGGAAGATCTGGAAATTTCAGATTTAAATTTAGTGGAATTAGAATTGAGATCTCATCGAACAAGAAATTTGAAAATGAAGATCAAATTCGACACGAAATCATAACAATTTAGGGGTTCCTTGATCAAAGGAAAGAGAAGATCCTTCCTAAACATGTCAAACATATGTTAAAGAGCACCAAAATGTATATGCACCAGCACGTAGCCCAGGTTCATCTTCATTGGTTATTACGTTATTTGCTAGTTGACTAATAAAAAAAACATTATCCATACTCACGCAAAAAATTTCTATAATAAATTACGTCATTGCTGACTCTTCAAACAAGTTTACATGTTTCCCATTTCCAACAATATAGATATATTCTATTGGCAGATTCTGTACGAACTTAGAACATAAATTCGACAGACTAAACTCGTATTTGATAGATTGGAAACGTTCTGAGGCTCAAATGAAAGTCTCAATCTAATACGAAGAATATACAGTGTGAAAGAGGAGAAACATGATTGAGACTGAAGAAACACATGAAGAAATCTCTGCTCCACTTAGTAAGCATTTTCACAAATTCTTAACACAAATATGTGATTTTGAATAAAGCTGTTGAATCCGTAGAGTGACAGATCAAATTTTTTTAGTTTTTGAGTTTTGGATTCTAGAAAGATGGATTTTGTTAACACAAATATGTGATTTTGATCAAAGTTATTGAGTTCGGCAGAACTTGTTCTAAAGTTCTAGCCTTGTCTATAGGCGGATATAGGATTTAGGGTTTAAGTTTTATGATTATGAATCTATTACACTTTTTGAAATTGTTGATTCAAAATATTTTTTGAGAATGGTTCAGTTGAATCCATTGATGAATGCTGCATTCATATTGTGTGGTTTGGCAGTTTTCCTAAGAGAAAATTTAGTATACCGAGCTTTATTTTTACTTACCTGCAAATGTTGCAGTTGATAAGCAGAAGCAGAAGGAGACATCTTCAAACAACAGCGATGATGTTTCGAGCAGTTCTCAATCTGAAAATTCACCAATCGAGCAAGTGGCTCTTACAGTTCCGGTCACCGACGACTCAACTCTTCCGGTCGTCACATTCCGAATGTGGATACTCGGAACCCTAGCTTGTATTCTCCTCTCATTTCTCAACCAATTCTTCTGGTTCCGCCGTGAGCCTCTCTCAATCAGCTCAATCTCAGCTCAAATCGCGGTGGTTCCATTAGGTCACCTCATGGCTATGGCGATCCCAAATCGATTGTTCTTCAAAGGGAGAAAATTCGAATTCACGATGAATCCGGGACCGTTCAATGTGAAAGAGCATGTATTGATTACGATTTTCGCGAACTCCGGCGCCGGGAATCCGTACGCGATTCATATCGTCAGTGCGGTCAAGGTTTTCTACAAGAGGACGTTGACTTTCTGGGTTTCGTTGATCGTGGTTCTGACGACGCAGGTATTGGGCTTTGGATGGGCCGGGCTTTTTCGGAAGTATTTGGTGGAGCCCGCTGCTATGTGGTGGCCCCACAATCTTGTTCAAGTTTCTCTTTTCAGGTACATAACAATCCACTCAAAGCTATCATATGGACTTCGTTATCTTTTGTGTTATTAGCTGGGCTTCTGCCACGTGGCAGAACAAGTAGGTAGTGTAATCCCTACGGGTGGCACAATGGGTCGGGTTGAATATAGATGGGTTGGGATTGAGAGTTTGGGTCCTATGTCAGGAGTAGAGTCGGGTTGATTCTTGAGTCAGGATCGGTACATAAGGTTAAAAGAGAGTTTTCGAAAATGTTTTTTTTTTTTAATATAGGAATAGTATTTTTTTTTTTTAAATTAGAGGAAAATAAGTTTATTTAAAAATTTATTTTTCAAAATATTTAAGTTAATCTATGTGAAAATTATAAAACATTTTTTTGTAATTCCAACACCCTTACATGGATAATATGAGTAGATTTATATTTGATTCACTTGTAAAATAATTACACATCCCATTTGAAAGGGGTCGTGTGGGATGGATAACAGTAAATTTTAACCATTTTTTGCCACCACTATCCTTGATACGTCTTTTGTGGGAAGAGATTCTACTACAGTGTCTTTCATTTGTGTATTTGATACTGCAGAATCTTTTTAAAAAGAAATGTTTTTTCATGAGAACATTTTAGGGGTCGTTTGGTTGAAATGCATTAGCCTTGTGTATTATTAGTACGTTGTTTGATACTCTTTTCTAGAATTCGGAGCCAATAGGACAAAAAAAATTGTCAAAAATTTCAAAAGGGCACATCAAATTTTTTTAAAACCAAAAGGGCAAAATCGCTCCTAGCAGCGATTTTGTCCAAAAACTTTTTTTCTTTTTTTTTTTATTAACTCAATTTTTTTTTTTCCTTACATCGCTGCAGGAGCAGCGTTTTTACTTCATCCATGTCACTACTTTTCCTTTTTCCACCTTCTTTCATCACTAATCTTCCTCTTTTTTACTTCTTCCATTTAAGAAGTTAAATAATTCATATTCTTAATGCTCTCTCTTTTGTTCTTCAAATGTCCATAACTCAACCCCATCACCAACAACATATGCCTCATAAAAGAATATTGAATTAAAAAAAAAAAACTTCAAAAGGGGCAAGATTAAACACATCAAAAAAAATTCCTCCAAGCATAACTAATACATGCATTGCTATTATAATAATCTATATATAATTAATGTAAGCATAACTAATACATGCATTGCTATTTGCTAATACAAATATTACTAATACACTCTATTTAGCATTATTCATAGAGTGTTAAATGACTGAAAAAAGTATCCTTTTTTCTGGTCATAAGGGGAAAAAGGACTTCCTTCAGCTGTGAAAATTACTTGCTCCAACCAAAGACATCAATATGTAGTACTCAAGAAATTTCATGCTTCTGGTTTGCTAATAATATTATTAGTCTTAATATATACTCATTTAGTCATTTTCTTTTATAAAAAAATATGTTTCATTTAGGAACCAAAGAAAATAATTTTCATATATACCAGAGTTGGAAGTAATTGCAAAGGCATTGAGTCACTATGTAATCAGCAAGTCTTTCATCTTTAAATTACTTGACCAGGCTCGGTGAGCGATCAAGATTGCCATGATTAGGTTGGTGACCTCCATTACACTTAGGCCTCCAAGTGGTTGAATCTGCCTCATAATTTGTGATAATAAGGGGTTGTATTTGTATGGTATGAATAAGGGTCATTGAAGAGTTTTCCCCCCTCCAATTACAGGAGGATCAACAATATCCCGCTCACTCTCTATGTAATTCAAACTTTCCATATACTGGATGGTGGCGTGGTGGAGGAACTTGAATAAATCTTTAGGGTCAAGTAGTTGAAATATGTGGTATTTAGGAGAGAATTGTAAACAAATAAATGCTGTTTAGTGATTGTTATGATTACTATGCTTATTGTGGTTTTCATTTCTAAATGGCAGGGCCCTTCATGAAAAAGAAGAAAGAGCCAAGAACGAATTGACACGAAACCAGTTCTTCCTCATTGCCTTTTTATGTAGCTTTGCTTACTATGTCTTTCCAGGTTACCTTTTCCCGATGCTAAGTTCCCTTTCATGGCTATGTTGGATATTCCCAGCTTCTGTCCTTGCCCAACAGTTGGGTTCTGGGCTTCATGGTCTTGGAATGGGTGCCATTGGACTCGATTGGTCTAGTATATCCTCCTATCTCGGAAGCCCACTAGCTAGTCCATGGTTTGCCACTGCAAACATTGCTGCTGGATATTTTCTCATTTTGTATGTTGTTACACCTATTATGTACTGGTCCAATGTGTACAAAGCCAAAACCTTTCCAATATTCTCAGACGGCCTCTTCACATCAGATGGTCAAACATACAATATTTCAGCCATTGTCGATCAAAATTTCCATATTGATTTCAATGCATATGATCACGAGGGCCCTCTCTACCTCAGCACTTTCTTTTCAATGACTTACGCATTCAGCTTTGCTTGCCTCAGTGCCACTGTCGTTCATGTCTTCCTCTTCCATGGACGGTAAGTTGCAATCTTGGACAATTGATAATACTTACAGGTATGATGCCTATTTATGTGCATCTCTGTATCTGTATCTCTTTGTCTATATACTATTCTATATATCTGAGTCTCTTATTCTGAATTTCTACAATGCTTTAATGTGTTTTTGGTGCAACTTGCTTCACATCTAAACTGTCACTAAAGATTAAAAGGATCCTTTTTTGTAATGTTTCAGGAATAGCCTAGTATGTAGGTTGTTATACACTAAACAACTGAAATAGTTACAGATTTCGCCAAAGATAATATTCGCGATATAGTGATTCTATGGTAAAACATTTAAATCAGAATTCAGAAAGAATCAGAGAGGTCACTATATTCAATTTGTGATTAAGAATAATTTATAAGTGACATACCAATCAAAAAGTGATTTGCAAGCGATATGCGTGCTTTCTACTGGAAAAAGACCTTGTTCAAGGCAAAAGTTGAGTTAATAGGTATAAATGTTAGACCACGTGATATTCAAAGGCTGCTGCTGATGGATTGAATTGTGTAAGTATGATAAGTTTCACCATTTCTGTAGATCTGATACTCCATGCAAATCTTAGCTGCACTATGGTGTTACATTAAAAGTGAAGTGGGTCACCAAAAAGAAGTGAAAACTAATAGGGGTCGGAAAAAAAAAAAGATAAGTGCTATTAGGATACACTAGTAAAACAAAAACTTGCTAAAAATAGCTTTCAACACATGAATGCTCAGAAATTTGTAATAGGTCTTTTAATGTGATTAGAAAAAGGGATTCCCTGAATTCTTTACTAAATGATTTTCTTTCTCTCCTCATCTTGTTGAGGGAAGTACAAAGGCAAAAACTTCTCCGTGTTCCTAATGTGGAGTAAACAAAGATAAGTGGAACTTTGCGTTGTTATACTCTCTGTGTTCCTTATTTGAGTATTGAGCTAGTTTTAGCTTTAGTGCACGCGGCAGCAAATAATCAAATCATTGGCTTTTGATATGTAGAGACCTGTGGCAGCTGAGCAAGTCTGCTTTCCAAGAGAAGAAAATGGATATTCACACAAAGCTCATGAGAAAATACAAGCAAGTTCCTGAATGGTGGTTCTTAAGCATTCTTCTTGTAAATATTGCTGCTACTGTGTTTATATGTGAATATTACAAAACACAGCTCCAATTACCATGGTGGGGTGTCTTGCTGGCGTGTGGTCTTGCATTCTTTTTCACCCTTCCGGTTGGAGTCATCACTGCTACCACAAACCAAGTAATGTGCTATATTCTGTTTCACAGCTGTTTGCAATCATCCATAGCTTTTGTTGATCGCATCCTACCCAATGGTTTATTCCATTAGGAATACCGATATGTTGACATACATTAGCTGAGACTAGTATTTACGTAAGTAATAAAACTGGCATATTTTTTCAGGTATTACCTTGGTATCTGTCTTCTGCATTCTAGTTGATTTTGTATTTGCATACTCTAGATGAGAGCATCGGAATTTTGCATAATGCAGTCCTAGATGAGGATATATAAGCTATCTTCTATTCAAACGCCACACACAATTCTTTGTTGTTCCAACATTCCATTGTCTCTTTGCGCAGACTCCTGGTTTGAATGTGATAACGGAGTACATAATTGGCTACTTGTACCCCGGTTATCCAGTAGCTAATATGTGCTTTAAGGTGTACGGCTACATCAGCATGAAGCAGGGATTAACCTTTTTACAAGACTTAAAGCTTGGGCATTACATGAAGATTCCTCCTAGAGCAATGTTTATGGCTCAGGTTGGCTTTTCTTTTCCTTCTGCATCTGTAAATCCCTACATGCCGGCACATGAAACTATCTCGGGTGCCTGGTTGAATGAATAATCCTACAAGCTGTAATCTTTGTGCTTTGAACTCTTTAATCAGGTTGCTGGAACGTTGATATCAGCTTTAGTGCATCTTGGAACAGCATGGTGGCTCATAGACACTGTCCCAGATATTTGTGACAGGGCTTTGCTTCCTCCTGGAAGTCCGTGGACATGCCCAGGTGATCATGTATTTTATGATGCCTCGGTCATCTGGGGTTTGATTGGGCCACAGAGAATTTTTGGAAACCTTGGCCATTACTCTGCCCTTAACTGGTCTTTCTTATTTGGAGCTATAGCTCCTGTCATTGTTTGGATCGCGCACAAGACTTTCCCTAGCCAGCAGTGGATCAGGTTAATCACAGTGCCTGTACTATTAGCTGGTACAATCAATATGCCACCAGCTACTTCTGTCAACTACAACAGTTGGATCATCATAGCTTTTCTCTCCGGATTTGTTGTTTATAGATACAATCAGAAATTATGGAGTCGTCACAATTATGTTTTATCTGGCGCGTTAGATGCTGGATTAGCATTCATGGGGGTGTTGTTGTATTTATGCTTGGGAATGGAGCATGTTAGGCTTGACTGGTGGGGAAGTGATGCAGATCGATGCCCATTGGCTAAATGTCCAACTGCTGAAGGGATTGTGGTTGAAGGATGCCCAGCTTTTTAGATGTGCCTGGACTTATTCAAGGTGTTTGATTATTCTTTTGGTGTATATGTTTGTAAATGGATGTAGATTTAGTAGTCCTTGCATTTTTTTGAAATTCATTATTGTGAGGATTGTGCAACTTTTCATTCTTTCAGTTTCATTACAAAATTGATGGAGATGGTATTTGACTATTACAGACCTTCTCAGATTGCTCCGCATTTCTTCTCACTATTACAATTATTAACCTTTTAACGAGGAATTCCGAGTAAGCGCTAGTCGTCAGCTCGTGTTGACTATATTCATGTCCTTTGTAAGCACCGTCCATTTAGACGCAAAACTCTTCCAACTAGAAGTGACTTCATTTCCACGACCCGTAATCCTAAACCTTTGATTACAGATGGAGGTAAACTTGCTATCCTATCACAATGGTGGTTATAATAGTTACGTGTATTTGCACTACGGTTATCTGATAATGTAAAATTACTTTATATATATATATTAAAAAATTAAATTGAATTTTAAATTAGTGAGTGCTAGATATAGCTTTAAAAACTACGTCGTATTGGTACTCATATACATCACTATTCAGACACTCTCCATGTTAACACAAAAGTGAAAAGCGAGCTCAAGAAAGTGCAAAAATGGAGGCAAATAGCGGAAAATCAACAACAACTGCATCGTCTCTTCGATGGAAAATCCTTCGTCGTAATCTTATTCGTCGCTCTTCATCCAATTCAGGTCTAAAAATCTTTCTTTCACGTACATTCAAACATATATACAATCAATTTTTTGAGATTTTTGATCATATGGATTGAATTGTTGTGTCTAAGAAGATAAATCTGAAATGGGTATTCAGTGAATATCAAGGAAACCAACCCATGGGTTCTGTTAAGTAACTTTACCTTCTTGGGTTGAGGTTTTTTGCAGATATAGGCATTGTTAAGTATTTTTCTGTTACAAAAAAGACTATTTTTTTTTCTCAATTTATTTTCTGGGTTTGAATAATTTGGATTGAATTGTTGTGTTTCAGAAGATAAATCTGAAATGGGTATTCAGCGAATATCTAGAAAGGCAACTCATGGGTTCAATTTGATACCATTTCATCTGATGAAAGACTGTGTTGAAGAAAATGTGAATCCGATGGATAGCTCACGGAATGCTACATTATGCTATACATTGCCAGTTACTAATGCTTCCCAACTTATTCTACAGTGAGTTTCCATTATTCCTAAGTTGATTTTCCTCTTCTTTTTTGAGTATGGTAAGATAAAGTTCATTTTCCTCTTTTTCACTTCACTTATGGGCTGTGGCGGAGCTAGGTTTTTCACTACGGAGGTTCAAGATATAAAAAAATTAGAACACAAAGAAACAAGGGATTCAACATCTACTTATATGTGCATAAAAAATGATTTTAAATATATATATATATATATATACTAGTTTTTCGACACGTGCGTTGCACGTGATTACCAACTCATAAAATATATGTTATAGTAAATAATATTGCTTATTTAAGTGAAGATTTGAATAATAAACTTTGCACAAAATAATATTGCAGATTTTTTTGTGAATGTTCAATGTGAATCGTCATATATATCTCTTATTCACGCAAATCTATGAATATGGTCAATGATAAATTTTATTAGTGAAATGCAATAATGCATATATTTATTTCAATTTGATGAGTTTCAATCATGTAATTAGTCGTATGTCAGTAATATTACTTTATAGACGATATTTGTTGTGTATTTTTCTTGTCATCTAACCAGATGTGTTTTGCACGTGTATTCCACGTTAAACTGTTTAGATGTCATATGAACATATGAAGAGAACAACTATATTTTATTTTTTAGAACTAATCTTTGTATATTAATTTTTATTTTATAAGTTCATGTTCATATAAATGATTTTCAATATAGTCAATCAAGCATGATTCATCTCAGGAAAAATAACAACATCGTGTTATCACATATATAGGGGAGGTGTAATAATATGAAAAATTATTGGTCAAAAGTTAATACAAAAAAGGATGAAAGATAGAAATAATTAATGTAATAACTATGAGAATTCATAATATTATAACTAAAGAATGTTAAAGAGTGTGAATAACGTTTGCAATAATTAGTAATAACTAAGAGAATTTATAATGTTATAACTAAATGATTAATGTGCAATAGATGTATTTCTAATAAATATTATACATATATAAATAAATACAACTTTTAATTAATGTTACTATTTTTTCTTATAGTTATTAGATTTTAATTTAGTGAAGGGACAAAATGAAAATGTTTATTCCATATTACTGAATATAAAATTTATTTTGTAATTGATAAATTTTTAAATGATTCATATATATTCACATATTTTCACTCTTGAGAAGTTCAATAATTTTGGAAAAAGATGTTGAGAAACACATATTTACATCACAAGAGAAATTGTTACAAAAACCAAATGAATTTAGATTATATCATGTTAACTTCATATATTGGAACATTACATACTAATGTATATATTATGCAAAAAACAATTATTATATCATCAAAATTATTTTCCTCAAGTACTTGAGGTTATGGAATTTACCTTCTTAGGATATAACGATTTACTTCATCAGAATAGTGGTACCTCATATTCCACTTAACTCCGAACTCACTCAACGACAATAAATCACATGAAATATTCAAGAAGAAGAGTAGGAGATTAAAAAAAATTGTGGTTGAAAAATGAGAGGAAGCCCCTCTATTTATAATCAACAAAGAGTAGTATGAACAAGTGTTTTTTGTGTCTTATATGAAAAGTCATGACCTTTTCGAGAAGTCACAACCCTTTGGAAAAGTCACAAGATATTGAAAAAGTCACAACTCACCGAAAAATCACAACCCTTTGAAAAAAGTCGCAACTTATCGGGAAAGTCACAACTCATCAACAAAGTGACCTTTCCTAGAAGTCACAATCATTTGGAAAAGTCACAACTTATTGAAAAAGTCAAAACTCACCGAAAAATCACAACCCTTTGAAAAAAGTCACAACTTATCGAAAAAGTCACAACTCATCAAAAAAGTGACCTTTCCTAGAAGTCACAACCCTTTGAAAAAGTCAGAACTTATAGAAAAAGTCACAACTCTTTGGACAAGTCACAACTCATCGAAAAATCACAACCCTTTGAAAAAAGTCACAACTTATTGGAAAAGTCACAACTTAAGTTAGGAATATTATAGTAATTTAACATTTAAGTTAGGAGTTCATGTTTTTAAGGTAATATATTATATAATATCTTATATTTCATCAAAGGGGGTTCAGATGAACCCTTTCAACCATCTTGGCTCCACCCCTGCTTATGGGTGGATGTAGTATGAGGGTAGTGGGTGGGCATCCATTACCTTGCCTTGAATCACACAGAGGCACCCACATGTTGTCACACTATATGAGGCCTCAGTTTCAAATTCAAGCGGAGACAAAAAACTCTAGGCGCTTTCTTTCCATTTGTCCAACATTTGGTGGACAAAGTTACTAGGTATCGATGTTGGTAGGAGGTAGCATGCACCTCGAGAAAACAATTATCCAGAAAAAAGAAAAAACTCACACTTTGGGACCAATTAAGTCTCATATCGGTAGTGGGGTGGAGGACTTGGTCTTCTTATATGATTTTTGAGCAATCCTCACCTCATGAGTTAGTCTTATCAGTCTTGACATTGACATCCTTATTTTGATTGATGGATTGCTTAGTTATTCCCCTATTCTTCATTTTGGAGAAAAATGTTACTCCTTCGTTTCATGTTTTGACTTGACATGGAGTTTAAGGAAGAAAAGAAGATTTGTAAATCTTGTGGTCTTAAACATGTCACGTGGAAAGTTAAAATTAATGAATTGCCAAAAAAAGAAAGAGACATTCTTTGTTAATTGACTAAAAAGGAAAGTAAGACAAACAAATTGAAACGGAGGGATTTTTTTTTTTTTTTTTTTTGTAATTCCCCCCTGCATTGCTTGGTTTTTTTCATCTTTTGGCCGTGGATGGTAGAAATTTAATGGAATATGGGGAATAATTCTTTCGTCAAAATGAACTGGTTGATGGTGTTCCCTGACGATCTCTAATGGCTTGACTTTAATGCAGTCAGAGAGCGGATGATATGGCTCATCTTAATGACTTTGAGGTCTGCAATAGATATGATATTGACAACACTGGACTTGTTTGTAAGTATATTTTGCATTCTTCCATTTTATTTTTTTACTTACCAAGGAAAGTCTGTAATTTGTGCTGGTTCTGCTCTAAAATGAGCTGCTTTATCCTTAACCCCTTCATCTGATTATTTCTTGATTCCTCTCCATTAAGCACCAAAGAAATAAAAGTTGATGTCTGTCTATCAGACTCACAGACCAGTTTAGTTTAATGTTGTTAATTGAGTTGCATTGAGGGTGTGACTTAGTGGTCAACTAAGTAGGTGCAAACTTTGGAGGTCTGCCTAAGCCTTTGTGGGCAGTAGGTGGTTGAAATTCCTAACAGAGAAACAACAGTAGGTGATTTCTTCCCATCTGCCTAAGCCTTCGTGGGCAGACTTACCCGGTACTTGAGTTGTTGGGATCAAGTAGGTACCCCGTGAATTAGTCGAGGTGCGTGCAAGATTCCCTGAACACCGCCATTATCAGAAAATAATTTCCAAGTTGAATATGGAAATTGTTGCATCTTATTTTCTTAGATAGCTACATGAATATCCTTGTAGTCCGTGTTGGATGGGTATTTATTGCCTGTGTGAATTCTAGCGATGTCAAACTCACTGCTTAGCTAAAGTAAACCACAGTCCAAATGCTGACTGGTATTTTAGACGCTGAGAATCAAAAAGGCATTTAGTGAGGGATTACACTGTAAGCAAGGACCTTTTTTGTAGGAGAACATGTTTTTTGTCAATGTAGATACCTTTTCTCCACTAACAGAAGAAATCTGAATCTAAATGTGAAATGAAGAAACAATAAATATTAAAATTGTTATTGTAGTTTGTTGTTTGAGTTCACTAAGTGTAGAGTTAACTTATCAAATATAGCCCACACTGTTGGCTTCTGTTTTAGGTGCCATTCTGAACATAACATTCTTTCCAGAAGTTCGGACAGAAGATCTTATATATTGTAGGAAATGCTATTTCTTATTGCTTACCCCTTTGAATCCCCCAGTGAATTGAAGAAGAGGAAATTGGAGCTGGCTAGTTTTTGAATTGAATATGATGAGACTGAAAATAATATACTTTTTCTCAAAAAATAGATGTTATTTGCAACTAGAGAAGATAAAAGACAAAAGCAAACATTGTGATAATAAGCAATCTTCTGGATGTACTGCATGAATCAAACTTCTAAAAACTAAGAACCTCATCACTTTACATACTTCTACATGGCGATGAAGTATTCCATCGACTGCAATTTGATGCTGTGAACTACTTAGTCATGGCTATAAATTTACCCTTTTGATGATTGGAATGTCCTCTAGTTAATAGCGTTTACAGATTAAGATTCTTTAACTCCGGCCTAAAAGACTAATCTCTTCTGTTCTGGAATAAAGTTTTTTCATAAACAACTGGATCTTCACGGAATATTTATATACTAGAATGTGCATATCATTTAGTAAGCATTAATGGTCCATGTCATGTTTGCTATCATTGCTACTGGTTTTTCCTTCTAATTTATAGACTTTCTTGTTGAGCAGGTCAATGGCCGTCAGAGGATGTCCTTGCCCACTACTGCTTGTCACATGCAAGCATTTTCAGGTATTAACAAATGTTATATTTCAGATTAGATTATAATATTTTTGGTTGTACCTTCAACTGATTTCAGTTGATTTTCGACTCACCCAGGGGAAAAAGAGTCATTGAGCTTGGATCTGGCTATGGCTTAGCTGGATTGATCGTTGCAATGACCACAGAAGCACGGGATGTTTTCATATCTGATGGAAATCCCCAAGTTGTTGATTGTATCCTTTTGATTTAGTGGGGAGATGAGCACTGCAATTTGTTGCACTGATTTTGGCCAATTTCTGGTACAAAAAGGTAGAAGGACAAAAGCACTCTGCTTCTACTCTTCTTTCTTTCATTACTTTGTGGATTCACTAGTATCCATTGTGTTGAGGCCTTGCTTTTTATGTCCTGGGGACCAACCTGTATCAGTTAGGATAAATAAGCACAAAGGTTGGTGACTGCTGAACCATGCCACTTAATCATCTTTGTGCTGGAGCCTGGAGGGGTCCTTTTCTCAATTATACTCTGTGCTTGTTCAAGGATTTCAGGCAATAAACTTGTGTTTGATCTAAGAGGAAAAATTGTGTATTTGTTCATTTTCCACTTTACTGATCATGCCACTTGTTTTTTTGCTTGTCAACTCCAATAGTAACCTAGTAATTAAGCTGTTTGTCATTCATCAGTAGTGTGTTGAAGAATGTAGTGTTTTCTAAGACCTTGTCTTTTTCACCCGTCCATTAGTTGTGCAGTATCCTGAATTTATACTTTGTACTTTTCTCTAGTCTAAGATATAGATTGGTAATCATGCAGTGAAACAAATTTACCGGTAACGTTTAAAAGAGTTGTCAGTCTTCTATTTGCTTCCAGTTACTCAAACAGTGATTGATCTCCAAGCTTTATTGTTGTCCCTATCAGTTTTGACTATGACTTGTGCCTATCAAACATTGTGTAAGGTGTCCCAACTTAATTAGTGGTTCAGTAACTCGATTGCTTCACATATCTTTTTACTTCAGATGTACTTAACATTCAGATATACAGCGTAATGTGAATGCCAACTCTGGTTCGTTTGGTGGTACGGAGGTGAAGCCATTGATGCTGCACTGGGGTCAGGAAAAAGACTCTGATATCTCCAACACATTTGATGTCATCATTGCAAGTGACTGGTAGTTGTCTCTTTTCTTACTATACTGTTCTTTTCCTCATTGAGTAATCTGCTGTAAGTTGTAAACTGAATGCATCATATCTCTGAGTCACTGTTTTGACATCAATGGCTAATGAATGCTAACTTGGAGAACATAAAGCTCTATGATCTATACAAAATTGTATAACAACCATGCTGGCAACCTAACCTTTCCACGGTACTATGTACTCAAATTCGGTCAAAGAAACCCCCCGTTGGCATCTACCTATAATGCGTGGGAGTTCATTTCTTATCTTTGTCACCTAAGCTTTTCATGTACACGTGCAAGAACAGAAGACGGATCTTTTCCTTTTTGTCTGCTAAAGTTACTCTGTAGTTTTACTTCATTTGTCATTTTGCAGCACTTTCTTTAAAGAGTTCCATGGAGCACTCATCCGAACTATCAAATCACTGTTAAAAGAGGAAGGCCCTTCTGAAGCCATACTTTTAAGCCCCAGAAGAGGCAACTCATTGGACAAGTTTCTCGGAGAAGTTAAAGATAGCGGATTGCATGTCAACACAGATGAAATGTACGATGCAGAAGTTTGGAGGCGTCATCAGGGATTTGTTGAGGGTGATGATTCCTGGCCAAATTATGAGATGGATCATTGCTATCCTTTACTGGTCAGAATTACGCGATGAAGATTTAAAGTGCAGGTTATATACTGTGTGCTTATTTTGTACATACAAAACTATAAAAGCTAAGCTCAGATCTTATATACTATGAAATATGAACTGATTCCAGTATGGACAAGTTACTGATTATTTAGTTCTTTCACTTTGTTGAGAAGAAATGATTTGGTTGTGTATTGAATATAAACTCCAAAGCACCAACTAATGATACTAAAAATATTTCTAACGAAAATGGAACATTTAGTGGTGGAATTAGCTTGCGATAACGCTCAGCTACCTACTCATCACGATATTGTCATGTCTTCCTTGTTCTATTGGTTATCACACATGACGTTTCAAGTTTAAGTGTATATCTATGTATTATGCCTTAAATATTTCAAATACTAAGCTATTTAATTTCTACCTTTTGCTTAAATTTTTTACTACACATCACTTTATTTTTTATTTGTAGTTTGTTGTCTCTAAATTTATTAACCAAATTTTTAGTTCTTTGTTTAAAGGGACTGAAAAAAGGTGATAAATTGATAATGAGAGTGTTTAACTTTTAATGAACTGTTTCAATTTGTTTGTCTGATTTTTCTTAGCACCGAGTTTAAAAAATTAAGAAGATTTTTTAACCTTATAATCTTACACTAAAGATGATTGAATGTATAAAAATGTTTTTTAATCTTATGTCCTTTAAGCATATCAAGTAGAAAGTTGAAATTAAAGAGTCGTTAGAAAGGAAAGAAACATTTTTTTTTAAACAGACTAAAAAGAAAAATAAGACAAACAAATTGAAACGGGGGAATATAAAGCTAAGTTCGGAAAAAAAAAAGTTAGGGGGGACAACAATACAATTTGGTATAGTTTGGGGTCTGAATTGAGTTTTTTGAAAATACAGGGATTCAACAAAACTCAAAAGTAGAATAGTTTGTCGTTTCTCTCAGTTCGGAACTCGAAATATTTTTAACCCCTAATTCTCCCGCCGGCCGGCCACCGGCTGTGTTCTCACCTTCGTCGACGGAAACTTCTCTTCCTTTTTAATCTTCGTCACCGGATAACTCAGATTTTCTCATTTTTGGTATCAGAATCAGGAAAGTGAAGAAAAAAAACCAAAAGTAGTAAATTAATTTTGGAGTTTTGAATCTCACTTTTGAAGCAATGGATGAAGAAATGTCGAATTCAGCGCGGAGAATGTCTATGAGAACTCGTAAAATTGCTCCAAAAATGGCTGCTGCTCTTGCCAGTTCTGATAATAGAACACAGGTATTGTAAATACCTTATGTTTTCACCCAAATTTTGGATATCATGCTAAATTTGATGATCTATATTTGTTTTCTTTTCGTTGTCGGAATAGGCTATGCTAGCGCGGCTTGATGCTTTGGAAAGTGATAATGCAGTAGTGGAACCACAACTACTTGATGATGATGATGAAGCTTCTCTTGACGATGAGGATCAAGGTTTTTTTTTTTTTCTTTTTTGTTCCTTGTTTGTTCATAAATGTGTTAAATATGTGAAAATGCTACTGCTTCGAACAAATTTTAGCTTCTCTGGAATTGAATTTGTTCTTTGGTTGTGAGTTTTCCATAATGTAGTTGGTCAGAAGTTTCAATAAAGGAGGAGGGTCGTGATAGGTTAACCGTTGTAGTAAAAATAGTCTAAGTATGGTAAATTCCTCTTAATACTGATTTCATTAGTCCGGATGCTCTACATCCACTAAAATGGGCGTGAATGAGCCGGAATAGATATGAAATATTTATGTTTCTTGAGTAATAGATAGGAATATGGATATTCACCAACACTCCGCAGGATATCATACATCTACAGGATTTGGTGATTAGTTTGCTTAGTAAAGAACGGTATGAAGAATTATGGACTTGTGCATTCTAGATTTCAGTGTTACTGCTTCCACAAGTTTTAGCTTCGGAGTTGCATTTGTTCTTCGTTTGTGAGTTTCCCTTAAATAGTTGGTGAGAAATTTCGATAAATGAGGAGGGTTGTGATAGGTTAATGGTTGGAGTAAAAATAGTCTAAGTATGGTGAATTCCTCTAAATACTGAATTCATTAGTTGGGATGTGCTACATCCACTAAAATGGACTTGAATATGGGAACTAGATATGAAATATTGGTATAGCTACCCCAGTTAATTTAAAATTGAGGCATAGTTTTGATTTGTTGTTGTTCATATTCCTTCCGCTTAAGCAATATAGGACTGAGAAAGCAGTTTTTGTTATTTATGCCAGCGTTATGTTTCACAAATAATAGATAGGAATATAGATCTTTCGCCAACACTCTACAGGAAATCATACTTTCACAGGCTTTGGTGATTAGTTTGCTCAATAAAGGATGGTATGAAGAATACAAGGACTTGTGCATTCTGTATTACAGATTGTACATTTACAGGCTTTAGTTGATTCATATGTTCAATAAGGAGTGCTTCACATAGCTGTAATTCACTTCTGTTTGCATGTTCATTGAAGTTGAGCCTGCATCACTACCTATTCAGTGGCTACGAGTAAAGTAAATATTTGTGGGACTTGATGCTCTTTTTGTCAGAGAGTGTAGTTGTCTATCAAGAAAATCATTGCTGTTGAACGAAAAACAAACGATTTGTGGGACTTTATTCTCTTCTTGTGCCTGATGGCTTAGTGGTCAATCCAAAGAACCATTACTGTTAAGCTCTTTACAGAAGCTAGTGACCGCCTGACCATGAGCAAAAAGAAGAGATAGAGAAAGAAATGAAACGAATATAACCTTCTTCTACTATTTTCATTTTTAGGATCTATTTGTTAGGTTTAATTCAGAAAATAATAGCCCAGAATCAAGGGCAATAAAGTTTTTTATTGACTATCTTTATCTTGTTATTTTCGTTTCCTTCTATCTTTTTCATCCCTTCAGCAAACTTCTTTTGTTATACCTTTTCTTCCAGTCTTTAGTGGAGGATGTATATGCTCCTATTCCTTTCTTCTCTTCCAATTATAACTATAAAATTTTCCGACTTTTTCACTTCAATTTATTTTATTTTATTTTAATTCCAGTATTTCATAAGTACCCAAAAGGCACAAAGCGGAAAACTCGCCAAGCTAAGGCACTTGAGAACAAGAGAGCCCCCAAATCATTCCTTGAGCTCTTGAATGAGGTATTAGATTTTTCCAAGGCTAATAGATGTTTTTTTTTCTTCTACTTCAATGACATAAATCAACCTCTGACTGTTCTACTTGTGAAGGCAAACCTAGAGTCCTTGCCACCACATGTGCCAACCTATTTAAGAGCAGCAGTAGGACCTCCAAGTTCCATCGCTCGCCGTCATTTCTGCACAGTTTGTGGTTTCTCCTCGACCTATACATGCGTGCAGTGTGGGATGCGCTTCTGCTCAATCAAATGTCGGACCATTCACAATGATACTCGATGCTTGAAATTTGTTGCTTGATTGGTGAGAGTTGCAACCTAAATAAATTGGATGGACATGCTGAAGCTTTTTTCTCATGTCCTGTAGCATTTGCTAGTTTCATGTTTATATAGCTTATGTACATATTCAGGTACTCTGACTAATCTGGCTTTCTTTGGAAATATTGGACTGTATCCTTTTTCTCCGAAGCATATTTGTTGTTACTCAAGCTCCTTCTAGGATGATGTTTTGCTCAGCTTTTATAGATGATTTATTTTCCCAGATCTACAAATGTTTGAATGAAAATGTTATCTTAAGTGGCTCGTCGAAAAAGGAAAAGATGCCATCTTTATGTGCAATTTGGCTGTTCTTTTCAGTTTTTAATACGAGCAGCTACAAATATCAAGAATTCAAAGAATTATATGAACATTACTTCATAGTAAGCAAGCAAGTAACCAAAATCTGCATGTTGGCTTGAGGCAATAAAAGCCTCTAGACTTGTGGTCAGGCAATCTATGCAGAGTATGCCACTCCTAATGATCAAGCCTTGTCAAAGAGCTCTCTTTGCTTTGAGCTTACTTTTTTCATAGATTTGTTTTTGTGTTCTTAAAACATGCTTTTACTTGCCTTTTTGACGGTTGTGTTAACTTGCCTTCCCCTATATGTTTTTCACTGCTCTTTGTTCGTTTCGCTGTCAATGTTCCATTATTTTACTGGGAAATGGAGATAGATGGGGTGTGTTCGTTGAACCTTAATATCGTTAGTCATTTCTTTTTTGCTTGTCTTTCATCCTGGAAGCCATTTCAATTCTATTTGTCTCCATTACCAGATAATTTGCTTTTTTTGTGCTTCATTCTTTACTGCAGTTATATCTTAGCTTTTATTACTGCAGAAGGCGAGGTATAAACTTGCAGGCACCCAAGAGTGTGGCCTAGTGGTCTATCACTTTTCGTCGTGTATTCAGTGATCAACATTTGTTCCTGAATAGCTTCTTTCAAATGTGCTTCTGCATCCTTGATAAATGTCTTGGTAGGAGATATGATTTCTTGGAACTTGGGTTTATATAAACAGCCCTTACACTTGCTAGTAAATTTCATTAAAACACTTGAACTATAGTTTGTTTCAATTGAGCACCTGAACACGTGATTAAGTGTTTCTGTTACACACTTTCGGCTCATATGTTAGAAAATTTTATGTTTGTGTTCTCAAGCGGCCCATTACATTGATAAGTTTATTGCATAAAATATGCACACTCCTTTAATTACATACATCAACATGTATAACTTTCACTGTAGGAATGAGACTAACACTATAATTTTGAGTCACCTCCTTCAGTGGAAAATTTCATTATTTATACATGGTTAAAATTATCTTTTCGTGTATACACAGTAGATGTTGAACCCTTTTGGCTTTTTTGTGTGTTTACTTCTTTCATATTTTGAAACCCCTTGGTTAAAATCATGGCTCTACCACTATTTAAAAAAACATTTAAATACAGAGGTGTGAACCCACGTTAAAAGTAGCATATAATAATACGATGATAATTGGGTGCACCTTTCTAAGCAAGGATAGACGTTTAAATCTTATATCTATCTTATTTTTGTTAGTAACACCCTTCCAAGTGGTTATCGGTAACACTTTTGACGTTTTGTCTTTTTTGCTTTAATTTTTCAAAATTTTCAAGTGTGTAACATTGATAGTAAAATTTTTATATAATTAAATCAAATGTGTATATTAAAATTTGAAACTACTAGTATTATATAAGTTGGACATAATATCTAAAACTAATCAAAATTTATATGTTAGATGCATCTTTTCGTAATAGTTCTCCTATCCTTTCGAAATCCAAGATACGCCTCTGCAGTACAAGATCAATGCAACTGCTTCATATCCCAAACTGCTGCTAAAATAGTGATTATCAAGTTTGTCAAGAATGGTGATGGACTATTGGTTAATACACCGTGGCTCGTGGCCGACGATCCGTCGCCAGCACCTCCTCCAGGTGATTTAGGACTGCAACATTAAACCAAAATTATAAGACAAATGATAATTATCAAGGAACAGAAAAAGTGATTTAATGTTGAGAGTAATGTGTTTAACTTATTGAACAGAGTTCTAAGGTCGGTCTTGTGACGCTTGGATGCCCGGTGATTTAGTAATTTCCATGAGGTGGAGATGGTGGGGTCAGTTCATGAATTTTCTTATTTCTTACGAGTAGAAGATTATGTAAACACTTAGTCGAAACCCATGATAGCTAAGTGTAATGTGATCTGATTTAACTTTCTTGAACTCCAAATAGTGTTATATTTGAAGTAAATTGGCCTAAATTGTCTCATGAGTGTACCTAAGTTGCCTTTTAGTGAGTCCAATATATATGTAAGAGCTATGGGTTAAAAAACACACCTAAACGTTCAGGTAGGAAAAGTGAACAATTGATAGTTCAGGTGTATTGTGATAAACGTTTGGGGATAGATAGTTCAGGTATGAAACTCAACATAAAGTGTGCTTTTGACCCTTCACTCTATATGTTATGAATTTGGGAGAAACATAATTTTAGACCCAAATTCTGTATTTGCATTGAGAAATCCGCTTAATATGTAAATAACCTATGGTAAACCCAATAAGTAAGAAGGGATGTGAATGAAGTCAAAACTCGTAAACTTAAAATCTTGGGTCAGTCTCTAGACACAACAAGTCAAGCAAAACAGAGGAAGCAAATTTGCTACATACCTATCAGAAGGAACAGGGCAAAAGGTGATAACATAATCTGCAGAACCACAAGTGAAGGTACTGGTGCCATCATCATAAGCATAGCTATAAGATCGCGGGCATGCCCTCTTGAAGAACGATGAGTAATCCGTTGGCTTACACGTATCAGGAGTCGCGTATGATCCACTACAACAATATTTTGGATCACCAAACGCTTCACAAGCGCTCTTACATCCCACACACTCACTACTAAAGCTATTCATCATTTTCTTCAGCTCATTCGGGCATGACCTGTTGAGATCAACAACACAACCAGTTGTTGAACAATTTCCAACTCCACCTTGTGGAGTTATAAGCATTGGTAAGTTATAGCCATCCACAAGGCTAACATCGTAGAAATCAAGCCCTCCAGCACCGTTCAAGGTGAACTCCGCCAGAGTAGCTGGCGGAGCAGCTCCAGCTCCGGAACACTCCACTGTTCCGGAGCCACAATCGCCTGTTGCACAGGCAAATTTGCCTGTGGATGAATCTTGGGAACAGAAAGTCCGACCCCATAAACGACCCGACCAGCCCGTTGGCACGGAAACAGGAACGGACTGGCCGAGGTTTAACATGAATCCTGTTGGAGAAAGTTGAGCTGTGCCTGCACCTGATAAAATTCCAGGCCATACTTGATAATTGCACTGATTTACTAGTGTAAATGTTGCTGATAAGGCCCCTGTTTCATTTATTAAAAAAATAGAACAAGAAATATTAGTCAATCAATCAACAACGTCTCAATCTTAAATTAATTGACATCGACCATATGTATTATCTTCAATCAATCACGTTCCCAAATAACTTTTGTTTGGACCCTGTAAACGAAATCTAATAATTTTGGTCCAAACTGTGTATTTATCCGAAGATATTCTAACTTATTTAGAATCCAGTAGGAATCTTTCTATCCTGACTCCGCCTCTATCTTTCCCTCTCTCTATATAGAAATTCACTAAAATATCTATAAAAATTTGATGGTAAATCCCGTTATTATTATACATTGACTTGAGATTATTATATTATTTATTTGCTCTACTCTAAATAGTCAAATCCAAACACAGAGACATCTAATATATAAACTTGATCGATTTAACCTTTTTTAGCTCTAAAAATATCGTAATTATTATAAGAAATTATGGATTATGAATTCAATATACCATCAAATTTACATAGAAGAAGTTAAAAAAATGTCACCTGAAATTAGAATGATGAAACATAAGAAAAAGAAGGCAAGAGAAACTTGAGCATTCACCATTCTTTGTGTTATGAGGAAAAAAATAAATGTGTGAAGAAAGCAATGTGGGAACGTAAAAATAATATGGAAAAAAAATAAGAGGACAATTTGATGACAAAATTTTGAGATGATATTTAATTTATACTACGAAAAAAAAATTGATTTTTTTTTATGGAAAATAAAAAGGGTGATATATATAGAAAGTATTTTGGAGGGACATTGGAGGAAAATATTACCAATAATAATGTAGGTCGGCAATTGTTTTTGTTAAAGTAAATATGTTATATTAAGAAAATATTTACTATTTATAGTAAGAATATTTTCTTTTTACTTAACATTTATAATACATATAAAATACAGTTTTAATACATAATACAGAGAATAATTTATGTTACACATATAATACAAATTTTGTTGATAATATATTTATCACATACTTTAATACACTTATAATATATTGTGTCAATTTCTTATCAAGCAAACATAATATATTTTTAGAACAATTATAATATATTTATATTGCATGAATAATTTACTTTTAATTTATAGTGCAGATTTATCATAGTATTGTTGTGTATTGTTATAAATGGTAATAAATAAAATAATATTGTTAAAATAAGTAATTATTTATTAAAAAGTACCCACCAAAATAATTTTTCATGTATTAGTACTCTCTCCATGTACTTTTACTTGTTCGTTGAGATTATACAATAATATTAATTATAGTAAAGTATGCATTTTATTTATTACTCTCTTTGTTTCAATTTGTTTGTCTGATTTTGATTTCTCATTAAATTTTAAGAAATAAAAAAAACCTTTTAAATTTTATATTCTTGTACTTTAAATTAAATGCTTTCGAGTTAATACTTGAGAAATTCTTATTCATAATATTAAACCTTGTTAATTGCAATTTTAGATCAATCACTATTTTAATTCAGATGAATATTCGACATAATTGTTAGGAATACCATAATCCTAAAATATCTCATCTCAATGATCTTAATTACTCTTAAGCTCTGTATATTTGTGCTTGATTACTAGTTAACTTTAATTTGATAGTTTACCTTTTCTTTAAGTTAGTTTGTAATCAAAAATCACCTTTTGGAAAAATATCTTGTTTAATTAATTAATAGTAGATTCATCTGATAAATTGTTGATTACAAGTCTTTGTGGTAACGACAAACTCAACTATTATTAACTATATTTACTTGTATGACTATGCAATATATGAACTAAGTTGTATCTTAAACAAAATTTATGTGTCTATACGTTCAGTAGGAATTAAGCGACATATGATGCATATAAAGATGACAAATTTGTTTCAAACTCATTTAACTCGTCCAATTCGCATAGAATTAATGAGTTGGATAAAAAAAAAAGTAGGAGATTTTTTATTTTACACAAATTTCATAGTGTTAAGAGCTAATTACATCATATGCCTACCATTTACCAAATTACAAAAATTCCTTAAATTTAGGGAATCCAGATACATCCCAAAACGTCTCGATACGTTGTGTCCCGATTTCGGATACATCTCACAACGTCTTGATACATCGCGTCTTGATTACGGATACATCACTCAGCGCTCTAATCCATCGCGTACGTCCCAATACATTGTGTAAACTGTAAAGTGATGTATCCATACATCACGTAAAGTGATGCATCTAAAAATAGAAGAGTAAGAATTTTTGTAATTTTTTCAAATAATAGAGAATTTTAGAAAATATGATAAAAATAAGTTATATATTTAGGTAATTTTTCCATAAAATAACTCAAATGCAATGTCATAAATTACAAGGCAATTTGAACCTTTGGTGTTAGATTCAAGTGGGGTTTCAAAGTTGAGGTGTACGTGAGTCGATTTTGGTTTGATTTTTACAAAATCAACTTTATCAATATGATTGGTTAGTTCTGTCGAATTTCACCAAATCAATAATAATAATTGACAAAATGACAAATATATCATCTATTGAACACATAATAGCTATGTAGTCAGTCTAACAATAATTTTCAATAATGCATACAATCAAACTTAACTAAATTTTAATAATCAAACACAAATCAATATAAACCTAAATATTTAATTTAAAAATTACTGAAATACTCCATCTCAAATTCAACAATAATATAAGAGTTCAATATATCTTGCAAAGAACAAATAGATTGATAAATTTCAACAACACTCCATTATATGTATATATAAAAAAATTGACTACATATTTAAATTAAGCTCATCCAATAAGAGAATCATAAATATTTCTCAACATGTTTTCAAAGAAAATCCAATATCAAATCTTTAAAAGTTAGCCTATAAAAATTATACATTTAATTTATCGATTTGGTTCAGTTTAATCTTATTTAGTACCTTACCCCAACCTTTGAGGGGCAGAGAAGTTGTTTCCGATAAACCCTTGACTCGAGCAGAATCAGAAATAAATTTGCTTAACCTACTGTTAATCCTACTGTCTACAACCAAGCTGATATTGTAGACAGTGATTCTATTTCTGATACTGAAGTATACGTCAAAACTTTGAGTCAAAAACTAACAATTCAATGGATTGACCTTCAGTCTGAGGAAAATGCTAATGGATAGGAGCGGGGCTTTTAACTTGTGCACACCCAAAGGATAGCGACTGCGGATTTTCCTTGTCGTAAAAAAAATGCTAATGATGACAATGAATTCAACTTGACCCATGCCTCAAGGTTCTCAATCAAGAAGGCATTCAGAGTGAAGCTTGACACACAAATTAATCTATATACTTAAGTCAGGCTGCCTCTAATAGTCTCTTATTTACTAGAAGTTTGATCATGCCTACTCTTAGTAGCTCAACTTGTCACCAAAACTTCCGTTATGAAACCAACACCAGTTATGCCAATCTATGTTTGCTTGGACTCTTCAATCTATGTTTGCTTGGACTCTTCAAAAATGTCAATGGGTGCAAGTCGGATTTTCCAAAAGTAGTGTATTTTTGGAGAATCCAACACAAGTGCAACAACGAAAGTGAAGAGTTCATGCAACTTAGATGCCAATGCTAAAAAGATAGTACTTACTAGTTACAACACATAATTTGGAATCAGAAACAGTAATATGGAATATTCAACATTCCAGTTGTTAAGTCAGAACATCACTTTGGAGAACTAGGACAACAACAACAACAACCTAGTGTAATCCCACAAGTGAGGTTTAGGAGAGTAGGATGTACTTCAGACCTTACCCATACCTTTGTGGGGTAGAGAGGTCGTTTCCGGTAGACCCTCTGGCTCAAATTCTGGAGAATTAGGACCAGAGAACAACAATGAATCAGCACAACACTGCCTGTTTACAAACTGTTATCTGAAAGGGATGATGATGAGTTCGCATACACCATTCCTACCACCCGACAATATTTGATTTTCATCTAAACACACTAGTATGGAGGAGACTAGGATCAGTGAGGTGCAAATATTCATTCAAAACCTTGACAGAATTTGATGCGATAAAATTAATAGTGAAGATAAACTAAAGACAACTTGAGAGTTCCGAGAAGGAAAGAGTCCCACCTTCACATTTTCCTCTAACTTAGTGGTGGAAAGAAGATCTTCATCTACCCCTTGACTACGAAGACTATCCCCCATTGGAGATTTGGAGGCTAACATTTAACAAGTTCTTCGTTTATCTAGAAAGTTTATGGTTCATCGTTTAAAACTTTAATAGCTAAATTCATCGTTTAACTACTAATCCTTAGCACTATTATTTTCTATTTCTATTCCTTGCTACATCACTACTAGCACTCAAAATATTTTATTTTATTTTGAAATTAAACTACTAGCACTCAAAATATTTGTTTAACGAGCCTATCACAATTGTATTCCAAAACAAGTGAGTATAGACACTAATTTTATTCATACTCCATATCAGGCATCAAATAGACAAGGTCATATGTATTGAGTCCAAATATGCACAGCCTAAATAGAGAAACACTTAGCAAAGTCTTCACGGTCCTGAGATAGCCAAGGCAACAACACTGTAAAACAGCCGCCTTAAGATGGATTATGTAGTAAGAATCCACGCACTCGTCCCTTTACTCAGTTCTCACTTTGAGTAAAGAATATCAATCATTTAATTATATGCTGGCAACTGGAAAAAAACACATTGTGTGTAAACTTTACACAGATATTCAAGCTTCAGTACCACACCACAAAGTATGACACATCACTATTCACTACCGTGTTTAGCAAGATCAAAAGATTCAACAATACCAAGAATGTTCATGTAACTTCAGTCCATATTTAGAGTCTATGGTTCAGCACCATCTCTAACTAACTGCAAGAAAAACCAAAGCTAGTACAGTAGCAAAAAAAAGCAATTGCATAACTTACAACTCAATGATAACCGCCAAAGGCAATCTCCTAACCTAAACAGAATCCATTGACTAAAGCATAGATCAAAACTCAATCAATCACCAATATCTCCCCGTGATTAAGCAACAGAAAGACTATTCTAGGACTATGGCCGAATATCGTCACTCGATGAGCACCGGGCATTCCCATATCCACACAAACATAAAGCATACATAAGACATAATCACTACAAATACAGAAGTGAAACATCTCAGATACAAGCTAAAAGATTGAAGCGGCTAGATTTGCACAACTTTTCCCATGAATTCAAAATGCAGAAACATGAATATCAAACAGGGAAAATATTAATGGACATTAAACATTAATCCAGTGAAATTTACCCATGAGAAACCCAAAAATTCCAAATCCAAAGCCAAGCTTTTTATATATTTGTATAACCAACAAAAATCAAAACTTTCCATCACAAAAACAGTTGGTAGCAAATCCCAACAACTAATTTGTTATCCTAAAAGCTACCAATGCATGTATGTAGGAAACTAAAAGTAACAAAAGAAATAAGTCTGTATTATCCATATTAATTAAATACTCCTAAATAGGAAGACAAGAGAAAAAGAGAAGATCATGTACATGACAACTCTTCCTCTTAAAGATTTTCTCACTTCACAGCTGGGCTGGTGCATTCCCTTGCAAAATGTCCAGTTTCTCCACAGTTGTAGCACTTGCTGCCGCCGCCACTAGATCTCCCAAACCTGTCACCACTGCCGCCGCCACCGGATCTCCCAAATCTGTCACCACCACCACCGCCACTCTCGCGTGAACAGTCCCTTGCCAAGTGCCCTGGCAATCCACAATTATAACAAGCCCCACTACCACCACCTGCACCACCACCGCCGCCACGTCTCTCACTAGGGCAATCTCGAGCCATGTGCCCAAGTCCACCACAATTATAACAACCACCACTTCCAGCACCGCCGCCACCACTACGGTCACAATCCCTAGCTATATGCCCTGTCATTCCACAAGTGTAACAGGCGCCTCCACCACTTCCAGCACCACCACCACCACCAACACAATCCCTAGCTATATGCCCCGTCATTCCACAAGTATAACACGCACCTCCTCCTCCACCACCGCCGCCACCTCCTCCACCACTGATAAGATCACAATCCCTAGCCATATGACCCACCCTACCACAGTTATAACACTCACCACCACCCCCACTTCTCAAAAACCCATTCCCATTCCTCCGATCACCACCACGACCCATACCCCTACCACCACCACCGCCACCGCCGCCGTTACGACCTCCATCCAAAGGCGCTCCATCAGGACCCGTAACCTCAACAGCCTGATACTTATCCCCATTCCCAGTCACCGCAAACTCAACTTTCTGACCTTCATACAACGAACGAAACCCCTCAGATTTGATCTCAGATTGATGAACAAAAAGATCTTCGGTTCCATCATCAGGTTTGATGAAACCGTAACCCTTTTGGTTACTGAACCGAGACACAACCCCTGTCAATCGAGTACCTTCGGCCGCCATTGATAATGTATGAGCTCAAAATCGATCAAACAATCAAACGATGAAATTTTTGTGCCCTAATTCTATGGGAATAGGGAGAATTTATAGGCTAAATTGTTAAAGCCTTATTGCATTAGGGCTTATTGGATCCCTTATTTTAGTTAGGGTTTGGTTCTATTTTTTGGTTAGTTGAATGAGAATAAAGGACTAAAAAGGGAAAAACATTAATTGTAATTTAGGCCAAGTTTGGACATTGAACTTTTTTCCTTTTTATTTTTACAAAAAATAAATTATTATTTATTTAGTTGGTCCCTTTTTTTTAAGTGATTTTGAAGAAAAAAAGATCAAATTGGATTTGAATGTGGGGAATCGAACGCTCATCAACAAGGTGAAAAATTATTCCTTTTTAGAGCGAGAAACAAAGATTGAGGATACGTTTAGATCAGAAGGTGAATGAAGGGTATCGTTGTGCCAAAAACAAAGATTAAGGGAATTTTTAGATCAAAAATAAAAAGTTGATGAGTCATATTCTAAACGTTAGGGGTATTTTTGATCATTTTCATTTATACATTAATGATTTTTCGATTAGCTTTTGAAGACGGATTTTTTAAGTTTAAAGAATTGACATTCCAATTGTATACTTTAAATTTTTTGTCTTAACTAACTTCAACTTCAAACAAAGTAGACCTTTTTGACATAGATACTTGTGGGAAAAGTAGTGAAATTTCTAATTGATGAACTAATTGAGTTGTAAATTTAAGATCAAAGAAAAAAAATGCATTTGTATTAGTAATAACATCCATGAACTTCCTATACACTTGAAAGTAAATTTGCTTTTTGTATTTAGCAAAAACAATAGCTTTTCAACACACGAGTCATTTCAATAAGGAAAAAAGGTCAAATTTGACATTGAACTATGCGGAACAGTCCAAATTTGCTTGAAATAATCCAAATTCAATCGGCATTGTTGTCAACCACCATTCCTCATCCCTATAACTAAATCAGTTACCTAGTCATTGGAGGCTTTGAGTATGGAAGAAGAAGATGGTGGTAGCGTTGAAATAACAATAACTTTATTCTTCAAAGTGTAGTGACAATCTGAACAACTCCAAAAGAATATTTGGATCATTACGCAAAGTGCAAGGGCAAATTCACCCTTTTCCCTTTAACCTCAAACATAAATTGACACATGTTTGATTCAATTTATATGTTATTGATCCATGCTCCTAGAAAAGATGAAAACCAAGAAGATTGTTGGGTGGAGATGAGGAGATAATTTGTGAAAATGTAAGGAATAAAAAAAAAGAGAATTTAAAATGATGAGCGATCGACTTCAAGGAAGTGAGGGAATCAAGCTGGTGAGCCAAATTTTTTTCCTCTATCTACAAAAAAAAAAGACATCAATCTTGGCTTATATTTGAACAAAGAAAGCTAAAAATTATAGTAAGGTGTATGTATATGAAGGAATGGATGGGCATTTATAGGTGTGTTACAATTATTATTATTTTTTATATAAAAAGTGACCACATAGTTTCAACAAATCTTATGAATTAGGAATAAATGGACTTTTTTTTTTATGTGTACAAAATAATAAAGTGGTGACATAATTTCAGCATAATTTACCATCTCTCATAGCAAGTGAAGTCATAATGGCATCATTGTCCCTTCCAAACAAATGACCATTTCTAGCACCTTAATAATAAAAAAAATATAACCATTTTTTGTTGTTTCAAATTTCACAAATAATATTTCATGACATTGTCATTAAATTTACTGGCAAAATTTAAAATACCACAACAATAATTATTTTTCAGTTAAGAGGCTAAAAATAGCTGGTGAGCGTTATTTTGCCATACAAATAAATTGTTTTCGCGGTAAAGTCCATAATTTTTCAATATATTGAGGCATTAATTCAATTCAAAATTCAAATATTAATATATTCATTGTCATTGAGGTTCATGTCAATTTTTGGATAATCCGAGTCGGTGGGTTGGTCCGGGTGGAGAGGAAAAAAAAAATTGAATTGAAAATCTTTTCTGGAGAGACAGATATATAAATTGGATGTACACGTTAAAATTTAAAAACAATCTTCTAATATTAAAATTATAATTAATCCATATTAATATTACAAATTATTATTTTTATCAAACAGAGAAGGCAAAGTGGATAATCAAGAAGTTAGTGAAGTAGTGATAAAAGTGTTTAATAATTTCATTGCTATAGTTTATAAAATTAAGTTATTTTAATGCGACGAAATATAACTTTGTAATTTCATGGGTACAATAATAAAGTTACATGATCTTATTTTATGACTTAGTCAACCTTTTTCTTAATCATTTATTGGGTGTGAATGATTTTTTTTTTTTTGTACAGGTTGTGTTTGATACGAAGAAAAATATTTTTTGAAAAGTTCATTGGTTTCTTTTCATGTTTGATTAATTAATTTTATTTTTTTTAAAAAAAATAAGTTTCTTAAATAAGTAAAAATAACTTTCCTAATTAAAATTAAATAAATAAGTTCTATTGTTGACATTTTTTCTTCTTCTATCATTAAGAGTTGTGTTATGGTGTGCTCAGGCCCATTTCTAATTATTCTAGTGGACTATATCAATAAAGTATACTTTACATAAATCTCATATGTTAAGAGTTAATTGCATTATTTTCTTACTTTTTTTCAAATAACAAAAGTCCCTTAAAATTTATAGATTTCGGATACATCACTGGACTTTCAGATATATCACTGAACTTCCGGATACATCAGTAGACATCCGAATATATATGCGAGGGATGTATCAAAGAAGGGATGTATCAGAGAGGGGATAGGACATTCGGATACATAGGGGAGGGTGTATCCGAGAGGAGAGGAATGTATCAGAGAGGGGATAACATCTAGATACATAGGGAAGGGATGTATCCGAGAGGAATAGGGATATATCAGCGAGAGGAAAGTTATGTATCCGAGAGGGAATTTTTGAAATTTTTTAAAATGATAAAATTTTTTAGAGATTATGATATAATAAGATGTATTTGAGTAATTTTTCCATCAATAAAGGCACTTGGACTAAAAGTTCAAATAAGGAGAAGTCCAGAAATTACATTCAATAGTTTTGAAAATAAGTGATTTTGAATTTGTAATTGTTACTTTCTTTAGAAGCAAATCTTTAAAGTTAAAATTTGTTAAATTTGAAATTAATAGTAATTCTCGTAAATCACCCCTAAAAAGTCAGGGCGGGTAGGGGGGGTGTAGTCTATAGATACTAGAAGTTTTGAATGAATACAAAAATTTAGGCACGAATTCTCGAAAACTCAATAAAAAGAATTTCATATTATGTATATGAAATAAAATTATGTTAAAAAATCATAAATATTTGATTGACTCAATTATCATTGTAAATTAATTTGAGATTACTATTTAGAACTTATAAACCCCAAATGCTAGACTCGCCTTTGCTAATTTGATGCCATTATTTGAGTTATGGGCTCTTAAGATTTTATAAATGATTGTATGTTTATCAACTTCATAATAACATTAGACATGTAGTGTTAAAACTTCAGGTACAAATAGTTGAAGTTTGGTCATCTTTTGCGTATATTCAGATATTATAAAAAATTAGATACATGTTCAAATAGGAATAACAAATTTAGCCCATAAAAATACTACCCACTCATTTATTAGTTGAGTTCATTTTAATCCATTTAAAAATTAAGTTGATATATAATTCAAATTATTATTAGTTGAAAAGAAAATTTTCAAATAATGAAAACCTAAATGAAAGAGAAGAAAGTATGAAAATTTTCTCTTTTCCTAAAAAATGATTGACTATGATGAAGCAATCAACATCTAAATATAAGTGAAATGAGAATATTACTACAAGTTTTCTTTCCTACTTTTTGTTTGACCTATTTTTATTAAAGAAGGGTTTTTTTTTTTGGTTTTGTTTGTTTTTTCTTTCGATATATGTATTGGAGTTCATTAATGTAAATTCATATCATGTAGGGTTTATTTGAGAAAAACTCTTTTTAATACACTATATTTATATGTCTTATATATCAGTAGAGCTGTCAAAAAGGGTCGGCCCAGCAGCATCCGGCCCAAGCCTCGTGTGCCAATGAATTTGAAGGGCTAGGGCGGGCCGACCCTTCATTTGGAAGGGCCTGAAAATGCTCATCCCAATCCAACCTTAGAAGGGCCGAGAGCAGGGGCAGGCTAGCCCTTCTTTTTTCCATTTTTCATTTTTTTCTTTTCAAACTTAATTCTATAATATCAAGAAAATGAGAAGATTTTCAAATCAAATATGGCAAACAATGGTGTTGTTTCAATAACACAAACAAAAAATCTAGTGTAATTAGCATGTATCTCGCATACCAGATACGCGAGCGAGATAAGAGAGTGACAAGCAAGATGGGAGGGAAGCGAGGACGCAAGATTTGTCTTTGTATTCTAGATATATGCGAATCTACTTGGATAGAATGTATCTAGAACAAATTAACCTAATTTTGAGTCCATATATTACAAGTTACATGTATCTGGACGTATCAAAATCTGATAAGATTCATAATATTACAATATAGTGTGTATTTAAGTAATTAGATTATATACTAATAAAATTATTGTAAGTTACATTTAAATAAAAATTTTGACCCATGGGCCGATTCCGACCCGACCCAGATTAGGCCTCAAGGGCCAAGGGCTTATATGGATTGAGTTTATAAGCCCTAGGAAAGATTTTATGGTGTATGGGGTATGCCATGTAATAGTTGTATGAGAGTTTTTTTTAGGGGGAACCCATCGGTGGCCCCCTAAACTTGGCACAATCTTTCACTTAGACACCTCAACTGAAGCATTTTCATTTTAAGCACCTAACGTAGGGTCCCCGTGTGTCACTTTGACACTTTTTGCACAGCTGGAGTGTCGCGTGATTTTCACTTATTCAAGGCGCGTAAACATCAAAATTTGGTCTGATGTGGCGTCCCAAACGGTAATATTACTCCACATCATCCATTATATTATTTTTTCTCCAATTATACCCTAATTAAAAGCCCAATTTTCTCTCTTCTTTTCCAATTTCTCCCTTCTTTTCCAATTTTTCTCTTCTTCAGCCTTTCTTTACTTCTTGGCCTTTAATACTTTAATGTCAAGCTTCTCCAATTCTTCCATGGCATCTGTGGATGAAGGTCGATATTGTAGGTGTGGTAAAGAATCACTATTAAAGACTTCATGGACCCAATTAAATCCGTATGAGATTTTTTACTTGTAGAATTTCAAAGGTAAAATTCTTTGTTTTTCTTGTTTTTTTTAAGTCAATTAGATGATTAATTGTTGGCGTCTAATTATTTTTGATTGGTTTTATAGAAAAAGGGTGGTTGTGACTATTTTCTTTGGTATGAAGATCGACACCCTCCACAAGCAAACAGGGTAATGTGGGGATTGTTGAAGAAAGTCAATGCTTTTGATGAAAGATTAAAGCGAGCAAGAAATATATTTATTATTGGTGTCGTTGCTACTGGGTTGCTGATGTTTGGAATATGGAAATTGAAGCCTAATTGTTAGTGTTCTTGAGGTGTTCGGTTTAGTAGTATTTTGATGTTGTATTTGGTGTTAGATCTAGTAGAATTTTGATGTTGGATCACCTTCCTGAAAAATATGTAGTAATGTAATCAGATCAAATGCACTTCTTATTTCATTGCAGAGTTGTTTGCCTTACTTTCTATCAGATTCATGTACCATCTTTGTACCTTTGGTAGCAGAAACTTTAATTGCATACATCTGAAGTAGTTAAACTTGAAGAAGTTTAAATTTCAACTATGGAAGGCTCAACATAATCGAAAAGCTCCGGAATGGAGAAATATATCAGTGTTTTGCTGCTGCTTATGGTTATCCAGCCAAGTCCTCAATTTTAACAATGCATGTCATAAAGTAATCTCTAGCAGTCAGCACAATTGCTTGGGTTAAATGAATCTTAAACCCCTATTCAGCAAGGTATATATAAATTGATTTACAATAGAAAGGAACAAGAATGGGGTTTGTTTTGCATGCTGATAAATCTACCCTCTGAACTTCTCAAAGATTATATAATCCACGGGCAGGACTATGCACATGCCATAGCCAATATACCTTTAATGTTACCACAATGTTTTAAACACTAACCATTAACAGGCAAAGACTTTGGCCGAATGGTACATGATATAATCTTCAAAAGCAGATCCTCAAATCTTTAAAAGATTTGGTGAACTTCTGACCCAATTAGGCACTAGCATAACCAAAATAAGGCCCAAAATCAACCTATTCTAAGTTGGTGTTACTTCTTTTGTTTGTCATTTCACGCAATTGGGAAGTGGTGACAAGATCCTTGTTTTTCCATCTCAAGCCTCTAGGCTTAAAGCCAAGGTCTATACCCTAAACTTGCATCCTTATAACTTGAACTGTTGGTATAATCCTTTGACTTGAAGTCCTGTACTTTTTTAAAGAAAAACTAAAATTAATATAGGTATAAACTTGCATTCATTTAAGAGACGGTTTGTGACAAACTTACGTTTAGTATTTGAGTTCCACTTGCACTTGTGTAGATGCCAAATCCAACATTACTTGATCCACTGAATCTTCTCTCCGGTTGCAACTCTTCCTTTTTTTGTCCAAATAGTTTGTCTTGTCCTCGAAGTAGTTGATCGTTATACCTCTTGTAACAGAATACTTGTATCCACAAATGGTGGTTGGCTTGTTTTTGCGCTTCCCTTGCCCTCTTAACTCTACCGTATCACCACAAATTGTTGTTGAAGAAGCATCGTTTGATGTTGATGCGGCGCAGTTGCTTGAATCTTGTTGGTCCAGTTGGTAGGAGCTTGTTAGTTCGGGATGGCAACTTCCTGTGAACTTTGACCAGTGATAAATTGTGATTGTGAATCGTGGCTAGTTGGTTGTGAAGTATGGACACCAACCTAAATATCAAACATAAAGTTTCTTCATTACATTCAACAAGAATTTAAAAAAGGCACAAACAAAAAATAAATTATTTTACCTTACAATATTTCTTGTGGCCTTGTTGTTTACACTTGGAACAAGTAATTTTCAGCTTGTTTGGACATCTTTCCATACTTCTTTCTTGGTTCATCTTTACTCTTTCTTCTATTTCTTGAGGTCTACTGCATTTGCTTAGGTTCGTGAGGCTCAACTTGAATTGTTAGTTTCATGCCACATCTTCATATTTGGAAGTGTTTGAATGAAATGACTTTAAGCCTTTAAGAAGGTATCCTTCTTATACCAATGCTCCACAAGTGGTTCAGGTTCCTGCTCTATGTGGTACAAAGCGAAATAGCATGTTGGCATGGAATGCCTCAATTGCCAAGTTCTGACTACAAACTCTATTAGTCAAGTTGATCAGATTTGTATACCTATCGCCTTCACCAATCTCAAACCCAACATCGCATTCCAAGCACCTTGCATGCCCTAGCCTTTTCCTTATTCTCCTCCAACATAAGTCTAGCCATGTGCAATATCACATATCCAGTGTCAAGAAACTTAACCATATCCACAGTTCTAGTCATTAATTTTCTCCTAATTTCCTCCAACATGGTTATTATAGATTTGTGTCTACATGATAAGATCCATGAGTTAAAGGTTTCACACATGTTATTTTCAACTACATCACATTTGGAATGCTCTTGGAAGAATGCTTTAACCCATGACACTTGTGGATAATGCAATAAATCATCATTAATTTCCTTACCAAGTCTGCTCATTTTGTAAAGCTCCTCATTGTACTTCACTTCAAAAGTTGCCTTGGAACATCTCCAGAATTGTTTTCTCCTTTCCTCTCCCTTCCATCTTTTACTCCAATTAGACGGATGTGTCCGCACACATTCTAACTTCAAGATTTGCAGCAGTTCACCAACAATGCCAAGACCCTACAATAAAATACAATTCAAGAAATAAAATACAATTCAAGAAATAAAATACATTTCTACATAGCTATAACTATAAAAGTAATAGACAATTACCTTCTGCATATCTGACATTACAGTAAGACCCTGACCAGTACCCAACTGCAGGTCCTCTTTCAAGTAGTTGATAAAGAAACTCCAGCTATGTTTAGTCTCCTTGTCCACAATCGCTGTGCTATAGGAAACATTTGATTGTTTCCATTTCTTCCAATGCCATGCTAAGTTCACCCTTACAAGCACCCTTTAAGAAACATCCATCAAATCCTATTATTCTTCTACATCCTTCCTTCCACCCTTTCTTCAATGCATCCAAGCATACATAAAAGTACACAAACAAATTCTTTCCTGGTACAGTTTCTTTATCCATCCTTACCCAAACAGAACTACCAGGATTGGTTTGTTTTATGACTTCAGCATAATCACATAGCCTTGCAAATTCCATATTCCAGTCACCCATGTTTTCTCTAAGAATCATCATTTTTGCCTTGTAACAAATTGTTTTACCCACATGCAGTCCTAACTCCTCCCTGCATAATTCTTGTATTTCCCAAATCCTCAAAGATGGTTGTTTAGTTATTTCATCCTTGAATCTACTTGCTAGGAACTTAGTTGTACACATTTTGTTCTTATTTGATGGTAAACACTTGTGTATAGGATAGTAATTCTTAATCATAAAGTTACCAGAATCCCTATCAATAGCACCATAGCACAACCATTTGCATTTTTCTTTGAATTTACATTTAGCTCTCACTCTATGAGCTTCATTAGGCCTTAACTTAATCTGATAATGTTTTTCAACAGCATATTTTGCCAAAGCCTTTCTAAATTCCTTAGCATTCTCAAAAATCATTCCAAGTTCAAAAATAGCAACAGTACATTCATCATCATACCTGACCTTTTTGCTCTTTCTTCTGCCTGGTAGATCAACACCTCCAACAGCTTCTGCATCTAGCATATCAGTGCTATCATCACTATCACATTCTGAGCTATCAATATACTTCTCATCTCCTCCCAATGGCCAAAGATATCTATCCTTCTTATTTATTCCAATATCTTCAAAACCTCTATCCACACCAGCCTCACCTATTGGTACTTCTTTAGTTATTGTTTTTTTCTCCCTATCTCTTTTCTTCCTAAGATTAGGATTTCTTTTGTTTCTCCTTTCAGCCCTAAGGGATCTCAATTCTTCATCAACATCTGAATCATCTTCTTCTGGAATAGCATCTACATCTGTGTCACTACTAGGCAGATATGATTCAGCTTCATTCTGATTTGTATCACCTCCAGGCAGTTCTGTATCAACTTCATTCAAATCTGAATCATTCTCCACAGTTCCCTCAGTATTTATACCCACATATTCATCAACAGACTGCACCATGGTAAAAGACCAAGAGAGCAATTCTTCCAACTCATCAATTTCATGGACCACATACACAAGCTCATCACCATCTACCAAGTCTTTCACAAATTTTAACAATTGAGTATCGTAACTTGAACTAATTCATTGTTATCTTCACAAAGAAAATCCCTTCACATTTGTATACCCAAGGTCTTTAGTGTAGGAAAGAAACTCGACAAGACTAAAATGATCTTTATCTATGCCAACACCATATACATCTACTTCGTTGGTAAGTAGGGTTAGGGTTTCCAACAACACACCCCATGATGAAAACAAGTTAAAATATAGTTGTCCATATCTCAAAAGAATACCCCCAATAAAAGGAAATACCCAAAAGCCCCTTACTTTACTACCAAACTGTATTAAAAATGAAAATAAAGAAAGCGGAATCAACAACAATATACACCTTCAACAACAATATACACCTTTTTGAAGAAAACAAAAACACAGGTAGAAAGAAAATACACCATTACCTTCAATTTCTTCAATTTCTCCAATGTTGCATAGCCCGATACCTCGTCAATACAACCTTAAACCTGAAAATGGCGACATAAAATACAACAATGGTTATTACTAACAACGAATTGAAGGAAAAACAAAGAAATACATGTGATGAGAGGGGGATTTACCTAGGGTTTTCATCGGAGAAGAGAGAGTTTAGTTCCTTTTCGTTGTTTGAAATCACAAGAATGGGTTCAATTTTTCTTTTAGTTTGGAAAAAACAACGTGTAAAGAGGTTTAAGAGTTGGCATCATATAATTGGTCAGTTACTCCACGTAGACCGGTTGCCTTGCACGCGCTTATGGTCAATAGAAGTCTGTGCAAAAAGTGTCAAAGTGACACACGGGGACCCTACGTTAGGTGCTTAAAATGAAAATGCTTCAGTTGAGGTGTCTAAGTGAAAGATTGTGCCAAGTTTAGGGGGCCACCGATGGGTTCCCCCTTTTTTTTAATAGAAAAAAGTACATTTTGTAGGTTCCATGTCTTTTCAACCTCTCCCTTTCTTTCTCACTCCTCCACCCCACCTTCTATTTACCCCTCTCTTTAATATGAAATACTCGATATTATTATTTTTTAATTTTAATATATTTCATTACATAAATTTAAAATAATACAATAACAAGACCAAAGAAAAAAAATAGTACTATATTAAAATTAGCATTTCATTATTTCTTAAAATTAATATTTATTTTCCTTACCTTTTTTATAGTTCATAATACTCATTTGTCAAAAATCAAATAGAGATAAATATATTGATACTAATTTAAATTTAAAGTCAAATAATTACGTACTTAAAAAAGTTAAACTAAGATGCGTGCACTTAACCTCATAAAAAATTAATTGTTTTAGTTTTAGGATAAACATAAATAGTTATTTAAATTACATTAATCAATTTTTTTTTTCCATTTTACTCTCTCCATCATTTTATTCGATTATTTTTTTCTCAAAATTCTAGCTATAAAATGTATTTTTTTTCATATGCTAAAATGATAAGAATTGCAACTTATAGTATTTTTGGTTGAATTGCAACTTAGTGGGAAGGATTATTTATGAACAAACATTATAAGTTGTAGTTCTTATGTTAATATAAAAAATAAAAATATATTTTAAAATATTAATTAAATTTCACATTGCTTGATTTCAAGAATAAAAAGATATCATATAAATTGACGGAAGAGTATGTATATATATAAGTGTTTATGAAAAAAAATTGATTTTGGATTACATTAAGATAGTACAAAAACTTATGTAATTATTTGTCAAAATTATTGATGCTCTTTCCATTATATTTTCTTGTGAATATTTGATGAATTTAAGTATATATGAAATTGTTGAAAGAGAAAAAAATAATAATTTATACCCGTTTCATTTTTCGTATTAGTTATTTATTTTTTCTTTTACGGATTCTTTATGAAATTATAAATAAAATCGATTCTTTATTAATTTACTCCTTAAGAATTGTTTTTGCAATTTTACAAATTTGGTTTATATTTTTAAGAATAATTAATTATTAGTGTAATGAAAATAAAAATAAAAATATAATTTAATTTGTTAATTGACAAATAATTTTTAATAATTATTTTTAGTAATGTAAATAATCAATACATGAAAGAAAAATAATATCAAATGTTAAAAGTACGTGAATTACACTAAATTTCACATTTTTTATAAATAAAATTATTTTTTTAAAAAAAAGAAGAAGAGATGTTGAAAAATTGAAGATTTCAAATCAAAGAGAAAAAGTTAAAAAGGAAGAGAGAGAAATTAATTTGGCCCATTTTTCTGAAAATGGGACCCAATAATTCACTTGGTAAATTCTAAGAAGAGCCTCATACAATTTGTGTATGTCACATCATATCTATCCCTCATCCATTATAAAATTTTTCAAGCCCTAGTTTTAAATGGGCTTGAAAAATTATATCTCAACTCTACCCCAACAACGGGTTGGGTTGGGTCGGCCCCAGGGCTAAGCCTGTTTTGACGGCTCTATATATCAATATCAGTATCAAGAATTGAAAATTAACGACGGAAAACTTTTTTGAAATTTTACAATATTTATATTTAAAAAAAATAAGTAAATGCAAAATTACTTTTAAAAAAAAGTAATTATGTTCTGATTTTGTTAATTAACAAGTAATTTAGGATATACATTTTTAATAATATGTACAAGTAATATAAGACAGAAGAAGTATGTCATTGAAGTATAATTGAAAATAATAGTCAACTTTAATCCTGAATTACTAAAATAAATTATTTTAAGCTATAGTAATGTAGTTAAGTTAATTTGAGACAAAGAGTGTAATATCCAAGAAAAAGAATACATATAATAGGGGCCATAATATATTAATGAATAATGAACTTTTTTTTTTTTTTACTCATTCGGCGTCTGAAGCTTGTATTAGAAATTCGATTAAATTCATATCGTGTATTGTAGGGTCCATTCACAAGATGGCGCCCCAACAAAATTTTTCCTATGCAAAAAATTCAAATTTAAAACCTCTTAACCTTTTATTAAGATTCCACTAACGAATTACCACATGTATCGATATAAATAACAAATATCATAATTATAGAAGGGTAGACATGTGCCTCACTTATTAAAACTATGTTATTACGAATTATTCATCTAATAATTTTCATACATGTGCATCTAGTGGTAATGATAGGTTGTAATGTAACATTAGTACGTATGGAAAATTACCACTA
The DNA here is from genome assembly GCA_035578085.1 of Solanum pinnatisectum. NCBI lineage: Eukaryota > Viridiplantae > Streptophyta > Magnoliopsida > Solanales > Solanaceae > Solanum > Solanum pinnatisectum. The sequence continues at coordinate 3,271,603 of CM069078.1, forward strand.
TCAAATAAATTAATAGGAAACATTATCATCCGTTCGTTCGAGTCATGAGAATGAAAAAAGTTCTAATAAAAATTACTTTTTCTCAATGAATTTCACGTAATGCGATTTTAAATTAATTGGGATCGTAACAAGTAATTTTTGTTTAGATTCTATATTGTATTAGGAAATTCATTTAAATATGTATATAAATATTTCATTACGAACTCAATAACTAAAACGAGCTATGAGTTCGATAGTAAATTCACAAATCATAAACTTTAAATCTTGGTTTTGCCTCTAAAAAAAGGCTTATTTTGTTTTAAGACTACCAAGTATAAATCAATTAATCTAAAAAAAATTATTTTGTTTTAAGATGACCAAGTATAAATCAATTAATCTAAATCGTGGCTGCCTCTAATAAAAAAAAAAAACCTTATATTGTTATAACAATACCAAATATAAATAAATTAATCTAAATATGACTCGTTGTTGAACTAATTGAGGCTGATCATATGAATTTATCGACATTCTTGAAGAAAAAAAACACTTTGTTTTAAAAATTAATATCTTTCTTATTCAGAGGCATATCGGGGGTCACCGGGTTCACGTGAACTCATGCTCCTCTCTCGAGATCATATATAGTAGTGTTATATTTTTTAAAAAACTATTGAAATATAGATGTGTGAACCCACACTCGGAGTATCATATAATGCGAATATGCGATGATGACTGGGTGCACCTCTCTACGTGAGGTTGGAAATTTGAATTTTATATTTATCTTGTTTTATTTTTCTTTCTATGTGAACATTAGAAATATAAAAATTTGAACCTATAATATTAAAACTTTAACAGTTTTCAGTAATAAAGAACCTAAATGTCGAAACGATCAAATTTATATCTTGGATCCACCATTTTGTAATAGTGCACCCATCATCTCGAAATCCTGAATACGCCTATGTTTTTATTATGCAAAAGTTCATTTATTTTGGACTAAATGTGAAACTAAAAACACTATATAATAGGGACCAGAGAGATTGAATTTTAATTCCAACTAGTAGATGAACCGTCCGAAATAGTTGAGCTCCAATCCAGGTAACGAACCCCGAATGAGATTTTTTTAAAAAGAAATGCCCATAAGCAGAACAAAAGAACAAGAAATCCAAAAAAAAAGGATGTTTCTCTATACAAATTAAAGGAGCACCTGGTGCACTAAACTATCACTATACGGAGGATTCAGAAAAAGACTACCACAAGAGTCTATCGTACAATAACACAGATAATTCTGTAACAAAAAGGTTACAATCAAATGGTGATTCTAATTAGGAGCTTATTCTACACAACTAGAACAGGGTTAAAAAGACAAATCTTATGTACACTTCAAACCAAAAGTAAAATAAAAGCAAAATCTAAAACAAAAAAAACATAAAAATTTAAGCTAACATACAAATTCTTCACATTTTTTTTATTATTACAAGTCAATGAAATCCCCTTGATCCTCTAGATTGATAAAGTTCAAGCCTGCTATTTGCTTCCTGCAACAATCTCTCTACCTTTTCGTGTTGGCTCAAGTACGCGTGCTTTGAGGCCCACTCGAGCACTGTCAGTACCTCGGCTTGAGCTAATGCTTCGCTATCAGGAACGTGCAATGCAATGTAGCAAAGTAGAAGCAATGCAGGACTCTGAACTTTTTGTTCACCAAAGTAAACAAGTTGAATCAAATGTTTTGTCCCTCCGGCGTTTATGATGGCTTTGGAGTGATCCTTGTGAAGGTAGTTATCCGAACAAGCGAATTTTGTAAGGGCTAATGCTGCTTCTTTGGAGATTAATGGTTCGCGCTCGTCAAGTAGCTTGACTAATGGACTAATGATCCTTGTTTCAGTTGCTCGAAAAGTCCTAGCTAAGTTTCCAATAGCATTGATACATGGAATAAGCAAGTCTGAATCTCCTTTTTCGATGATTCTCAGTAATTGATCAACGACAGCTTTGCAGGCTGTTGTGTTAGGCTTGAACGCTGACCGTCTCAAATCAGCATCTTGTTCTGCCACTGCTGTGATTTCCATTATGGACATAGATGAATTGTACTTAACATCGTCTGTTCCTTTGTCCAGGAGTACCGCGAAGCAAAGCAGTGCTCGTGATTCAGTAATGCTGCGACAAATTGAGGAATTTCCCTTGGCAAGTTTCCATAATGCTCGTGCAGCCATCGCCTTCATATAAGCCTTGGTAGCAGGATCCTCATTTTCCCTCCCTTTATTACTCGCCCCGGTTGAACAAACACTGTTCTGATGCTGATGCTGATGCTGCAGATGATTGACATGATTTTGCTTCATCACGTTGCTATTTCCGTTAATCTTGCTAAGCTGATTCAACGTCTGGTTCACGCCATTGACAAGATTTTCCTGAGGGGTATTCGTTAGACCCTTCATCGACATAGTGGTGGTAATCACATTGTGCATCTTATTAGACTTATTATTCCCTAATGGATGTGGAACATGAATCTTTCCATCATCCTCGTTCGCCTTGTTCACATTACTATTGTTATTACTAGCCAAAACAACAGCGTGAATCGAAGTTGCTTTGCTGACAATAGCATACTTGATATGCTCTTGGACCGTCTCAAACGCGAGATGGCTAACCAGTAACCGGACTATATTATGCTGCTGAAAAAGATCTTGGCATTTCGGGTAATGTGAAACGAGCTCTGCAACTGCCCATGCCACTACCGACTGAACTTTCATCGGACCTTCTTTGAGGATTTTCGCAAACACTGAGCAAACGCCAGCATGTACCATGTGTTCGACACTTTCAGGGTCGCGTCCAAGAAGTCCAATTGCCTTAGCAGCATTCCCCTGACCTTCCAATTTCCCTTCCTTCAACAATTTCAACAACGGTCCAACTCCACCTGTCGAGACATAATATAATTAATTGCGTTAAAATGCCTTAAACTTCTAATATGACATATCTTAAACTTTTCAACACAATTTAGATCTATATCAAAGCAGACAGAAGTCTTTGGATCGATGCCAGAAAAAGCACATAAATTATTGGGATCCATATGTTTAGTCCCGTGTTCATCCCATTTCAGTCTGAGCAACGTAACAAATTATAATTAACTCTAATGTATTTTAGAAATGAGAATTTCAACGAACCTTCTTCAATGATCAACTTGCCATACCGATCATTATCCTGAGCTAACGAAACCAATGAAGCAGCTGCATCCGATCTCTCATCCAATGAACCAGTATACAAAATCGCAATCTGTTCCCAAATCAAACACAATATAGGTTCATTAGCAGCAATCGGCGGCAGCCCCAAATACTCATCACCCCGTTCATTCGCCGAAGCGGAAACACGGAGGAGCCACGATACATCACCGATCGAATTTTCCAGTAGAGAAGTCATTTTCCTAAATGCAGCAGCAGGGATGATAGTGAAAACCCGTTTAACGAGCCCGTTGGCACGACATTTCGAGACGATTGATAGGGCTTTTTCGAGTACTTGTTCAGTATCTTCGATGATTCGTTTCGTTGGGCGTTGGTAGAGATCGTTGCTAGCTCGCGCTGCTTGACGGAGTAGCGCGGTTAGTTTCTCTGTTTTGGATTTGATATCTGCGCAATCTTGTTTGAATGAATTTGCTTCGTCTGCTACTTTTGTTACTTGGTCTGCTAATTGAATTGGCTTAGCCAAGATCTGCTTCACTATGTCAGCCATTAAATACGGCAAAATCGTATCAAAATGGAGAAATTTGACGAATTGAGACGAAAGGTTTGGGGGTAAATTCAACGAGTCTGGATCAAAAAATACAAAAAATGAAGTGTGTATTCAATTCGTTTCGAGGATTTGGAGGCGAAAAAATGGTGAAATGAACTAAAATTTTTGGACTTGTGAGTTTTAATGGTAGATTTGTTTACATTTGAGAAGTTTGATATTGGAGAGTGGAGAAGATTTGGCAATGGAGTTGGAGTGAGCTGCCATTGGAGAGATTTGTGAGTTTAATAGAGTAGCAGTTTTTTTTTTTTTTATTTGGATGATTGTGATTTGTCTATTATGTTGCGAGTTCGAGTCCTACAAAATGAGAATAATTTTATTGGAAATGTCGTACCAAGAAATAGACCTTACAATACATAAATTTGAATTTAATCTGACTAAGATTTATTGTTGTCTTTTTTTAATTAATTTTGAGGGTTGCACCACTGGAAGGGCTCGAGTGTGAACATACTTGTTGGGTTCGAATAGATGGTGATCTATGCCTGAGTGGGACGAAGTTAGAGGAAACTCTGGTGGAGGCCCGCAGCGATATTGACATGCAAATTAATCATCTGACTTGAATATAGGAAGAAAGACTAATCGAACCGTCTAGTAGTTGGCTGTCCTCGGAATAGCTGAAGCTCGTGTGCAAGTTCTTTCGGGTAAAGTCAATAATTAGAGGGTATTGTATGTGCAAGAGTTTGATTGGTTTAATACTAAACTGTTATTTAATGGTTGACTCAATCAGTTAATTCTCATCTTAGCTAACCTTTGCGTGATTAATATGAGTCGTAGAGAGATGATTGAGATATCTTGAGTTTTAGTTTTCGAGAATTTAAATCTTTTTGTTGAATATGGCGTTTCCAAAAATAAGCTTCGTAATACATAAATTTAAATTTAATCGAACGTTAATACAAATATCAAATATAAATCACAGGGAAAAATAACAGCTTGCATGGCCTGATGTAGCTGTTTTATAATCAGATAGATCAGAAAGCCAGGTCACAGACAATGCGGGGATATGTTTCACTTTATGAACTAACCTGTCACATGCCAGATTCTGTGGCGCATTGGCAGGTTTCTTCATTTACTTTTTGAGATTTTTATTCATGTTTGATATTTATATCAAAATTCGACTAAACTCAAATTTACGTAATACAATTTACATCACTCATTTCTCGTAGCACTTTCATAAGAAAATTTTTCTATTTTGAGAGTCTCAAACTTAAAATTTCTAATCAATAGTGAGACTATCTCAATTATTCCACCACGACGTAGATCGGTTATCGATTTCTTCGTTGCACAATACTATTATTTGATGGCCTCTGTGGTCCTACTATTAAGTATTAATTGACACAATACATAGCGTATAATTTAATATAAATAATTTTATTTATAACGAAATTGTTATTCCTTATCGGTGTTGAAAAGTACAACTTAGTGATTAATGAAGCGAGTTATGTGATTTCTTTTCATCTGTTCTGACCTTGATGAATAAGTTATTTGATGGTATTTACTATAGGTGAAAGGTAATAAATATCTTATGAAATTAATTGAAATATGTATATATTGATCTGAACGTTACTATTATGAAAAATAAAATGAAATTATTATGTCATGTCCTTGTAACTGACCAAGCCCACTTGGAGACTGGCTGGCGCAGTTGTTGATTAGCCTTTTGCATGTTTCAGTTATAGTTCCATGTCTGTTGATTGCGCAACGGTATGTAGCACTTTGAAAACACTATGGGCCTAATTTTCTTCTAATCATAACATGTATGGTTAACATAAACAAAAATACGTCTAAAATATTTTAATTTTTTGAGTTTTATATTTATATTATTATATGTATGAAATTTTTTATTTGAACTATTACTAACATGTTTATTGAAATACATTTAAGCTAAACTATCGATCGTTTTGAGTTTCATACTTGAAATTCCAAGTAAGAAAAGTGAATAACTGATAGTTAGTTTAAGTATGTTTCAATAAACATTTAGTGAAAGTTCAGTTAGGAATTTACGCACATGATATTTATGTATGAAACTCAAAATAGCGAGATACTTTAGTCTTTAGGTGTGTTTTTTGCCATTAACTCGTAAGGCTATACATACTTCGGTAGATACTGAACTATTTTGAAATATCAATTTTTTTATGTCAAAATTTCAATATTATAATATTAGTGTACGTAGGGATGGGCATGGTATGGTATATACCGAATTACCATATCATATTAAATTTTTTAATACCGTGATTTCGATATTATAGTATTTGATATGGTATATGGTATACGTTTAATTTTTTTTTTTTTTTATATTTGATATGGTATTTGGTATTCAGCAATAACATACCGAAATATCGAATACCATACCAAAGTATATGTTACATAAAAAACATATATATTACTTTAAAATACAAACAAATATGCAACCTAGTATTAGTATAAACTAAATGTTTAGAAGTTGAAACTTTGACTACTCTATTTTGATTTAAATGTATTTGAAATTTAATTGATTAACAAAATGAGTTATTTGTACTTTATTTTGAATATATATTTCTACATGTATGTTAGTATGATACAACTGAGACTTTTTTAATTGTCAAAATCATAATACTCTATTATACGAGTATATATTAGTCGAAATTGAACAAACTATAATTATTGATTTACTGTAACCGTAGAATACTGAAATCAAACTTCAAAAAATCAAACTTTAAAATACCGAACCATACCGAATTAAATTTATATGATAATGATATAATATTTTAAAACCGAATACCAAATATTATAATATCAAAATTTTCAAATATCGCACCATGCCCACCGCTAATACCTTTCCTTTCAAGTTTCAATTATCGATTGATGCATGGGGACCTCTCTTAACATTGTAATCCATAATGAAAGATTTGATGAACTATTTTATTCATTATGCTTTATTATATAAAAATGGATAATGTTAAAATTTAAAATTTATAAAATTTAAATTTTGACTCCACCTTTAAACATAAAATATTGAGTATGTAACTACATTATACATATTGATTACTAGAATTAAACAAAGATTTTTTCCAATCACGAATTATTAAAAAAATTGTATTATAAAACATGAGTTTTTTATTTCATTTTCATTAAACTAGTTCACTGGAAAAACGCATGGTGAAAAATAAATTCTCGTTGAAATACTAAGAATAACCTTTGGACTTTTTTCTTTTCTCACTAATTCAATTAAAATATCTGTGGATTGAGAATAGCCCAAAATATTTTTCAATAGAAAATTTTAATTAAAAAGTAGTGATTTTTTAGTAGTGTGATTATTTTAAGATTTTTGTGATCCTTTATCGAATTTATTTTAATTACACGAACTCACATTAAATTGATTATATTATAAATTAATCAGGTGACGAATCTTGAACTGATAGTTCATATTGAATTAATGATGGAGTAGTGGTAAGCACGATGGCTTTTCGGGATTTGTTAATTGGTCTTATCAATCGATTCGATTTAATTTAATATATTTTTTATTTAATTTATCAATTTGAAATATATTTAATTAATAAAATAATTGTTCTTAATTTTCACTTTATTGATTAACGGTCTTTAATAATTTGTTTGGTTTCCAATTTAACCATTTAAAAAAAATCCTCTAATTTTTTTCTTTTTTGTCTTTTCTCTTATTTTCATTTGTTCGTATATTTAACCATTGCATTTCCAAACACTCAATCAATATCCGTCATGGCAATAGTTATTATGATTAAGATTTCTTTTCCCTAATTATTATTTTTATTAGTGGAGAACGGTTTAGAATTTAAATATATAAACATGGGCACATGGCTTGTCTAGCGTAGTTTATATCTCTAGTATAATTTTCAGGCTATTACATAGTGGCGGATTTACTCAGTGTGCAGTGAATGCTCATCATAGAATACTCACTCGAAAGGTAGAGGATCTGGCAGAAGTTATAACGACCGTAAATTACCCTCAAATTCCAAAAAAAAAAATTGAAATGGATGAAATAGGTTTTTGAGCAAAGAAAAAAAAAGGAATAAATAAAACATTACTATATCAACTAAGGTATATATTACAGTAGAACTGTCTACGTTATACTCAAATGTGTGATCCGTTTCTAAACTTTACTAACACAAAATATACTTAGTCCAACTAACTATTCTTTAATATTAAAAAAAAATATAAAAATTCCGACTCCACACTTCATCGTTAATATCAACATCAGTAAAACAAAAATCCTAGATTCCTTCTCGAGTCCAATAATGCAAAGAGGTGCTAAATCATATAAATACATTTGCTTGGCCTTATTATTATAAATATTACTATAGGACGATAAAATGAACTACTTTTCGTGACTTTCCATGCATGAATTATTATTATCACTGTTTAATTGACAAAGGACATGTTGTCATTATCCTTTAGATATGTACGTACGATAAATTTTGCTTCAGTATGATAATTATTAATTACAATAAAAAGGTAAATTACATTAGATAAATTTTGCTCCACTAATTAGAATCAAAATATTTATGAGAGGGATCATATTATGAATAAGGCCTTATTTGTTTGCACTTAATGGAGGTCTGAATATTAATCATTTGAATTCAGTCTATTAAGTGTTTGGTTTTTAAGTCTTCAGCCCATTAAGTCCATTTGTTTCTTTTTCAAAAAGTCTCTTAATGGATCTGAAAAGGTTTAGACAGATCAGATCTGCAGGAGAGTCTTAACACCATTCAGACTTATTTAATATGTTATAAAATAATACTGTATCGCCTCTCTCAGTCTTTGCGTGACTTTTGCTCTCACAACTACAAACTTTCTTCCTCTCTTTTCTCAATCAAGCACCAATTTTTTCCTCTTGAACGGGTGAGTTTTCATAATTTTTACAACTATTTTTTATATTAATAATTTTCTTAGGGTGTATTAATGTTTGTCAAGAACAGTTGTTGCAATAATATGTTTAGTTTATTGATGTTCATCAAGGTTTTTGAGTGAAAAAAATGCTATTAATAATTAAAAATAATAACTATGTATACATATTTGAGGTCTCTTATTAGAATTTTGTCTTAGGCCAATAATTCTATTGAGACTCTTTGATCATCAAATCCGTTCGTGAGATAGCACTAATATATTATTGTTGTTGACCTAGTTGGTGACAAAAATAATGGAGCTCTTTATAATTCTCCATCTCAATCTTCAGCTTCAGCTGGAAAAAAAGTTTTGGGGAAGAAAAAAAACTTATTCGTCAGAATTGGAAATTGATGAGAAGATGATTGCTGCTTTGGAGTTATTAATTAAAAAAATAGTGCACCTACATTTGAAGAATATATGGAAAAATTAGATGGACTTGGATGGGAAAAGTCATTATACAGTGCATGTGTTAGTATATTTTGTGAAAGTATCCAATTCACAAGTTAGAGAATTGGATTAAGGTTATCGGAAAAATGATAAGAATTCTTTAGTTTTCCCAATTAGCCAAAATATATGTTAGGTGCTGATAATGTGATACCGTATTTATTATTTTTCAACTATTATTTATCATACTTATTGAACTTTTTGATATTATATTGTGCCTATAAAATACTTTTTATTCATGATTTTTTTTATGTGATGCTTGATGATTATGATATTTTTTTAATCAAAAAGTAATATTTTTTGTTGAATGAATATTTTATAACATTTTATTAATATAATGTTTGATTTCATATGTACATTTAGATATTGAAAACAAACAATAATCATTCAGTGTTCAGATTTGGAGACAACATCTTAATATTCAGATGTGTATTTAGATTTAGACATCTATCTCTTAATGCAAATCTTAATGTTCAGACGTGTATTCAGATTTAGAGGTCTTAATCTTAATGAAATAAATGAGGCCTAAGTAAGCACACAAAAAAATAAAAGAGAATTTAGTATTTCCTATATATATATATGTAAAAGAAATATCTTTAATCATATATAAATAGAAATAGAATCAACATTTTTACTAATAAAAGAATTTAGGATATGAAGAAGTCGAAGATAGTTGGAATAAATCCCTTTGATTACCTTATTTTGCCTATAAATCGTGTACGACTAGACAATTAACTCGACCACCCTTGTTTTTCACGTTTTCAAAAATTTTCTTATAATATGGTCCCCTCGAGGATGAATCAATAAAGATATTTGCTAATTGTTATATAGCTATACAACAAAAAAGGAAGGAGATTGATTAAGAAAAAAAGGAATAAGCAATTAGTCTGCTTAAAATGATTTTTTGTGTCGTTTAATGGTTACTGAAATGCTTGAAAATTAATTTATGCCATTTCATTTTTGCTTACTTTTATAATTTATGTGACATTGATAGATTTCAAGAGTTAGTTAAATTTATACATGTTTTAAAAATATTTTAAATTATTAATTATTATAATTTATAATAATTGTTAAATAATATATGTTACTCCCTCTAATTTCATTTATGTGGTATTGTAGAATTTCGAGAATCAATAAAAAATTTATGCATTTTTAATTTTTTTAATTATCAATTATTGTAATAGCTATATTCTTGGGTAATTGATAAACAATTTGTTGGGCAATACTCAACGCAATTACCACAAATTATATCGATTCCAAAATTAATAATATAATCAAGCAATCCTTCCTTTTGAATATCAGTTTCCAACTTCCAATCAACAACAGATAAATGTATAGGATATACATGCACACATACTTCACAAGGAATGCATTAATCCTATTGCAATAATTCTTGCTAAGAAGAATGCTCATGTCGTGGCAATTTCATCTGTCTTAGTTGATCTTAATTCGACATTAAATGTATATTGATTTTTTCCTAATAACTGAATACTTCTATTTGTAAATACTATATATATATATATATATAATATTTTTTATGTAATTTTTAAATATAAACCAATTCCCAATAATTGAATAATTCTAGTGAACTCTTTCCAATTGTTATTACTTTTTGTTGATAAGGGACTTGTGGTCACTATCCTTTATATATGTATGCGTACTATGAATTTTGTTTTCGTGCGAAAATCTATCAATTACAGTAAAAATGTAAATCACATTAGATAAGCTTTGATTTAGGAATGTAGTCAAAGAAAGAGTCATAATATGAAAAAATAAGCATACGTGGAAGTCAATAAAAAAATTGATATTTATTATATATATATAAAATATTTTTAATTATATATAATAAATATGGAGTCAACATTTTAACACAAAAAAGAATTGAAGGCAATTCGAAACTTCGAATAAATTTCTTTGGTCCTACCTGATTCTGCCTCTAGATCGTATACGACTACACAATCAACTTGACCATTTCTGTTTTCACGTTTTCAAAAAATTAAATTATAATATGGTCCCGTTGAAGATGAATCAACAATAAAGATAATAAAACCATTTCCTATCTAGCTAAACAACAAAGAAGGAAGGAGATTGATAAAGAAAAATGATTTTTTTTTTTTGTCATTTAGTGGTTACTTAAGTGATTGAAAATTATATAAAATTTGAGTTTAAATTTTAAATAAATCTATATTTTGATTGACAACATTATTCAATATCATAACGAAAAAAGGGTGAAAATCAACCGATAAAAATCGATTGGTTATCTTTTCTTTTTTAAAAAATAAAAAGTGTTTGGACGAATTAATTAGGTAGATTTTTGCAATATTATTTTAATAAAATAATTGATCTAGTGATGAAAGAAGTATCCTAAAGACGGAGGCTCGATTTCCAAATAATGCATTTTATAATTGTGTAATTTGAAAACCGACTAAAATTTGGTTAGGATTTTTCAAAACTGATAATATTTATTTTAAAGAAGAAACCAACCAAGAGCGATTGAAAAAGTCAAGCGCCGTTGATTGGTTATTGATACCGACTAAAACATTTTCTCATTGATTTTTGATGTGTATTCCACAAAAGTCAAACAGTCAATCCACAAAAATCAAACAGTCGATTTGTCTTTTAAAATAGTGTACATAAATTAGTGAGAGACAACAAATACTCGATGAGAAAACAGATTTTTTGTTGCTCTTTTCATATATAATTCTACTCCTGCCAGCACAAAATACTTATAATTAAGAAAATATGGTGCTATCGAATTCTAATATTTTCCCCCATAAATGTTGAGACATGACAAGATAGCAGTTCAAATATATTAATTATTTTCACCATTTCAATTTTGTTGTCTAGTTTTAATTTAACATGAAAATTAAGATTTTTTTTTAAAAAAATCTTATGATTTTAGTTAAAGCTATGTAGAATATTGTATCAACTATCAATATGTCATTAATTTTATGGTATTAAATATGTTATGTGGAAAATTAGAATTAAAGAATTGTCAAAAAAGGAAAAAGATATTATTTTTTAAACGTACAAAAAAAAACTCCCATATTTCAGCCTGTGTTGGACCGGTCGATATAAAAATAATCAAGTCTTCAGTCAACTGACAGAATGCATTGCAACAACCTCGGAGCATTAGCCGATCTGGTACATCAATACATATTCTTATTACCAACCCAATTTTGTCTAACTTTCTTAACTCATCCTTTTCAATCCGTATCTTGTTCGTTCTGGAAAAAACGTCTTCTTATTCCATCTTTTCATAATGCGTTGTTATGTTGAGAATCTATTAGAAAAAATCTTTCTACCCTACAAAAGTAGGAATATGATCTGCATCTATCATATATATCTTTTCAAATATCACTTGTAGAATTACATTGAGTATGTTATTGTTGTTGTTGTAAATATCTGACTAAGAACTCAAGTTGTATATTATTGAATTTTAAACTTTAAATTCTTAATTCATGTATGTTGGAATCAGGGGCGGACCCACCCTTGGTCAAGGGGTATCAAACGATATACATTGTATATAGAAGTCAAATTTTGATTTAATAAATATATATACAAGTATTGACACATCTTAGAACAAATTGAAGGTTTAGTCTATTTGTTAAGGGGTTGCAAAAAATCCATGAGGTTGTGTGTTCATGCCCTACTAGCCTCGTTATAATTTTTTTTATTACAATCATTGACACCCCTTAATGAAAATTCTAGATCCACGAATTGGAATAGATCACGAATACTTTTTTTATTATAACCATTGACACTCTTTAATGAAAATCCTACATCCTTTGATTGGAATAGATTAGTAATATTGAACATGAAATAAAGAATGAAAAAAGAAAATCATGCCTTGTGACTATAATATTTACACGTGTCTATCATTCTTTGATCATTTGGCAGTTATATATTATTTAAATGTCTATTATAAAAACTCATAAATTATAAATTTTGAGTTCGTCTCTATATAAAGCTTCATAAAGTTAAAATTATACATCGAATAGAAAATTAAAAAAGAAAACCAGGTGTTACAACTAGAATATGTACATGTGCTTATCATTCTTTGATCAATTGGGAGTTGTGTATTATTTTAAGTCGTTATAATATAGAAATCTATAAAGTTTACATTTGAATTTTATTATTATCTACTTCTACTACTTATTTATAAGTGTGGATAACCACGCAGGAGGCAGTCAACGTGTCTGCTTCACCTGTGTGGTTTCACACTTCTATTACTTTAGTTTATTTTTTTCTCCATTTTAATTTATTTATTTTATTTTTAATTTTTTATATATATTTAAAAATTACGTAAAAAATATTATAAATTATGATAATTAATATTTTTTTTTTAAAAAAAAATATATATATATAAATTCAATTGCTTATAAAAAATTTGATTGACTCATAAAATTAATCTATTTGTGTCATATAAAATGGAACAAAAGAAGTTGCATGTATTATTTAATTTGAAAACTACGTAAAAAGTATTGTAAATCTCAATAATTAACAACATATTGACTCTTGAAATTTTATTTGTGCTACATATATTGGGACAAGGAAAGAAGATTCATATCGGGAATAATGCACACCTTAATAAAAACGATTTTACATCTAAATCAGAACTCAAAGAAGTCCACATTGGGTGTAAAATTTTAAGAAATTTTTTTTCTAGAAAACATATTCCGAATTTTTGTAGAAAGACGATGAAGTTGAACATGCCATCTACCATAAAAAAAAAAAAAAAAAAAAAAGAACATGCCATCTACCAAGAGTTGATCTAAGTCATTAAGTACGTATCTCTGTTTAATTAGGCTTTATATAAATGCGCCTTTTAAAAGCTTGAAATAAGAGATAAGCGAATAAATATTTAATTGTGATGAATTTAATAACTAAAATAGATTATAAATAATTTGATTATAAATTTGAGAATTTATAATTTTGAATTTTGATTCTATTTCTGATTATTGTGAATTCCTCAATTGAAGCTCGGTTGTTGATATTCCACTCGCCGAACTTAGGAGTGACTAGTGTATTACTCGAATATGTTATTATTGCTACAAAATCTCTCAAGTGGTCTAAAATGACTCATTTTAGCCATAATTGTAATAGTAACTATGAAGATATTTGATTAAGCTATATAATTTTTATTTATGAATTTATTTGACTAATTCTTTTGTTTACTTATATTTTGATTTCTTATGATTTTAGTTAAAGCTATGTAGAATATTGTATCAACTATCAATATGTCATTAATTTTATGGTATTAAATATGTTATGTGGAAAATTAGAATTAAAGAATTGTCAAAAAAGGAAAAAGATATTATTTTTTAAACGTACAAAAAAAAACTCTCATATTTCAGCTTGTGTTGGACCGGTCGATATAAAAATAATCAAGTCTTCAGTCAATTGACGGAATGCATTGCATCAACCTCGGAGCATTAGCCAATCTGGTACATCAATACATATTCTTATTACCATTCCAATTTTGTCTAACTTTCTTAACTCATCCTTTTCAATCCGTATCTTGTTCGTTCTGGAAAAAACGTCTTCTTATTCCATCTTTTCATAATGCGTTGTTATGTTGAGAATCTATCAGAAAAAATCTTTCTACCCTACAAAAGTAGGAATATGATCTGCATCTATCATATATATCTTTTCAAATATCACTTGTAGAATTACATTGAGTATGTTATTGTTGTTGTTGTAAATATTTGACTAAGAACTCAAGTTGTATATTATTGAATTTTAAACTTTAAATTCTTAATTCATGTATGTTGGAATCAGGGGCGGACCCACCCTTGGTCAAGGGGTATCAAATGATATACATTGTATATAGAAGTCAAATTTTGATTTAATAAATATATATACAAGTATTGACACATCTTAAAACAAATTGAAGGTTTAGTCTATTTGTTAAGGGGTTGCAAAAAATCCATGAGGTTGTGTGTTCATGCCCTACTAGCCTCGTTATAATTTTTTTTATTACAACCATTGAAACCCCTTAATGAAAATTCTAGATCCACGAATTGGAATAGATCACTAATACTTTTTTTATTATAACCATTGACACTCTTTAATGAAAATCCTACATCCACTGATTGGAATAGATTACTTATATTGAACATCAAATAAAGAATGAAAAAAGAAAATCATGCCATGTGACTATAATATCTACACGTGTCTATCATTCTTTGATCAATTGG
This sequence comes from Solanum pinnatisectum, assembly GCA_035578085.1. Taxonomy (NCBI): domain Eukaryota; kingdom Viridiplantae; phylum Streptophyta; class Magnoliopsida; order Solanales; family Solanaceae; genus Solanum; species Solanum pinnatisectum. Next base: position 3,286,890 of record CM069078.1, read on the forward strand.
CAGTTATATATTATTTAAATGTCTATTATAAAAACTCATAAATTATAAATTTTGAGTTCGTCTCTATATCAAGGTTCATAAAGTTAAAATTATACATCGAATAGAAAATTAAAAAAGAAAACCAGGTGTTACAACTAGAATATGTACATGTGCTTATCATTCTTTGATCAATTGGGAGTTGTGTATTATTTTAAATCGTTATAATATAGAAATCTATAAAGTTTACATTTGAATTTTATTATTATCTACTTCTACTACTTATTTATAAGTGTGGATAACCACACAGGAGGCAGTCAACATGTCTGCTTCACCGGTGTGGTTTCACACTTCTATTACTTTAGTTTATTTTTTTCTCCGTTTTAATTTTTTTGTTTTATTTTTAATTTTTTTATATATTTAAAAATTACGTAAAAAATATTATAAATTATGATAATTAATATTTAAAATATATATATATATATATAAAAATTCAATTGCTTATAAAAAATTTGATTGACTCATAAAATTAATCTATTTGTGTCACATAAAATGGAACAAAAGAAGTTGCATGTATTATTTAATTTGAAAACTACGTAAAAAGTATTGTAAATCTCAATAATTAACAACATATTGACTCTTGAAATTTTATTTGTGCTACATATATTGGGACAAGGAAAGAAGATTCATATCGGGAATAATGCACACCTTAATAAAAACGATTTTACATCTAAATCAGAACTCAAAGAAGTCCACATTGGGTGTAAAATTTTAAGAAATTTTTTTTCTAGAAAACATATTCCGAATTTTTGTAGAAAGACGATGAAGTTGAACATGCCATCTACCATAAAAAAAAAAAAAAAAAAAAAAAGAACATGCCATCTACCAAGAGTTGATCTAAGTCATTAAGTACGTATCTCTGTTTAATTAGGCTTTATATAAATGCGCCTTTTAAAAGCTTGAAATAAGAGATAAGCGAATAAATATTTAATTGTGATGAATTTAATAACTAAAATAGATTATAAATAATTTGATTATAAATTTGAGAATTTATAATTTTGAATTTTGATTCTATTTCTGATTATTGTGAATTCCTCAATTGAAGCTCGGTTGTTGATATTCCACTCGCCGAACTTAGGAGTGACTAGTGTATTACTCGAATATGTTATTATTGCTACAAAATCTCTCAAGTGGTCTAAAATGACTCATTTTAGCCATAATTGTAATAGTAACTATGAAGATATTTGATTAAGCTTATAAATTGATTAGGCTAACCAATAAGCACTTCTTAATTCAATATCGTCTATCCGTTTGGTATACATTTGTGCATATATAAAAATTACTCTTTTGTTTATTCTTATATTTAACAACCTAATTAGTGATGGTAAAACTACTCCACGATTGCAAATTGACTTGCTGATGATGGAATAAAATTCATTTTTCAGATGATCATTTAATTTATTAGAAAAAGTTAGAATAAAAGAAATTGTGAGATAATACATATTAATTAAATAATTATTTGAGAAATCAACTTATTACCATTATTTGTTGATCTTCTCACTAATTACCATATTTGCAAACTACAATTTGATTGTCCTCTATATCATTCACGGATTCATGATTATAATATTCCTCATTCCTAATCATTGAACTAATAATTCAACCTACCAACAAGATATTATAATATGTTAAAAAGGAAAAAGGTACTTCATTCAACATTTTTCGGATTTTCGCGTGCGAAGGATAATATCAAATAGTTTTGAGATTAAATTAGAGTGTTACTTAATTTATTGTTTGGTTGGCAAGTCCGGAATATCTTATCTCAGTATTAATAATTAGTACTGTGATAAGTTATTCTTCTCCTTAAGTGGTATAATAATTCCAAAATAACTTATCCGAGATAAAATATGTAAATGACAAAAGCATCCCTTTAAACCCTTTTTATACATATTTTCACATTCATGTATATTTGTATTATTTTTAATACCATGTAAAATGACATTCACAATTTTCACTACTCTTTATTTTTATGATAATTCTTCATATTTTTCTATTAAAAAGTACACTAAATAAATATAATTTTTCTTTATGAATTTATTTGACTAATTCTTTTATTTACTTATATTTTGATTTCTCATCAATTCTCTTTTACTTTAATAAACTTAAGATGGTAGTTCTAATTTTAAGCTAAATAAGAAGAATATTTTATACATACAGTACTATCATGGAAAAGCACACACAAAAAAAATTAATCTAAATAAGATGAAAATTTTATTTTTTAGAAATGAATAACTAAAACTTACAAAGAAAATATAAAAACTAAATAAAATGAAGGATATTTTTTGTAAACAAATAACTTATTCTTAAAATTTATACAATGCATATTATTTTAAATACAACAAATCAAACACTCAATAAAAAATAATTTCATCATAACTAATCCCAACATAACTATCTCATCATAACTAATTTAATCATAACTTATATTCAAGCCAAACAATCATTAAAGAATCTTACTCTAGTTCAAAATCGATTAAAAATAACATTTTTACAAATATAAAGTCATGTACACATTATCTTATTTCAGACTTCATTTATAAAATTATATTGTTACTGTTATAATGGAGAAGAATCTGAGTACTCAAAAGCAGTTTGAAGAAAAAAACACTTTCTATGTGTCAGTGTAAAATGGTCATTCAACTATTTTTAGAGATAATTGATAACAAAGAATTTATTGGATATATTATATTAGACATATAGGGACATTCTAAAATTATTTGAGTGGTCTAGAGAGGGCTTATGTACTACTTGTTGGATACATGTTTTTTTCTTGTGGATGTTACTATATGCTTAATTATTATAACACAAAAGAACTTGGTGGTGAATCATAAAAAAAAAAAATTGAGTTTGAAGATATTGTATTCGTTGAAATTTATTAATTCGATTAATTTAAATCTGCATCACATAAGATTTATTAAGGAGAAAATACTCCTTATTAAAAATTTGAAATTTCTAATTAATGATATTGAATTTCGGTACTCAGTAATCACTCTTGAAGTGACCCATAACAAAGCACAAAATTTCACTATTAATATGCAAAATTTAGTATATAAGTTAGTTTTCTTTTTAATCTATCACTACAATATAGTAATGGAGGGAATATATAGGAATAAATAACTCATACATACCAAAAGTAGAAGAAGAAATAGCTCAAAGTTATTAATTTGTCATAATACATAAATGTACTTTTTAACTCGTTTTGAGATGATATTTTTGTCTTTTAATTTTCGGTGTATATAAGTAGACACTTAAATTTGTATAAAGTTGAACGGGTAGACACATGTGTCCCACGCGAGCAATTCGTGTGAGATACACTCAAACTGATTTGTATGTCTAGAATGTATATGTCTACTTGTTCATATCTTTATAGAAGTTTGATTTAATCGTCTATAATCTATATTTATGTAGATCCAAAATTAGAAGCCTTATATATCAATTAAGATCAAATTTAAACGTCACATTTATAAATTATGTATACTAATTTATAGAGCTATAATATCATGTCATGTCATCTCTTCTTCACCCTCTCACAGACACCAAAAAGGGAAAAAAACTTGCAGAATAAAATGACCCACACAAAAGAATTATTGGATTGATAAATTCAGCAGTATCATCTTCTTCTTCTTTTTAGAAAAAAGTAAATGTTACATTTCTTGCATTGTTATTATATGATTATTACTTTTCTTGCATTGTTATTATATGATTATTACTTGAGTTACATCTTTCAACTTAACCCCTTATACAAACCAATAACTACATATAGTATCAGTGTAATTTTATAAGTGTGTTTTGGAAAAGGTTAGTGTATACATTGATATTATCACCTACCAATAAATAAATAAAGGTGGAGTCAGGATTAGGAGTTTGCGAGTTTTAAATTTTAGGACAGAAGAGAAAAATATTGCAAAACATGTTTTTTTTTTCTGGGGTTCAAACCCACAACACTAGTGTGAAAAGCATTTTCAATGTACCTCCCTTCCTTATCATTGAGCTGTCGGTCAATATTATTAGGGGGTTCACAAGTTACTATACATATATTTATTTAATTTTCTAATATAAATATAGGATTTATGGAAAAACTAGTGGGTTCGTTCGAAAACCTCCACCTAACTCCGCTCCTAACTACCATGAAAGACAGAGACATTGTTTCTATTCACAGACCCCCAACTCAAGAAAACAAATAACGAAAGCAATAAGTGGCAATAGGCCTTTATATAGTTAAGTCCGATTCTCTGAACTCCACATATAATGAAAATTTAATGTATCAGACTCTCCTTTAAGCAATAAAGGGCAAAAGAGAGGGTTTAACAAGTTCTTTCTTAGCAAAGAAATGGCTCCAGCCCCCTTTGGAAACATAAAAGCAAGTTGATAGTTACACTAAATACAATTAGGAACCAAGAACTGGCTAGCAACAGAAATTTGAGGTAACACAATTACCCAAAAAAAACAAAGTGCCACTAGCAAATATTACGACAACGATAAATTCAGTATAATTTCATATATGTGAAAATATTAAATAAATAATTCAGGAGAGATTAAGCTTTCTGTATTTGTGGTTGTATATATTTATTTTTGATTGTTATTTAAATTTCATTATCATATCGTTAAAGATATCATTATCAACAACAACATACTCAATGGAATCCCACAAATGGGGTCTAAAGAGGGTAGATCGTACTCATACCTTACCACAATATCGTTAGGTAATAGATAAAACTTTCATTTTGTAAAACGATGGATTTTGTGTGATCCCGTTGTCACCTTAATTTTTTTCTTTACTTATTATTTAATAATCATATTGTATCTTTTACCCTACCTTTTTCGTACTATATTTTTCTTGTTGATTTATCCTTCAAATTGTTGCTGTGTGATGTTATATATCAACAAAAAATTATTGACATATTTTATTCAAATATTATATTTATTAAAATAACATAGTACTATATAATATAATACTATATTATGAAAATATATAACAATCATCCGATCCAAATCATCACAAATAATTGATATACTTGAAGTATTTATTATGCTATTTACTTTATTTTCACTATCAGTATCAAGTTGACTCTGTGGCCCAATGGATAAGGCGCTGGTCTACGAAACCAGAGATTCTGGGTTCGATCCCCAGCAGAGTCGTATTTGATATTGTTTTACGTTAGGTTTTCTTAGGATATTTTCTGTACGGTTGTCTGTTTGATCAAAATTCTAAAACCTATTCTTTTTTAAAGTGTATTTTGTTAGAAATGATTTTCGATGTTTTAAAGATTTTGTTGGGACTCGCCTCGGAGTGGGGCTCTAGAAAAACGTCTTGAGACTCAAGTGTGAGGCTTAGTTATGTAAGATTTACGTTCTAAGCGCCTGATTGTACCCCCTAAGCACGCCCACCGCCCAACGTTCGGGATTTTATACAAATTATGTGTTAAAAAATTCTTTAGTTAACATTATTAACCATCATAATTCTTGAATAAATGAGTGATACTTAATAATTTATGAGCAACTTACAAAAATAACTATATTTATAGGGTTATTACAACAGTATTTTTGTATATATATTTTATTATTTATACACTAATACAATTTTAATTACAATGAACTAAATAAAAAAATTGTATTAATTGTACAGTTAGTGTATGAATACTTTGAATTCAAATTGGTATCTCTATTTATAAAATTTAAAGTATTAATATATCAATGATACAAATATTTATAAAAACTTGATGTATTGATATATCAAACAAGGTAAAATAGTAACAATTAACTTATGAACACGACAATTTGAAAATGGATACATGCAGATGGTATTCTACTCAAGGAAGTGAACCAACCGCCTATTATGATCTGATGAACAACACTCTTTTTGTCGATCCGGCCCGGCCTTATAGGCACTTTTTATGACTGATAGGATGTTATGAATTAGTCATATATACCTTACAAAGTTCTTCTCTAGCTCTCACTATATATAAAGGCCGCGAAGAAGGTTACATACGTTGTTTGCTTGAAGGTATAATCAACCATGTTGGAAATGGATCGTATCCTACGACATTTCGTTCAGAATTTGATGTTTGTGAGACTACAAAATGTCAATTGTTTATATGTCCTGCGCAGTAGATTCTCTTTGATCTGCAAATTTCAACATCTAAAAGATCTACTAAGCTATTTACATCTCCAAGCAAAAAGGTTTAGTAAACATCTAGACTTAAATGTGTATTGGAGTAATTAGAAGTTCCTTCATACATCTACACTCATTCGAGCTGAAAATATTTGGATGAAACTGATCCTCCATCATTCACACACTGAAAACACAATATTCCTTTGAAAGCTATATATATTGCTCACACCCTTTTAAAATATGGATGGTTACATGTTGATCCTCTACGAGTAGAATTTTAAAAAAACATTCAATAAAGTAAAGAAATAAAATATTTTGGGAGAAGACGGAAGGAAACAAAAATAAAATGCTAAAAGTAATTATTAAAATTGATAGAAGAAAAGAGAAATTTTAAATTTTTTCCGCACATTGAACAATTCGTCGCCGGTGATTTTCCCGTCCTGATCCTAGTCGGAGAAATCAAACTCATCTCTCATCTCACCTGCATCTTCCGCCGCCGGCGACAGCGGCAGCTGCTCAAGCGCCGAGCTATAGTTTCAACACCAGTTCCTCTTCACTGGGAGGCGATTTACAGCAGCAAACCTCAAATTAGAACTGAAAATGCTCAGAAGAACCACACTGCACTTTACTTCCAAGATTACACTTTTCTCACTTCCAAAACTCCACCTTTCAACCCTTTCTTCTTCATCTTCACCCTTTTACCAAAACCCCACAAAAATCCTTTCTCAATCAGATATCAAGAACCTCGTTTTCTCCCAGTATCACCATGGAAAGTTTCACAACCTCCTCCAAAACGTTGTCGCTTTACCCTCTTTCCTCCTCACAGCTTGCCACAATCTCAAACCAAATGACAAGAATACCCTCACTCTTGATTCTGTCTCAACTCATTTTTTCTCACTTCATGAACTCTCCTTTCACCTCTCTACAAACCAATTTGATGTCAAAGTTTGCTGCTTTACCATCCCTCCATCTTCAGTTAAAGGTAAACCACTTGTGCTTCCTAATTTGAAGCTTAAAGTAGTTATTGAAGCTATAAGAATGGTTCTTGAATCTATATATGATGATAGATTTGTGACATTTTGTTATGGTGGACGTGTTAATATGGGAAGACATACCGCTATTCGTTACCTTAAGAACTCTGTTGAGAACCCTAGTTGGTGGTTTACTGTTTGTTTGAATACTGCAATGTTTGAAAATAAGCATGTTGATAGGTTGTGTAGGGTTATGGAAGAGAAAATTAGTGATGAGGCATTGATTGGTTTGATAAAAGTGTTATTTGCATCTGAAATAGTGAGTATTCAATTGGGTGGTTGTTGTTTAGGTAGAGGGTTTCCTCAAGAATGTGGGTTGAGTTCAATTTTGATTAACATGTACTTTAATAGTTTCGATAAGGAGATTCAAGAATTAAGGCTAAAAACAAGTCGGGAGAATCCGAGAGTTGATGCTAATGACCTTGCTGAGGGATATCAGAGGAATGCTTTCTATAAGCCGTTGAAGATATATGCAGTTAGGTATTTGGATGAGATATTGGTTATCACGTCGGGGACAAAGATGATGACTTTGGATTTGAAGAGTAGGCTTGTGCAGATTCTTGAGAGAGATATGGAATTCGGTATTGATAAGGTTAAGACTGTTATTCATAGTGCTACTTCTGAGAAGATAGAATTTTTGGGGATGGAGCTTCAGGCAGTTAAGCCGTCTGTCTTGCACCCACCAATGTCACAAAAGGCGATTAGGGCGAGGAAGAAGTATCTCCGGCAGAAAGAAGTTAGAGCTTTGGAGTTGAGAAATGCTAAAGAGAGTAATAGGAAGAAATTGGGAATGAAGATATTCAGTCATGTATTTAAGAAAATGAAGCGGGCCAATGGTTTCAAAACTGATTTCCAGATTGAGAGCGAAGTCAACCAAATCTTTGATTCTTGGGCTGAAGAGGTAATGCAAGATGTTTTGGAATCTGTCGATGATCGTTGGGAATGGCATCGGATGCTCTCAGCTGGTGACTTCCTTTCTCTGAAAAGGATCAGAGATCAACTGCCCCGTGAACTCGTAGATGCTTATGACAACTTTCAAGAGCAAGTTGACAGGTACTTAAATCCCGCCAAAGCAAAAAGGATGTTAGAGGAACAAGTAAAGATAGCAGAGGAAGAAGAGGAACGGAAATACTCTGATCAAACGGTGGCAGATCTGACAAAGTTATGCATAAAAGTTGAGGCGCCCTTAGAAATTGTTAAGAAGGCAGTCAAACTGATTGGATTTACAAATCATATGGGCCGTCCTAGGCCGATTAGTTTACTTATGGTTCTTGAAGATGCTGATATCATCAAGTGGTATGCTGGTATTGGGAGAAGGTGGCTTGATTTCTTTTGCTGCTGCCACAACTTCAGAAAGTTGAAGATTATAGTATCTTATCATTTAAGATTCTCGTGCATCTTGACTTTAGCAGAGAAGCATGAATCCTCAAAGAAGGAGGCAATCAGACATTACACCAAGGATCTGAAAGTTTCTGATGTTGATGGGGTCGAAGAAATGTATTTTCCCACAGAAAGGGAAGTCAAAATGATGGGAGATAATGATCTCATTGATCCAAATCCCGTGGATGGTTCTCTGGGGATGGCATTGATTAGATTAGCTTCTGATGAGCCCTCTTACTGTTGTGCTGCTCATTTTTGTGAAAGAAGAGATACTGTTGTCTACCGAATTAGGTTACTTCAGAATCTTCTTAATTTGGATCCGTTTGATCGAAGTAAGTGGGTTCCAGGAATGGGTGCTATACATGAGAATTTGAATAAGAGATGCATCCCTTTATGCTCTGACCATATTAGTGAATTGTACTTAGGTAGACTAACTTTGCAAGACACTGATTGTGCTTCTCTTTTGCATGTGGATTAGTTGATGTCCGACACTATTGTCGGAGTGACATCAAGACTGCTGTAAATTACTAAGAAACATACCCGGTGTACTCAACCACAGCTTGTATATCCATATTTGAGATGTGGTCTTTTTGTTGCGAGAGCCATCCTGCTTATAGTACAACGTGTTTCAGAAAACCATGGTCAATTATGCAAAGCATCAACTATTGAGAAAAGCTGAAGAGTTTTCCAGAATCTGTAGTGGAAGCAATAATCCTTTTGATTGGATTACTGTTGGAGGTTATGCCACGTGCATAAAAGATGTCTGTGAAGACACAATATGGCCTCCCTGTACCACCCATCATGGCTATCTAGAAATAGATGATATGAAGACTATGAGAGTATGCTTTCTGAAAGGTCAGTAACTGCATTGGGACTAGTTGGTCTATAGTTTGCTTTTACAACCTTTCTGGTGTCTGTCACCTGCATTTCTCATCTGGTCTTTCAGCTTCCCCCTTGCTTTCTTTTGTAAGTGTTGCATATTAGATATTGCTTTTCTCATCATTTGATTGATAGGTTATAATGTTGTACATTGATCATGAACTAGGGCCCTTATTTTGTGAGTTAAAACTTGAAATATTTTCGGTCTGTTCCTATGAAAGACCTGCATGTTCTTCTCCTCTAAAATCCAAGGAATATAAGGAATTGAAGTTCTCTAGTAAGCTGAACCTTGACTATTTTGACCATTTTTTACATCAAGATCCGATTGGTAGGGGATACCATGAGCTTACATCATGCAGAAATTTGCTTCTAAAACATCTGTCTTCTTTACTGTATCTCTGCACTCCTTCTTGGTAACATTTCAATATTTCATTAAAAACTAGTGCCTCTATTTTCCTTTGCTAATAGGAGTAAGCATGCAATTCCATCTTATCCAAATATCTTAAACACATACATGTGATACTTCTTTTCTCCTTTTGTCTTCCATTCTTAATGTCTTTACATGATTTTGCATAGCCCTGCTTCATTTATTTGCATTTGGTTTTGCTACAGCTACTCGTGAGGCTTACTGGTCAACATTCAATGAGGGGAGGATAACTGAATCCACTAGCAGTGTTTTGATGGAGTCAATAGATGAGGCAATCGATCTGGCGACTCAGGGATTACATGACTGGAATTATATTTCTACTCGCCTCAAGTTTCCAGGATATTATAAATTCTTCAGCACAAGTGTTTGTCCTCCCAGACTGACAAGGTGGTTTGTGCTAAAGAAATTACAGGATAGTTGTCATATATGGTCTGCATTTATCCATGCTCACAGAATCGCAAGACAGCTTCCTCTTGACTATACTGGTAAGACTGGGTACCATCTTTAGATAAAAAGAATGTGGTTGATACAGTAGGTAGACATTGTGGAGTAGTTCTTATATGTAATCAGATTCTAACAGCAATGGTTTTTATGTGTACTTTCTCTTTCTTAACATCAAATGCCAAACTCCTCCTCTTTGAGAGTTGTGCCTCCTGTTCATAAGAGGTCCTTTTTCCCCTTGTTTCTTTGTTGCACAACTATAATGCAAATCTAAGTCTTCGTGGATCTGGGAGTTGTGGAGTTGGCTCATGAAGTCATCTAACAGTCTCTCTACATTTTAAAGGTGATAATGGAGATGCTGCAGTTGTTGCTGAAAGTGAAGTCGAAGAAGTAAGCAAGGAAGTTTCTGGAAAATGTCAAGAATTCAACGCCCGAAGTTTGTGATTGTTTTCGTGGTAATCGTGCATTGTCGCTCTTGTTTAAATAGCTCATTGACTATTTGATTGTCAAGAGTTCGCAACATGGTTTTCTTAAATTCACATCTACTTGCTGGAATATAACACTATTCATGCTCTGCAGTTGTTCGAATTAGAGGATGATGAATTGTGCATCTGAGCTTCCTTCCTTCTGACCAGAGTGGGTTGCTCAAATGTTAAGCACCCTCCACCTTCAATCTTGAGGTTGTGGGTTTGAGTCACCAAGGGAGAGGAGTGTGGAACTCCTGGGGAGGGGTCAAAAAAAGTATCTAAAGAGAATGTGCAAAATCATCCATGAGCAAATTTTCTTATAAAAAAATTAAAACCATGCAAGCTTATCAGACATGTTCAGCTCAATTAACCCTTTGAATTCTGTCCATTCTAGATCATACGTCAAACAGAATCAAGGCATGTTACATTTTCAATGCTGAAGTGTCTGGATGAATGTCTCAATGATATGGAGAAAGATGGGATTTTAACTGAGAAAGTTGTGCTCCATGTACATGATTTGCTTCAGGTAACTTTATTTCATGTGTCAATTTCCTGCGCCACAACATTGTTTCTGTATTATACTTATTGAATTAGGGTTGTTGTTATAAAGGTTTTTCAACTGCGAACTAGAATGACCTCGAAAAGCTCCTGAGAAGTTCTCCTTCAGTAAGAATCCCAAAGCCAGGAGATGTCCAAGTATCCATCCTTTGTTGACAAACCTTTCTCCTGCTATTCAAAGTGATCTGAAATGCACGAATAGTATATTGAAGACACCAGGTTGTACACTCTACACCAAGGGGTCCAAGCTGACAAGTGTTTGGCTGATAGGAAATGGATTAGTTAGGGTAAGTAAAGGATGCATAAGGCATCTATCCGAGAATCTATATTTCCAGATAGCTAGCATTAGTTGTATTTATGTTTGATCATTGAAAAACCTTTCCTTCTCTCTTTTCCAGTCGAAAAGGAACCCTTTTCCTGTTCATTGTCCTGTGGATTCAACATATCATCGAGGAAGTGTTTTAGGTCTATATGAGGCTCTTGTCGGAAAGCCATATTTGTGTGATATGGTGACAAATTTTGTGGCTCTCTTCGTCGAAGTTAAGCTGGAGTCTATCATCTTGGTACTGGCCAGTGGAAATGGACTAGAAGAATTGTTGTGGAGGTGATCTTTGACAATCTTTCCACCACTCTAAGTGCAACTCAAGCATTTATGTTATCGGAAATGCATAAATAAGTACTGTTGTAGTTAAACATACATGAGAAAATACCCCTGTCTAGAGTGGCTTCAGATAACTGAATTTTACTTTCTATTTATAAATCAAAAGGTTTCATTTTATATATATTAAATTAATGAAAAAGGAAAAGTTTCTCTATTTTAGTTTGACAAGTTTTTCATAAACAAGGTACAATATTTTCGGAATTTAATGATCAATCTCATGTGCAGGAGTGCACCATTGTTGTGTCTAAGCTCTTGGCGCTTGATATGTTTAAGAAATATTCAATGGAAGAAGTAAGAAGTATTGTTGATGAAAGATCATTTCTCAAGTCAAGAAGTAATAGAAACATCTCATCATTTCATCAACTTCCTGTTGAGTGGTTGCTTGAGAGTACAAAGTACCGAACAACTTATTGAGTGTCCAGCGGTATTGCCATGTTCCATTTTGAGTGAAAGCATCCCGTAAACCAGTGCCAATGGAACGGGTAGGTGTCCTCATTATGATGTCTCCTCATCTGAAACTGTTGATACCAAAGTTCAATTCCTTGTTTGTTTGATCAGTAACACTTGGCAGTAATTTTTCTTCATCTTCTTTGTTGAGCCTCTGTCATGTTGTCAAATCCTTATTAACCTACATGCTTCTTCTTGCTGTTTATAGACTTTGTTGTCATAAGGTTCTACTCAAGTAGGGTTGTTTTTGCATTGTCTGGATGCTCAAGAATAAATGTCTTCTTAAAGAAAGAAAGAAAGAAAATGATTGCAGAGTTGACCCGACCGCTGGTTGTCATTAGTTGACTTCTTTCTTGCTTTAAGCAATACTTAGAACCTAACGGAAGTAACTATCAGGAGTGTGTATTCCTGTAGTATGGTTTTCTAACTTAGATGTTTGGTGCTTTTGTAGGTGAGAGTTCTGGATCATATTCTTATTCGAAGTACAAAGTTGTGAAACCAGCAAGCATAGTTCGATTAGACATTTCAGCAGCATGAGAAGTTGGCCGTGCAAAACTTTAGAAAGAAGCAAAAATTGGTAAGCCAAGGAGATAACACAATGTCTAACGTTGAATTGCGTGGATAAGTTTGTCATAGCTTATCATCTTTCGAGAGTGTACTTGCTGTCGTTCTATGACTTCTCTTTTCCATCACTTAAAAGCTGTATTGCTGAGTCTAAGATTGTATGCCCATTCTATTTCTGACATCAGTGCAATTGCATGTTTGATTTTTCCTCCAGATTTCTACTTTGTGTGACCAAATGTTAAGCTTTTTAGCAGGTGGAAACTTCACTCTCTTGGAGTTTTTGCATGTCTGCACTTCTTTTTCCATGAAAGTTAGCAACATGTATATGTTATGGTGAAGTCCGGGTGGATTAACCGGAAGCTAAGTCGAAGATCTCGATGGTCTTGTGAGTGGCTGATAAACTAACAAGATTATGCTACAAGGTTTGGACAAGTCCTATTCCTATCCCACCTTATCTTTTCAACTGCACTTGATGTTTGATATTTGTGTTGGGGTTTGATTATTTTGAATTCGCATCCAGAAAGTCCATTTCACTCTCTGACAAAGGCAACTCATTCTTATCCCACATTATGAGTACCATAGATAATACAACAACAACAACAACATACTCAATGTAGTCCACAGGTGAGGTTTAGAGAGGATAAAGTGTAAGCAGGTCTTACCCCCATTTTGTGAGGTAAATACGTCGTTTCTGATAGACCTCAAAGAAAGATTCTGTAGTTTGGGTTGATAACAAACTTACCTCAAGGAAATATATGCAGTAAAAAATGTAATCAACCACACAACGTTGACTTTATGATGTATTTTCATTGTATAAATACTGTAATTTACAGTATTCTTGATGTCACTCCGACAATAATGTTGGACATCAACTAATCCACATGCAAAAGAGAAGCGATGTTGCTTTTTTATCCTTCGATGTCGGCTCTTTTTATCATTGTGAAACAGAATTCACCAAGTGTTGGACTTTTCACCCATCGATAGGGAACGTGAGCTGGGTTTAGATAGTTGTGAGAGAATTTAGTTTTACCCTATTGATGACAACGTCACAATAGTAATTCAACCCAATACGAGAGGAATTGTTGATTCACACAATTGATCATTGCGTTTGGTTGAAAAGCCAGTGGCGCGAAGCTACCATGTGTTGGATTATGATTGAACCACTGTAAGTCAGAATCCTGGCTAGAAGCAACGCATGCGCCCGTCGTTCACTTGCCGACTTGCAGTAGGGTACGCGTGTTGGCTAAGTCGTCGCGACGGTGACAGCCTTGAAGTACAATTTCCATTGAGCGGTGGGTAAAATTCTTTTGCAGATGACTTAAATATGCGACAATGTATTGTAAGTGGCAGAGTGGCCTTGCTGGCACGATCAACTAAGATTCAGCCCTTTGTCGCTCCGATTTATCCCCCAACCAAAAATTCAATAATTTCTAACTTTTCAAAAGCGAGGTTTATGTATTGCTTACTTCCTTGGAAAGAAAAAAATCATTAAGTGTTCAAAAAATAAGTACTGAGAATAATATCGTACATGAAATGTACTATTTTACAGCGAAGTGTTGAACTATATGCCGACCAATAAGTTATCCAGTAACGATGTCTCATTTGCAAGATTTTCTATGACGTTGAGTTCATTTCTCATGCCTAATGACATGTCAAGGGCCCAATAACGATGTCGCTATCACAAGTTTTTTGGGATGTCGGGTGCGATCCTAAAGCCAAATTTATGAATGATAGCTTCTATTACTACTCAAATACTCTTGTTTTCATTGTAAAAAAAACATAGTCAAACACTTTAATTTTTTTAAATAAGCACTTTCTGCTTATAATAAATATTTTTGACTTTTCAGAGCTGAAAATGTACATTCACGTAAGTTTCCCGTTCAACCATGTGCTAGTTGGGTTAAGGGCTAAGACTAATTCGTTTAAGGAATTTATAGTATTTCTCTAAATTAACACCAATAATGTGAAGAAACTAAAAAAAAAACACATGTAATTTATTGCTGAGAAAATTATGTGTATATATATTTCATGTTATTATTCTATAGTCCTTATATCTCTAAAAATCGAAAATTTAAGTGCATTATACATCTGTTGGCTATATTTAGTGTTACAATAAGCTAACTACTGATGATTTAATTGGACATTTCTAATAAAAAACAACTCTAGGGAAGTAATTAAATATAAGGACAATGGAGGAAAAAATATATATTGAAGAAAGTAAAGGTAGTGAGTTTTTAATTTGTTCAAGTCAATAGAGTTCAAGCGTCGTTTGAATCACCGATAAGGGTTGTAGTAGGATGAATAGAATCGCTTCAAATTTAATCAAAGGTTTCAAGTTGAAATTTTGGATATGGAAAAAGAATTTGTTAGAAAACACTTCCCTTCTTCTTAAATAGGCGTTATACGATGTGAAATCAAATCAACCGGGATCCAATACAAAAATCAAATTTTAGATGCAAAACCTAAAAAGAAGAAGGAATTATCGTTGGAATCACCGATAAAGGTTGTGGTAGGATGGATAGAGTTGCTTCAATCGTAACCAGAGGTCTTGAGTTGAAAGCTTGAATATGAAAAATGTTATGTTAGAAAATACATTCCCTCCCCTTAGATATGCCTTATTACACGAGGCGAATCCAAATTAGCCGAAACTCAATATATATAAAAATAAGGAATTATCATTGGAATCTTGCTACTAGATGTAAAAGTGTTATACAATGTTTTCACTTTTAAATGTCAACATGACTCCGTGGCCCAATGGATAAGGCGCTGGTCTACGAAACCAGAGATTCTGGGTTCGATCCCCAGCGGAGTCGCTTGTGTTATATTTTTTTTTTAAGTCAAAGTTTCGTTTAGAATTGAAAGTTCTTATTTTTGTCACTACTTGGTAAGTTCGAGCCCTATGCTAAACGAAACTAAATATTAAATACTTAAGTGGAAATAAGTACGTAGATCGAGTTCATCATCTTATTCGGAACTAGATATATTACTTATATGAAAATAGATAAGATGGTCAGGCTCATCATCTTGATCGAAACTAGATATAGTACTTAAGTGGAAATAGGTAGAAAGTTATGTTCATTATCTCTGAATTTCAAAGGCTTAGTTTCAAAATCTAGACGAATTTTTTTTGTTCATAAAAAGAAGTCAAATAAATATATACACTAATAATTGGGCTCATAGTAAAATATTTATAAATATTTATTATATATATAAAAAGTTATCAAAACTAAAATCACAAAGGGAAAAAAAAAGTGGGTGTGTGGAACACATCAATTATCCCTATAACTATAACTGAAGGCAAATAAAAACTAAAACATGTGTATATATTAATGTGATTAATCTGTGTTATTAATGTGATTTTCTATAATGTATTTCATACCTGAAAATATTAATCTCTATAAACAAACTCGTGTGGGTCTAAATTACATATCGTCATTCATCTTTCACGCGCTAACATTATTAAACTATTTTCTTTAAACGAAAAAGTTATTCAAGAGTATCCTTTTTATATCTTTTACATGAACAATGTGCAACTTAATATATTTATATATGAACAATGTGCAACTTGATATATTTATATATGAACAATGTGCAACTTGATATATTTATATATGAACAATGTGCAACTTGATATATTTATATATGAACAATGTGCAACTTGATATATTTATATATGAACAATGTGCAACTTGATATATTTATATATGAACAATGTGCAACTTGATATATTTATATATGAACAATGTGCAACTTAATATATTTTCTTCACTCTTTTGGATTTGACTAATGCAACACTCAAGCTTGACAAATTTGTAGGGTATACACCTATAAAAGATTATGGTTGTGTCAACAAACTGTCTTGAACACAACACAACTTTCTTAATTGATTTCTATTTTTGAGCTTCCATTGTAGAGATGGAAAATATTGAAAAACTCCCACTATTTGTATTATATGTTTTCCTCTTTCAACTTGGTTTCTCTTCATGTTTGCCTCATTTGTGTCCCAAAGATCTTGCTCTTGCTCTTCTAGAATTCAAGAAGATGTTTGTCATCAACCCTTTTGCTTCTAATTTTGAGGAATGTGAAGGTCTTTCTCCAAAGACACTTTCATGGAATACGAGCGTGGATTGTTGCTCGTGGGATGGAGTTCATTGTGAGGAGACGACAAGCGAAGTGATTGAGCTTGACCTCAGATGCAGCCAACTTCAAGGCAAGTTCCTTTCCAACAGTAGCATCTTCCAACTCTCTGCTCTCAAAAGGCTCGATTTATCTATGAATGATTTCTCTGACTCAAACATTTCACCTAATTTCGGTGGGTTTTCTAGCTTGACATATCTTGATCTATCCTATTCAACGTTCACAGGTCAAATACCTTCTGAAATTTCTAATCTTTCTAAACTACGTTCTCTTCGTATCTATGGTTACTCAACTGGTTTAACACTTGGACCGCACAAACTTGGACAGCTTCTTAAGAACTTGACCGAATTAAGAGAGCTTGAGCTTTCCAATATGGGCATCTCTTCAACCATTCCTCCAAATTTCTCTTCTTATTTAACAACTTTGCGTCTTCCAGGCACACAATTATATGGGATATTACCTGAAAGAGTTTTCCACCTTCCAAACTTGAGATTGCTTGATTTATCAAGGAATTCTCAACTTTCCGTCAGCTTTCCAATAACCAAATGGAATAGCAGTGCATCTCTGAAGGATTTATCTCTAAATGGTGTGAATTTTACAACCGTACCTGAACCCATGAGTAACTTTTTTGGACCTGTTCGACTATTCAATGAAAATTGGACACAACTCGAATCACTAAATCTTCAATCCAATTTCCTAACAGGTCCAATTCCTTCTGATGTTAGTGGATTTCAAAGCCTACAGCGACTCTCGATGTCATCAAACAGTTTGAATGGAACGATACCATCCTGGATATCCTCCCTTCCGTCCCTGAAATATTTAGACTTGAGAAATAACAGCTTCAGTGGCCAACTTGAGGAGTTCAAATCCAAAGAACTGTTTTGGATAGATCTAAACAAAAATTACTTGCAAAGTCCCATTCCAAACTCACTCCTAAACCAGGAGAACTTGATGTTTCTTAGCCTATCATCAAACAATTTCAGTGACAATCTAAATTTTAGCATGTTTTCAAACTTGAGTGGACTAGGCACACTTAATCTTTCATATAATAGTTTCTCATGGGCTGATAAGGATCAAGTCAAGTCTAATTTGCTCAACTCTCTTTATGACTTGGATTTGCGCTCCAATTTGCTGCAAGGGTCACTACCTATTCCACCAAGTTCTATAGAGAACTTCTACATATCACATAATAAGCTTAGCGGACATATCCCTTCGACTATTTGCAAACTAGAATTTCTGAGAGTTCTAGATTTGGCAAGTAATAGTTTGAAGGGAGCAATCCCACCTTGTTTTGGTAACATGAGCGCAATTGAGGTTTTAGATTTGCGCTACAATAATCTTAGTGGGACAATTCAAACAAACTTTAGCGTTGGAAATCCACTCAGAAGCTTTAATTTGCGTGGAAATCAGTTAGAGGGGAAAATCCCACGTTCTTTGATCAATAGCAAGCGACTGGAAGTTCTTGATTTAGGAAACAATGAGTTGAATGACACATTTCCAATGTGGTTGGGAACTCTACCAAACTTGATGGTTTTGATCTTGAGATCAAATAAATTGCATGGACCCATCAGAACATCAAAGACTAAGAGATTGTTTCCTCAACTTCGAATTATAGACATCTCATCCAATGGATTTTATGGGGATTTACCAACACATCTTTTGGAGAATTTTCAAGCCATGAAGAAAGTTGATGAAGACATGAAAATCCCAATGTATATTGGAGATTACTATTACAAAGATTCCATAACAATTTCATCAAAAGGAATGAGCATGGAACTTGTTAGAATTTTTTCGATGTACACAGTCATTGATCTTTCAAGCAATAGATTTGAAGGTTACATTCCAAGTGTTATAGGAAATCTCACTTCACTAGTTCTTTTGAACCTATCTCATAATAGTTTGGAAGGCCATATACCAACATCACTTGGAAGTGTATCAGCGCTTCAATCGTTGGATCTCTCATTTAACAAACTTGGTGGAGAGATACCAGTGCAACTTGCATCTCTGACATTTCTTGGATTCTTAAGTGTCTCTCACAATCATCTTGTTGGATGCATCCCTAGTGGAAACCAGTTTGCTACGTTTCAAAGTGGTTCATTTGAAGGGAATGATGAATTGCGAGGTTTTCCAATTTCAAAAGATTGTGGTGGACGTGGTCATGGTCATGTACCACAATCAACGACTCCATCCGCACTAGATGATCAAGAAGAAGATTCTGGCTTTGAGATAAGTTGGGAAGCAGTTCTGATGGGTTACGGTTGTGGACTCATTATTGGAATATCCATAATATATATTATGTCATCAATTCGCAAACCGATACAGCTTTTCAGGATGATTGCAGAATGGGAACACAAAGTTATAACCATGAGAAAGAAAAAGAAAGTGGCTAGACAAGTCAGGTATTCAACTCTAACTCTACACTAAATCTTCTGCTCAAGTCTAACTATATTAGCAGTGTTTCCTTCAAATGTTTTGCAACTAACTACTAGTTCAAATGATTAAAGTTCTATTATATTTCAAAACCACTCCTTTGTGGCATTAATTATTGATGCTAAGTTCTGTGAAACAAGAAAAGAACGTTGCTATATCACAATAGTCGGATAAAGATTTTCTAATGTCTTAAGCAATACTACAAATAAGATATACAGAAAAAAAGGTGGGAAAGGAGAATTTACCTTATCTTTGTTTCATATATACTCCCTCCGTTTCAATTTGATTGTCTGGTTTTAAGAAATAATGAAAATAAATTGAAACAGAGGGAGTATATATCTATATCTATATATATATATATATATATAGAACTAGGAGGCTAGAGAATACAACTCAACTTGGATCAAAATCTGACAGCAATATATCAGTCACCTATAGCGCATAAGATTATCGCCCTATAGTTACTTTGAATATAATTTTTTTTATTGGCATCATACTTCAGTTCATTGGGCTTTTTCTTTACAATTAATGCACTTCACACCTTCATATATGTCACTCTCTCTGTCTCAAATTATCTGTCGTGATTCCTTTCCACCCCCTTAAAAAATATTAATTAGGAGAATTTTTAACTATATTACCCTTTGTGATAGTTGAACCCCCATAACATCACCCCATAATTGAGGTATTTGTAGTCTTCAAGAACAATAACTACAATGGTGAAATGAGGAAAAATAATTAATTTGTCCTAAACTTCTAAAACGACAAATAATTTGAGACGGAGGGAGTAACTCTACCATCTCTAGAAACAAACAAGTATCAAAATAGATCAATAAATGAGTATCCTATTGTTGCATCACAAGGAGGAGAGGAAAGTGAAATGGTAGTGCTTGGAAAGAGTATATTATTGTTGGGGAGTTGTTAATTAAGAGACAAAATGAACTATGGAATATTCCTCTGCACCAATTCAATCAATATGTATGCTTGTCAATTAATTACTCCATCCGTCCAATTTTTGGGATACCTGTCGAATTTCGAGGTCAAACGAGTTTTTTATTCAATATAACATATATACTTTGAACTGTTAAATTATTGTGTCTTAAAGTGCTCTTTTGTGTAGTTTCCATTATTATGTGTCCAGATTTAGGATTCAAATTAAGATGTTTGACTCTAGATATTCAAACAACATCATATAAATTGGGACAGAAGAAGTAATGAAAGTTTTTTCTAAAGAAGGAACTAATCAGTAACAAAAGTTCCACGAAATGCTTTTTGAAGGATGGAATCTATTGATAGATGCATAATGTGTAGATTACTATATCTCCTTAACATGAACAATGTACAACTTATTATATTTTCTTCACTCTTTTGAAATTAAAGTGTATACACCACGATGATTGAAGAATGGGGACATAGAATTATAATGAGAAAGCAAAAGAAAGTGGCCAGAAAAGTCAGGTAGCTGAATAGACATTTTGAGCCATTAATGAATAGCAATTCAATTGGTTTATGTAAAGCTGATATACCCTTCGTTGAAAAAGTGAAATATTTATAACCCTATCTTTACACAAATGGCCCAGATATACCCTTCCGTCGTGTCAATTATTTAGTGTCCCAATATGTCAGCCCTTTTTCTATTTTTACCTCTCCTTAGGAGCTCCCACCCTTGGTGACTCGAACCCACAACCTCATTGTTGGGGGTGGAGGGTATTTACCATCCGAGCAACCCCTCTTGTCTAATAAGCCAGTCCTGACTATTGTCTCTCAAGAAGAAAAAAACATGATTACTTCAAATCCTATGTGAACTTACTTTTTCTTTATTAAATTCCTTAACCAGAAATTATAACAAAGTTCCATTTCTTAAAAGATCCATATCTCAATGAAAGCATTCATGTAAATTCAGAAAATTAATCATGTCTAACAAATCAACATCATTCTAGCTTGAAACTAACAACCAAATTCACCAGAAAGCTTAGTTTTATGAACACTTCTCAAACCAAATCAAAAGCATGGAAAATATACTTAGGAACCTAAAAATGACCAACTTAATGCCACGAACGGTTTTGCTTCCAAAATTGGTAATTCTAGTAACACATAAAAATTCTGTAAAGGTCACGAATGATTTCCTTCAAAAATCTTGGACAGGATAATATGCATGACAGTTAGACATCATCCATCTTTTCACTTATTTGATAAGCTAAGAACTCCAGGCAATTAAATTAATACTAGAAGGCTCAATAATCAACGAAAAACTTCATATGTAAAATTCATACCCCCGCATGCAGGAAATGTGAAGTTGTGAAAGAAGATGATTAATTGAAAAGTAATTATGTCAAAGAATACAATAGATAAAATAAAAGTAAAACTCTCTCGTCCAAATAAACATCTAAATTATGTTAAGATAATTTCAGCTAATAACGACACAAAAAAAAAAAAACTGAATCTATTTTGAAACAGCAGCCCATTTGAACTGCAATTTGCTAACCTGAACTCTCATTATCATGTAGGTGAATATATGCAGTGGAGACTTCATTTTCCTTTTCCCTTGGATTTTAAAACAGCAGCCCATTTGAAGTAACCGCAATTGGCTTCAGGATTTGATGAAGGTCCCTGAGATAGAGAATGTGGATTTTGTAAAAACAAATTCAGGAAAATAGAAGGATACATGCGCAAATCTCCTACTAGACATAAATTACACCATTCATAGGATGCTACATGAAAAGACCTCATGAGAGTTGAAACTTGAGACTACCACTCATTCTCTTTGCAAATAATACAATGACTCTAGGATGTCAAAAATGTGGTCGTTAAACCCAAAGATGATATTGTGAGAAATATAGGAAAAGAATATTATTGAATTGTTGTTTTTTACATTATTACATTAAGACTCTATTTATAGACCCTAGAATACAATCCTTTATCAAGTAGGATACTATTTAGTATTCCTATTTCTATTTCTATTACTATTCCTATTCTAATAGGATTGTATAAGCCTATTCCTATTCTAATAGGATTGTATAAGCCTATTCCTATTCTAATAGGATTGTATAAACCTATTCCTATTCTAACACTCCCCCTCAAGCTAGTGCATACAATTGATGTACCTAGCTTGTTACAAATGTAATTAACACGAGGACCGATGAGGGGCTTGGTGAGATATCGGCAAGTTGATCACTCGACTTCACAAAATTGTCAATCAATCTCAATGTGCTTGGTCTTCTCATGAAATACTGAATTTGATGCATAATGCCGATAAAACACAGAGTGATAAAATTACAGTGTTGGAACTTCCCAAACCAAGCTTGCAAAGACTGTTTCAGACTATAGAGTGACTTACATAACCAACATACTAGGCTACTAAACTCTCCCTGAGCAACAAAATTAGGTGGTTGCTCCATATAGACTTCTTCACAATGTAGTGGTCGTTGTAAGTGCTCAAAATCTAGTATAAAGTATATGGATCATGTTGGAATCAATAGACGAGTCGATATCAAACAAGTCACCGAAAAACTGGCTAGAACATGCTCATATGCCGGAGTATTAGATTTGATGGCTAAAAGTGGTCACAATCTAAGAAATAAAATTATATGGGTAGGGTCGGAATGATGTCACGACCCAACTAAAATAGAAATTATATAGGATAGTTCGAATTGATGGAACGACCCGTTGAAAAGAGAAATAATATGGGTAGGGTCGGAATGATGATCGACCTTCTTGAAAAAGAAAAATTATACAGTAGGGTTGTTACGATGGCACAACCCTCACGAAATCGATTTGAGGAGTCAGAAAGACAAATGGAACTATGCAAATCAAATCGAGAGTCACGAAAAGACACATGATGTTATGCAACTCGGATAGAAGAAAGTAGTTCGAAAAATCCATGGTACTACAAATTAAATATGAAAAGTAGTCAGGAGAGATGCACGGTGCCACGCAAATCAGATATGCAAAAAAAGGTAGTCACCAAAAGGATGACACGATGCTACACAAATTAAATATGAAAAAATAGTCACCGAAAAGATCACACGGTGCTACACAAATCAGATATGAGAAAGTAGTCACCGGAATGATGGCACGGTGCTACACAAATTAATTATGAAAAAGTAGTCACCGGAATGATGGCACGGTGCTACACAAATTAATTATGAAAAAGTAGTCACCAGAATGATGGCACGGTGCTACACAAATTAAATATGAAAAGTAGTCATTGGAATGATGGCACGGTGCTACACAAATTAGATATGAGAAAATAGTCACCAGAAAGATACACGGTGACCCAACTTTTGCTAACATAATCGTTGGCCGGACGGGCAGCATATATGGATAATAGCCGCCCGCCGGCAGCGGAAGCTCTTTGATTGTTTACCAAGATCGTAGAGGCTCTGATACCATGTGAGAAATATAGGAAAAGAATATTATTGAATTGTTGTTGTTTACATTATTACATTGAGACTCTATTTATAGACCCTAGAATACAATCCTTTATCAAGTAGGATACTATTTAGTATTCCTATTTCTATTTCTATTACTATTCCTATTCTAATAGGATTGTATAAGCCTATTCCTATTCTAATAGGATTGTATAAGCCTATTCCTATTCTAATAGGATTGTATAAACCTATTCCTATTTTAATAGGATTGTATAAACCTATTCCTATTCTAAAGATATGAAGTCAAACAAATTAGAAAGAGATGCAAATTTTACATTCAGCTCCATAGTATCTTCCGACAGAGATAAACGTGAAAATTACAACAATGATAAAACCCGCCATCCACTTCATTTTATTTTTTTTGATAACCGTGGTGTCCGGGCCAGCTTGCGTCACCTCGACTAATTCCACAGGATACCTAACACCTCCCACCAAGGCTAGAACAGATGGGAATAAATCACCTAGTGTTTTGTCAACCTGAGACCTCAGTGCTCAACCCACTTTATTGACCACTAGGCCACACCCTTGGGTGCTCATCATCCATTTCATTTTGATAAGTAGAGAAATAACTTTATTAAATACTACCCAGAGAATGCAACAATAATTATTATTATTATTATCTTGACAATGATGAGAGTGCATTTAAATAACACTGGAACTCTTGTAGCTAAGTAAAACAGAGTCCTAAAAGTTCATAAGAGTACCCAGATTATGTATATTATATTATTTACACTAGAAACCAAAAGACAGCAGAAGTCCCATATTACAAGCAGCGCAGTCTTACACTTTCCTCCAAAACATCAAAGATTTTGTTCTACTCACACATACATTCCAAAGATGAATGGAAGGATTACACAAGACCTTTTAATGTCCTTAACTTTTTGCCCCTCCCAACATTCCAGAGCGCCTCTCACTGAATTTGGCATTTCACATTGTACCCCAAAAGGATTTTGGAATTAGCACCACAACTACCAATTACAGTAACAAAGCAAAAGTAAATGAGACACATTTTTATCACAAGTGTCACAGAAACAGATCCCTCTTCTTTGTAAGTTGTCCTCCATTAAACAAGCCTCATGCTGCAATTCATGTGCAACAAGTCACTTCTAGGAGCCTTGATTTCCAAATCATTCTCCGTCTATGTTGCTCGGACTCTTCAAAAATATCAATGGGTGTCTCAAATACTCCAAAAGTAATGCATTTTTGGAGTATTCGACACGGGTGCAGCAACAGTTTTGGAGAGTCCAAACAACATAGTTCTCCATGGCCATTGTATCTCTCCTGAACCCTGATATTCGTTATTATACTATCAAAGCAGACTACAAATTATGTTGCTCAGACTCTTCAAAGTTGGTGTTGCATCCGTGTCGGATCCTCAAAAATGCACTACTTTTGGAAAATCCAATACTCGGCCGGTGGTATTTTTGAAGAGTTCGAGCAACATAGGCTACAAACACCTTGGTGAACAAATGCAAACATTGAGTCTAGGAAGCTTATTTGGAAGACAAAGCTGCTGAGAACGATCATATGTTTCACATTGATAGCTCTCAAAGGAGCCTGTTTAACTCTAAGACAATCTCTGTAAAAGGAACTTCCAATTGATCAATAGATGCTACTTGAGTTTGCACAACTCAGAGTTCATCAATCATTTATTCCTACACTATCCAGTGGCTGAAAGTATAAGGATATGTTCTGATCAATCTTGGGATTAAGTTGGGCTCCACCTTAGGGTATAGGATGCTATTGGAAGGGTGTTGTAAATGGAAAGTTGACAGGGCAATGGGGAAATTCTGAAAGATGATCCCCGCCTGTATCTTTTGGTGTCTATGGCAAGAAAGGAATCAAACATGTTTTTATGGCTTTTCAACTCCAAACAACCTTCTGAAATCTAAATGCCTATTGCATCTTTTTAGCCGGAACACCCCCCCCCCCCCCCCAGTAAATACTGTTGTTATCCTCCTAGATTTATCAGCTCACTCAATCTAACTTAATCCCTCAACTTTTTGTTCTTCTGTATATTTTTGGTTAGCTCTCTGGGCCTGAACTGTGAAAAAATGTAATGGAGATAACAACTGATTACTTTTGTAACTTTCATCTTCTTGTTTCCAGAAATGAAACAACTACTTCATAAAAAAAGAGAACTTAAATTCGTATTTCTAAATATCTTACGCCATTGCTTCCAAGTATTAAACTCAATCCACTAACAATGGAGCATACCTCAGCTCGAGCACAGGCATAAAATCTGCGGCCCAAATTGGGCCCTGCTTTTTTAACGACCCGAGGAACACAAGGTTCTTGATGGCCCTTACAAAGAGGCACACTATTCTGCATCAATTGCTGAATCCTTTGCCACTCCTGTAATGCCACTTTCCTCTTCTCTTTATCTGAGTCGCATGCATCTAGCTGGCACTTATGTTGATTATTGTTAATTGCACTTGATCTGCAGTCCTTTGAAGCGCCACTTTCATCAGCAGCAGAAGGCAATCCATCAGGCTCAATCCGAGAATAAGAGATGTCTGTCTGACAAAGTTTAGAATCAGAAAAGCTGCTGCTAGAAGTCTCACTTCTATGTGTGCATTTCTGGAAGAATGAGTTAAGTGTGAGCTGAGACCCCTGACCAAGCCTCGCTTTCTTCTTGGTCGCAATGCAGGGAAGAATATTAGCGTTGCTTTGAGAGCCAAGCACCGAAATCTGAGCAGCTCTACTATCATATTTCTCTGGAATTGAGAGAAAGTCTTCCTGACTTGGAATCTGAGGGTTTTCACTTTCCTCTGAAATAACTTGCTCAGTTGTTTGCCTTCTCGTGAACATTGACACTGCACTTTTGAGAAGGAAATTCAAAAGACAAACTACAATGTGATAAACTGAACACAGAGCGCAATGCTGCGCCATATTTACAAAAATCAGACTGAACATAATTTAGTAGTGCTTGCACGATGGTCAAGAGGGCACCCCTTAAATGACTGATGAATAAACTCAACTAGGTGAGTGGATAAACTCAACTAGTTATACTTGACAAAAGATAACATCAGTCATAGTAATGTAATATGTACATCACAAACCCCACGTATCACTTTATTGGCAATCATACATGATCCTTTTGGTTGCAATAACTGACTTCTAATTATTTAAAAGCCTTTGGCATAATAGAAGATATAAGTTAGATTATTTTTTCTCAATTCCCAGGACTTTCCTCTAGTTTTCAATATTATGATGACCTCTCTTCCAGGAGACAAAATGCAATTGAGACTAACAGCTTGCTAAATGAATTAATTTTATTTTAGAATGAGGGAGAGAGAAAGAAAATCTAAGTGACTTGATTTCTCTTCTACTCTTTCTGTTTTGAATTGATTTAAACTTGGAGAAGAAATAAGATATTGATTTGATCCACTAGGCAACTAGCATGAACCAGCCGTCAGTTAACAAAATTCCTCCAAATAACAGCATTCACAAGCCCAAAGAAGACGAAAACAGCTTTAGGTGCAAGAGATTGTCTGCTACCTACTCCCATCAATATTAAACCAATACTTTTTATTTGCACATCACACAAAACGGCAAAAGATTTCTATAACATTCTGGAAATTAATTTTGGAACAAATAACATCAAACTTGATATGAAGTGATTGTGAATTGTGTGAGCTGACATCTATATCAGAAAAGTTCCAGTTAAACAAACACAACAACGTCTCCAAGAAAATTGATATTTTAATGTAACTTGACTAAACTCTCACCAAGAGTTTGACTCCCGAAGACCTGGGGATGATATCTGGTAGATAATGGCGGGGTGCTATGCTGCAACACTTCAGGAATTTCTACTAAACTCAGGTAAACTGGAACATGATCAGAACCTTCTAATTTGATGCTCCTCCCTCCTTTCCACCTGTGGAGTGTAAATATCTAAAGTGTGATTGCCAGATCCTCAATCACCATGTTATCAGACAACCATGAGTGATAAAAGTTGCTAACATGAACAATAATGAACAATTGAAAACCCAATATAAGTTGGCCAATATCATGTATGTGATTAACTCATCTGATACTGCCAGAGATTCTCTTTTGCACTATATATTTTCACGGGAAACGAGTGATAACTAAGGGTACTAGCTGGAATTTACTTGCTATAATCATTATAACAGATCAAACAGAAACTGTAACATGACAGATTTAAGAGAGCACATTTCTCTCCATCGCAGCAAAGCATCCAGGTAATCTGATCAAACTAAAGTATACAGACATCGAGCTGCTAAGTAAAATTATTATCTCTTTCAGAACTATCCTCACTTGTCTATAATTACAGAACACAATCATGTAATTTCCATATTAAGAATAGCTAAATGTTTACCTTGGCGTATTTCCAGGTTTCCACCTTTGAAATTGCATCAATATGTCACACTCTGCAACATTGCAAGTAACAAAGTCATGCCCTTCCTGAATTTCCTCACCATGCAAGCATGATCTGGCACTAAGTATGTGATCAATCCTAGAACCATAATTAAATTCCTCAGCTCCTGTACTCTGTGACCAGCAAGTATAGGCTCCTTTTCTGTAGCAAAATACAAGATGAAGTAAATCGACAAAAGGTTCATAAAATAAGATGACAAGAAATACAAAATCTAAAGGAAATCAAGATGAATACTCTTACTTCTTAATTGACCTTGAGAATCAAAGAAAACTCGTCCCATATGAGTCTTTTTTAGAAAAAATGTGCAGTGAATGATTAAGATAGATAGGAACTAACAACGGAAATGATTTCCTCCCTTTTCCCCTTAGCCGTGTAGTGAGGATTAAGAAACTACAAAAGTAAACATAAATAGAAAGAGAGAAACCTATCAGGATGCTTTGCTCTAAAAATATCAAGGAGACGCCCTCCGTTTTGCACTAGCAATGATCTAAACCATTGTCTGAACCTGCAACGCAGTGAAAATTTACCATTTACTAAGCAGAATTGTTTTCTTAAAAGATGATACAAAATAATTAATTTATACAGTGCATATAAAATATATATTTTTTGAAACTGGTAACTGTTATTGCATATAAAAAATTTCAGGAAACAGCTTACACGTTCTTCTCAAAATCAGGTTCTGCGTCGCACCGATCTATGGCAGCAGGAGCAATATTGAGGTCACCTACAATAATAATCCTCCTTCCTTGATGCATGAGGCACTCCCATCTTCTCTACATAAAGATTACTAGTATGAAGCAAAGAGCGTGAAGTTCAGAAATGCAGGTTTACAATGTACATAACAGGCAATTTCTGCAGTCAATGAAGAAATATGGTAATAGACATAATATCCATGAAAAGATAGCAGGTATGTGTAAAAAGCAGAAATAATTGGTTAGCAAAATAGAAAGAGAAGTACATGTCACTGAAGTAACAGGCCGTAAAGCATGTTAGTAAAAACATCAATCAAATTGATGCTTTCATTTCCTTGTCCCTTTATAAAAAATACAGTTGGTAACTTGATTTTTCCAATCCTTCTAAAAGAAAGGAGAAATTTAACCTTTCTATCACCAAGAGGGCTCAAGATGCCACAAAAACGATAAAAGCTCTAGAAGAATGACCAAGTCATCCTTGAGGAATTAGCCAAGTCTTTTTTCTTTTTTTGATGAAGTAATATCTTTATTGACGTGTGGACTCTAAACGCGCATATACAGTTAGTATAGAAAAGAGTAGAAAACCTACAAAAAAAGATATGGTTCTCTACAAACAACATTCAATCTTATATACACAAAGGAACCTCACAGGTGCACCAAAAAAGGGAGAGGTTATTCCTCAATTGTATAAAGTTCATCTCAACATCTTCAAAAGCTCACCTAGTTTTTCCTCTCCAAACGACCCACATAAAAGCTAGTGGAGCAACATTCTATGCCCTGCGTCTCCTCTTCCATCTATCGCAATTCCAACTGAACATTAACTCTTTCACCATGTCTAGCATAACTCAAGATAGTCCAAACCAACAGGATTCCCAGCATAACCTCCAGGCTACCTGACAATGAAGGAGGAGATGGTCGACGTCTTCACTCGAGCTTTTACACATAAAACACCAACTAATGTACGTAACCTTCCTCTTCCTTTGATACTCTACCGACAATATCACTCCTCTTCTTAGAAGGGAATTGAAGAAACACATCTTTCTCAGTACTTTTGGAATCCAAACCAATCTATGTTGAAATGCAACCTTTTTCCTAACTAGGAGTTTCTCATAGAATGACCAAACAGAAAACAATCCATTGCCCCTCTCCCCCTCCAACCTCCATACATCTTGGCTATTCTGTGGTGTTCCTTGTTTGTGAAGTAGCTCAACTAGATTTTGGAACTACGACACTTCTCAGTCTAGAAAGTTCCTCCTAAAACTGAAATCCCAAAAAGATTCTTCATCTTGCAGTACGAGTCTTCCTAATTTCTGCTACGATTCATCTCCTTTTCTGTATATTTATTAAACCAACCTACAAAACTAATGTACCATGTAGCAAGCAAGCAATTGAAGCATGATACTAGCTCCCCGGATTCCAAACATCCTTCATCATATACTACATCCATATATATTTAATCCTTCAGCCATTACAACTCTAAAAGACTAGAACAACTGCAAATATCAAAAAATAGTGTTCAACAACAAACTTCTCCCAGCTAAAGAATTGTAAATTTACATCCCAGATAACACAGATACTTTCCAAAGCCACAGTCATGCCGTGGTCAAGAATTTGATCCCTAGGTAAATGACAACAATGAGGCAACTACATTGGATTCCCACATCATTGTCTAAATAGGATTTCCGAAGTACTCAGATCAATTTTCTAAGCCTTTGCACCCACTATATTTAATGTTGTGTGTGACAGCAATCTTTTCTATTTTAACATTTAGATCAACTACACTCTGATCCCAAATTAGTTGGGATGGTCTATATGAATTCTCCATATCTTTTCTGCTTTATTTGGGTCCCATTTCATTCCAATAATCTGTGTTAAGATTTGGTGCAACTAAAACTTCAAATGAACCTCTGTAGTGAACTTATGACCAATAAAGAAAACAAACACAATGCATAAGAATACAGGATGCTTGAGATATTTGGTGCAAGACATCCTCATCAATAAAGCAAAAGATAATTTCATATTTGAAAATAGGAGAAAATATCATTTCTCAGGTTCTCATAATTTGAAAACCGAAGTGGGAATTGATTACCTCTAACATCTTAAAAAATGTGAGCTTAAATTGGATTCTTTCAGAGTCATCTTGAACAGCTCTGGGCCCATATAAATTGAATAGAACTGCAAGAAGAAAACATTTGCCAATCACCAAACTGTGGTAGGAAATAAGATGCTTGAATGTGCACAAGACATTAAGGAAAAGTTTTTTAAAAAAATTGAAGAGTTATATCACATAGTGAGTTGGAAAAAGAGAAGGACAAGGCTCGGAAAAAAAAATTAGACTGTGATTTGTATTACTATTAAGAATAGACATCCCTGTCGTTTTCGTGGATAGCATGTACTCACCAAATTGACCATGATCAGTGATCAGACAACGTCCCTCACTATCAACTTTAAGAAGCTCATCTCTAGAAAAGCACTCGAGGCCTTCTGCTATTGAAGGGCACTCCTCCTTTCTAGGTTCATATCCTTTAGATGTTGCGAGGAGACCAGTGAAACCTTCTTCTGCAGAAATCGGCAGAGCTACTTCATTGCTCATGAATGCAGATTTTACACGACAAAAGGTAGCAACGCCTGGACAAATAGACATAAAGACAATCGTTTGTTTCATTAGCTACATTGTCCTACTTCAGACATACCAAGTCTTACGAGAAATGTCAAAAAATATACAAGAAAAACAATTCCTTAAGCTTCACCAAGCGTAACTTATCCTTGTTGATCATACATTATCCGCAATCCACAAGATTTTATTATTTTCTTTCTTAAGACTTAAGACTCTCTATGTTTCATCAACTTCAACAGCACTCAACGAGTTCTTTAGGGAGAAAAAAATGAAAAGGCAAAAAAATAATTTCCAGCTTTGACACATTCAGAGAATTAAGGGACAAAGGAAATTTAAATTGACACTACAAAATGATTAAGGAATCCGATCAGCTCTTCCATTTACAACCTTAACAGTTGCCCTCCATACAAAGAAGCTTTTATAATCCTAAAGACGGTGAAAACAGAGAGAGATGCAAGGTGTTGTAGGTATGACGAAAATGTTCTCAGATGAAATCATTTTCCAGTGTCAGGTTATTTTCAGTTGCTGCAAATATATCAAAAATGAGCTGCTCGTCCATACCATATGCACCCTGTAATTGAGCTAGTCCAAACTTTCCCTATCGGTTAAGATCAGTTCAGCTACAATTCATTGAAAAAATTAACTCAACTGAGATTGACACAGAATGGAATAATGCAAATTTAGAGTACCAATCAATCAATCAACTACACCTCAAGAAGGGAGGCTGAATGTTGTATACAACGTCACAATTTTTATATGCATATAAAACAGATGTTGAATCTCCTTGATTTCTTCGTGTATTTAATTATTTATACTTGAATCCCCTTAGTGAAAATTCTCGCTCAGGCCCTCCACCTCAACCTAGGCCACTTGTATCAATCCTCTATATATGTTCCCCTCTAATTCATATTCCGCTCCAATACTCGATAACTCTCCACTTCTTTCGGGCATATTTCATTCCAGTATTCGATAAAAAGATTGTTGATTCGCGTTTGGTCTCAGCTTTTGATATTGAATAAAGCACAAAGTTCATTTCTTTATCATGGTATCTGGATCAGGCATATCTCAATTCATTGTTTACCTGAAGTTGGTGTCTAGGACTTATGAAGGGGTGTTGATTCTTCCACATGGGTTGTTGACGGGTGTTTAGTCTCATTATATGAACTTGGACAATTCTTCTAGCTAGTTTTTGAGGTTTAGTTAGGGCTCAAAGTCCACTTCTTTTTCATGTTATTAGAGTCTCAGGTTTATTCCAATTCATTATTTACCCAATGTTGGGCTACACCTTATATTGTACCAAATCTATGTTGGTAAGACTCTTCAAAAATGACATCCGGTGCATGTCAAACCCTTCAAAAGTAGTGCCTTTTTAAGGATCCGAGACTGGTCCGGCAACATTTTTGGAGAGTCCGAGAAACTTAGCTCCAGAACTCTGGTCCTAGGCATGCAGGATGTTGATTCTCCCACATCTTGATGGGTGTTTGGTCTCCTTATAAGTAGGAAAATCCTCTTCTCACCTCATAATCAAGCTTTTGAGGTTGAATTAGACCCAAAATCCATTTTTTAATCATGGTATCAGAGTCGGGCTCATCCCACCACCTTATATTGTCCTCTTGGGTGTGCACTGTGCAGGGTGTTGGATTCTCCCACATAGCTCCTTATATGGTGTTGGATAATCCTCCCCTCATGAGAAAGCTTTTGGGGTAGCCTTTAGACCCAAAGTCCATTTCTTTATTAAACTTTAAGCACTTTTTTAAAGGCTATCCAAAACTCACCCTTTAAAAAATAGTTTTTTTTCAAATTGCAAACACAAGCCCTAACACATATGTGAAAAATAAATCAAATTGCAAACACAAGCCCTAACACAAATGTGAAAAATAAAAGGAGATATTAAACATGAAACTTACCGGAATATCCAGAAGAGCGTCCACGATCAGAAGTACGAGTGCAACAAGAGAAGAAAGACTCATAACCTTCAGCACGAACCAAATCGGCTCGAAGATCATGCTTCGACAACTTTGTCTCCTGAAAACAGATAATATCAGCATCAAGCGAATCCAACAATTTGAGAAGTGAACCGTACTGCTGTATGCGTGGCCTTAAACCGTTCACGTTGTACGTCACTATCTTCATTCTTCTTCCAAATCAATTCATCAGAAGATTGCAGAACCAACAATGGAGGTCAGTAGTAGTAAAGCAACTGTGCGAAATAAATCACAGTTTGGACTTGTGATTTCACACTAATTTTATATTACGAGATAAAATCTTCTACTTTTTTTAAAAAATATGATTTGGGATTCTACAAATACAAAAATTGACCTAAGTTTATATTTTTGTATATTTATTAACCATTTATTTCATATGTAAATAAAATTTATAATTTATATCATTATCTTTTAAAGCATTTATATCTTACTAATTTTTGAACACGCGTGTCCCTTGTGATTTTTTATAGATCCATTTAAACGATTAAAATTCCTTTTAATAATTAAAATTAAATTTATTTGAGCAACCAATTATAAATTTTGAACTTTGATGAGTAGTTAGCAAACTTCCAACAAAATCACATATGGCTAATAACTTGAACGCAAATAAAAATACAAATTTACAACAATAAGAATATCATAGAAAATTAAACTAAAGAATTCTATTAGAGAAAACACAAAAAATAGAGAAGAAAAATATACAACATACACATTCTTCTAAGACTTTATTTATAACAATATATATGAAAAAAGAAATAGAGAATTAGTACACAATTTTTATTACTATATTTCATACTGGATAATAGTGAAGAGTGTTGCTTGGTTAAAATTTGAGTAAACAAAATACACAATTTCATGACTACTCATAGAAAATAATAAAAGAGAAAATAACTTATAACTTACCTGTTATATATGTAGCTTCCATTTCTTTTTCTATTAACGTTGATAGATATATATATTGTTGATTTACCATTTCATTATGGATAAATATGTCATTGATGAGAAGATCTGATAGTTTATTATCAATTAAATTTGATAATTGACAATTTTAAGAAAATATGCAGATAAGAAAGACTCAAAATATTCACTCAACACATGTGACTCTTTAACTTTCAAAATGATAAGAGGTGAAAAGGTGAAAACATTTTATTTTCAATGAATACATTCATTATACTAATAATTCACCATTTAATAAACTTCTACCTAAAAACGTTTTTTATTGCTATCATTTATCATATAACATGTAGGAAGTAATTTTTAACAGTAAAAGGTAAAGGGTCAATCAGTTTCTCATTTAATTCATTTGATTCATTTATTAGTAGGTAAATTTTTTATTTAGTACCAAGTAGTATAGGAATAGTATTAAGATGAAGGGTAAAAATGTAATTTAATTTTTTATGAATATTTTTGTAATTCAATTTTATAAATTTTGGGGCTTCTCATTTATTACTATTATTATTATTATTAATTAATAAACAACATTGCCTTTAATCCTTTATAATAATAACAAAATTTGACTTAACACCTTTCCACTTTTAGTATTTAGTATAATATCATGTGATTAATATCTAACATTTAAGCAATTAGATGTTTTATAATATTTTATTTTAGTGTATGTAGGGGTACAATATTATTTTTAAGAATATTAATTTTTGACTTAACACCTTTCCACATTTAGTATTTAGTATAAAATGATTTGATTACTATTTAGCATTTAATTAATTAGATATTTTATAGTATTTAATTTTAGTGTAGGGGTAAAATAGTAATCCAATTTTGAACCTAAAATCTTCCCACTTTTAATAATATATGATGATATAACTATTACTCTCGTCATTATAAAATTTACTATTACTTCAAATCCATTCCTACTTCACCATTTATATTCATCAAATTCATTATTTTTTATCAAATTTATTTACCAACCAAATTGATCAACAAATGGCTCAAAGTAACAATGTCGGTTCGTCGTCTCCGTCATATGATCGAGAAATGCAAGTTCAACGTGAGAAAATTGTTAAATACTATGTGGGAGGATTATATTAAAGATTAGTACACTACAACTTATGTTCAAATTTATTTTTTTAGGAATAAGGCACAAGTACCTCCTAGACTGTAACCGAAATCTCAGAGAGACACCTTAACTAAACTAAGTTCCTATTACCCCCGAACTCATTTTTTTGAAAATTTATACAACTTTTGGCTTGTGTGACACACTCTATGACTCCATGTAGTTTAGGTGTGTGGGAGTTGTTTGGATGCCACATAAGCCAAAAACGTGTACAAAATTACAAAAAAAATGGGTTCAGGAGTAATAGAACTTTAGTTTAGTTAAAGTGTGTCTCTATGATTTCGGTCATAGTCTAAGGGGTACTTACCTTATCCCTTTTTTTATTGAATTAAAGTTTGATCAATAAATGTTAAATATTTTTAGAATATCTTTGTGATAGCATATTGTGCGATTTTATAAACTTTTGCTTATTTGGTAAGATTGTATAAAGAATTGGGTAAGTTTTAATAATTTTACAACTTATGGGTTTTATATTATTATGAAAAACAATACACATAAAAAATCCAAGTCATATGTCCAAACAAAACTTCAACTTCATCTCATGATTTCATATCCATGGCCAAACGGGCCTTTAGTCTTCTCTTTGTCTCCTTCTTCGTCTTTTTTTTAATTCGTCATACTGCAAGCGTGAATCATTCCAAGCAAATTATATATTTTAAAAAATTGAAATACTAAAAGGATTTTATATCTAAAATTTGGGATTGCTTCGAGGTGATGTTGAGTTGATCAAGATTGAATAGTCTGGTGTATACTTCATGTATAGTTAAGTGATATTCAATTTTTTGAGTATATCATAATGTATTGTCAATGTATATATTTCATGTATTGTTACATAATGTTCAATTTTTCGATTGTATCATAATATATAGTCAGTGTATAGCTCACATACGTATAGTCAATATTTTTTTTTTTTATGACTTTTGACAAGCTACATTGTATACGTATAGTTTATATGACTTTTGACTAGTTTTTATATAAATAAAATATATTTATATTTATTGTAAACTAATTACTTTATGGTATATATTTGAAATTGTCCCAATATCAAATATAGCGATAGTTTGGATAGTTACCAAATGTGGCAAAACTCGCTATGTATTAGTAATACAACATTATCAGAGCAAATTATTGCAACACTGATAGAGAGTAAATTTTACTCATGAACTCTCATTATATTTGGTAATTTATTAAAACTTTTGCTATGTTCGGTAATTATAGTGCATATTAACACAAGCCCACAACTCTAGTTTTTGTATCCTCTCATAATTAATAACATCTCAATCCCAAACTAGTTCATACAACAACATACCAATATTGTCCCACAAGTGAAATCTGAAGAGGTTAAGATGTACGCAAACCTTATCCCTACATCTTTGTGGGGTAGAGAAAGATTGTTTTCGATAGACTATTTCGATGTAATTGGCAGAGTACTTAAAGATGGTACAGAAATGGTCAACAGTTTCTGAACATGTGCCTTATATCATACAGAACAAACCTTTTTGATACAGCCAATTTACATTGATGGCATATTTATAGTGATGACATAATATTAGAATTTGGAAGGGAGTACTTACTTAACCTGGAGACTCACAAAAGTGACAAAGAATATACACTAAAACTACCAGATTACAAGACATTGCAACTGGTTGTTCAGGGAAAAGAAGCAACTTCATGCCAAATTATTTTATGAAGGGGGCAAAGGAAACTCAACAAACACACTTGGCACGGCGACCACTAGCTACAAAAGTGCCACGTGGAAGCTACACATCTCTAAATACCATCATCTCGGAAGCCATCCATGTAGAGAACATGCAGCACACTTGCACAAGCACAAGAGAATATGTATACGAGCATCGTCTTCCCACAAAAATTTTCTGATGAAGCCCTGTCGATCTCTCCGTTTTATACATCTTTACAAAGTTACATTCCCCGTGAATCTCTCACTGTTGGTGAACTCATACTAGCAGTTCTTAAAAGTCTACGAAATTCTGATATGCTTATCTTTCCATCTTTGTCAATATCTGCTTCCTCTAGAAGTGGATCTATGGAGCCTCTCAAGCCCGTGTGCTGCAAAAGAATAGTATCATGTAAGTGAATGACAAATATTAATGTGGTTATATTATCTGGTATCACTCTTAAGGGTGATGAAGCATGTAATTTTTTGAGTTAGCATGCTATAATTCTTAGCAACTCTCGCTTCTTCTCTTTTCTGTCTTTTTCTTGGGGTGCCAAAAGGGGCGTTGATTTGGAGTTGTCCAATCTCCGTCTCAGTGAGGTTTGCAAAGCAAACCAAGTCTTGCACCCGGATAAAGGAGGAGGCTTGTAGTGGATAGATGACCACCATAAATATCAATTGAACCAATCAACCATGGCTCAATCCTAAGTGACGACCAGCATAAAAATAATCTAACAATGATAAAAAGGGCAGCCCGGTGCACTAAGCTCCCACTATGCGCAGGGTCCAGGGAAGGGCCAGACCACAAGGGTCTATTGTACACAGCCTTATGGTGCATTTCTACAAAAGGTTGTTTCCACAGTCCGACCCATGACCTTCAAGTCACATGGCAAGAATTTTACTATTTACGCCAAGTCTCCCCTTCAATGATGAATCATCTAAATTACACAGAGGATTCATAAAGAGCAACTAGTTTGGCGTTGAGGGGTAGTTAATCGCTTAATTGATTGGTAGGGTTGGTCAACGACATGTTTAATGGTAATAACTGACATCCAAGATACTATGAACCATTGCTCCTGGAAGAAGACAGTAAAAATATCACATACTATGATACTAACCATTTTAAGTTCTTCTGGAGTAATGAATCCATCTCTATCAACATCAAATTTCTCAAAAGCAGCTTGTGATCTTTGCTGCCACTTTGTAGAATTATGCTCCTCCAACTGATGAACATGTAGAGTGGCAGCCACAAACTCCGGAAAATCAACAAGCCCATCTGTGTTACTGTCAATCTGCCAAGCAATGAACAAAATACTTTAGGTCTCGGAACTGCAGAAAAGACCATATAGTAGAAAGTAATGAACTTGCATATGATGAAAGCTACAAAGATTATTATATTAGTTGGCACTTGGCAGCAATATTAGCATTGACAATTGAGTAAAGTTTGTAACAAGGATTATGGTGCAGGGACAATTTGGAATATACAATCTGACACAAAGAAACCCCCATATATTTGGTCACCAATTTAGCAATGGTGTAGTACAAGCTTGCACACACCTTAACTATTCCATCGAGTGTCTCTACCTCCCACCATCACAAGTACCAAGTAATTTTGCCTCAATAAGGCTCAAGCAGATGGGAAGAAGTCACTTAATGTGTTCTGTCACTTGCTGGATTTGAACCCTAGTCTTTCATGATTTTCATCCCACTTCATTAACTACTAGGTACACTCTTGGGTGCATTCGATAACCAATTTCTTCTAAGGAACTTGCTATGATCTTCTTGCACACACCTCAACTATTCCATTGAATGTCTCCACCTCCCACCATCACAAGTACCGGGTAACTTCGCCCCAATAATGCTCAGACAGAGAGGAAGAAATCACTTAACATGTTTGGCCTCTTACCGGATATGAACTCTAGTCTTTCATGGCTTTCATTCCACTTCATTGACTGCTAGACAACATTGTTGGATGCATTTGGTAAGCAATTCTTCTAAAGAGCTTGCTTCCTATTCCTTGCTATTATCTTCCTTTTTTTGAACATGCTTCTTGTTATATAATATTAAAGTAGTTCCAAACATGCAACAGCCTAAGGCAACAAAAGCGTTGTACTTAGTAATAATTATCTTATTATTTATTAGGTGTCATGTTTTGCTCTGATGCTTCATTCCAAGATAAATAAGTTTACCGCTTGAAGAATCTCAAGAACTCGTGATTCTTTCATTTTCCATGGGAGATCCTTCGCAAGGGCCTGCATTAGAAATGAATACGGTAAGTCACGAAACAGATGACGATATATATATATATATATATATATATATATATATATATATATGCTTACACAATGTTTTTTATCAAGGCATATATACAATTTTTTTGCATCAAGATAACACAAAATAGAGATGTCTCAAATGTTTGCCAATAGTCATTGAGAGTTGTAAGGACGAAACAAGCTCTAACATGAAAGATGAGCAATACCTGTCTCATTTCTTCGAGACTGATGACACCATTCTTATCCACATCAATTGCAGAAAATTGATCCCGCAGATCAGCGATCTCCTCCTCATCAAGTGTGCTAGCTAACGCCTGCAAGATAGTGAAACAGCATCCAGAAATTTACGTTTTGTATATCTGAAGTTACCATATCACAAAAAGGTCTAAGAAATAAGAAAGCAATGAACTTGCCCGTAAAGCAAACTGTTTTAGACGACTGTATCTGACAAATTGCCGCATATTGGATAAAACAGAAATGTCCAGTGGAATCTCAGATGCATCCCCTCCCTCTCGGACCCATGGATGTGCTGAAGATGTTCGAGTAGATAATTTTCAAAACAATTGTTCATTATATCAATAAATTTAAAGGAACGACCACAGTAATATTTGTTTACTAATTTATTTGAACACTACGACATAATGTTCTTATTTCCAAGCACTACAAACAAGTAAGCATATGCTGCATATCTGAAAGTTGTGCTATAAGTTATCAAAATGCAGAAGCTGTACATCTGGACGGAGAACCATGATTGATATCTATTACCAAACATTGCTGATGAAGTAGGTGAATGAAATGGACAAAGTGAAGTGTACAAATCTTTTTAAGTGAACCTTGAGCTACTGTTGATACATCAAATCTTTTTATACGCAGTTAAGTTAGGTGTATTCTCTCCCAGGCACGTTTCCCAATGAACTTTCTCTTTCCTACTTTCTAGGACTGCAGAAGCCCACTTTTCCGGCAGGAGCTGCCGGAATCCAAGCCCCTTTCTTTCAAGCCAACAATAATCACCCACTGTGACTATTGCATACACCTTAGATCGTAGGATGGAGGAGAACAGAATTTACTTCAACGCAGGTTTCAAATCATTCGATATAACCAGATGGATCACAGGAAAGTCTGAATGGTACGAATGGGTTGAAAGAAGCCGGAAGATGATGCAAAGATCAGTTATGAGCAAGAAGTCTATGGAATGGATCTGCTTCTGTCTGAAAGAAGCTTCAAAGGAACAAAAGAAGGAGATTAGGAGGTGGAAAGTTTCAGAGCAAGGAGCAGAACACTTCTGTACAAGGAAACAAAATGGATATGGGAAATTGATAAGCATAATATCTCTAAATAGTGGGGGAAGGTCATGTTTAATTATTCCTGAGCTTGCATTGAATGCAGGGTGGCTGGACATAGCATTTAAGATTGAAAGGTTTATTAAATGCCAGAGAAAGGAGGACACACCTTCCTATAGGGTGACTGAGGATGACTACCCTTATGTAGAGGTTGTGCAAGAAAGTAGATGGGGGAGTAGAAATTTAAAAAGGGCTGAGATTAATAGCAGCAAAGGAGGAATCCAGATAACCAAGTCAGTGAATATCCAAGAGGAAGACCTCCTCAAGAGATGCCTGATAGGATACTGCAGTGAAGAATTGAAGGAAAAACCAACTCTTGCGGATATGAGAAAGTGGGTTTCAGCAAACTGGAAAAAAGTATTTGGTGTTGACATATATGAATTGAACAGCGAGACATTCTTGTTTGAGTTCCCTAATAGATACATGGCGGAACAAGCCATACAAGGTCAATGGAGGTGGAAGAACAACAGATTCCAGCTCGACTGGTGGAGACCAACAACAGGATGCATCTCCCACACTACCTCTGTCAGAGAAACATGGATTAGAGCAGTAGGGATCCCCCTACATCTGTGGTCCAAGAAGGTATTTAAAGAAATAGGGGAATTATGCGGAGGATGGAGTGCAACAGAAGAAGAAACAACTTAAAAACCACATGAAATGGGCAAAAATCCTAGTGAAGAACGATGGAAGAAATCTGCCAAGGGAGGTGTCTATTTCCTGTGAGGGGATCAAATATTACTTCCCTATTTGGGTGGAGAGCAAACCAAGGTTTGAATTGCTGCCGGAAAGTGGTAGGGAAACTGCCGGAGAAGAGGACGAAGCTTTTTGCCCAGTTAATGACTTTACACAGGGGACAGAAGCTGCCTACAACTGCAATACAGTACAAAAAACCCTTTTTAGGGATTTTGGTACAACTCAGCACGTGCGCTCTGTGTTGACAGCTGGAATGTCTAGTGCAAGTGGGTCACATGAGCAGTATGTGTGTTTTTTAAATGAGAAATTGGATTTGGGCCTTATTCAAAAGCCCAAAAACCATCAGATGTTTAAAGGATCCAAAGGCCCAGACTATGCAGCTCAAGTCATTTTTAATGACTTACAAGGAGGAAAGCCTAACCAATCAGAAACCCAGAAAGAACAGGGCTT
This sequence comes from Solanum pinnatisectum, assembly GCA_035578085.1. NCBI lineage: Eukaryota > Viridiplantae > Streptophyta > Magnoliopsida > Solanales > Solanaceae > Solanum > Solanum pinnatisectum. Next base: position 3,329,085 of record CM069078.1, read on the forward strand.
TGCCTGCGACATCGAAACTATGCATGCAATTACACCAATCGCACCAGAGAAGAGTACATATGCGAAGGTTGTCACGCTAATATTTGAAGATGAAAATAGGGTAATTGCGATGGCTACGGGGAAAGAAATTCACCATTACATTGACAGGAATGATATCGACAGTAGCACAGAAACAGAGGGGAATGGGCTAGTGATACAAAATTCAAATACAGAAATTGTTGATTGGGAAGTGGAGGAAGCCGAGCCAATTCAGCAGCAACAACAAAATTCCTCTTGGGTGCAGCAGAATCTGATCAAATTGGGGAAGATCTTTGGAATTGATTTTCCATGGACATGAAGAGGAGGCCATAGAATTACTTCTCTAGATAGATAGTCACAGACAAGCAAGAAGAATGGAACAAGGCACTGAAGTTAAAAAGAACAAAATCAAAGGTGCACAAGAGCTTAAAAGTCTCGTCTCATTTGATGTAAAATTCAAAAGCTCAGGGAATAGGAACAAGGGGAGGAACACCACTCTAGTTACAAGATGAAGTTTAAACTAGTGTCGTGGAATGTCCGGGGATTGAACAATAAGGAGAAGAGGGAGACAGTCAAAAGCTTAATTTCTGAATGGAGGGCAGACATCATCTGCCTCCAAGAAACTAAGCTTGAGGGGAATATTACAGAAGTAGCGAATCAGATTTGGGGAGGTAGATGGATCAGACACGCTTGTCTGGAAGCTAGTGGAACAAGAGGCGGAATCATTTTGATGTGGGATGAGAGGGCATGGAAGGGGGAGGTCTTAGAAATAGGAACCTACTCCATTACTTGTAGTTTTGAATCCCAAACACAGAACTACAATTGTCACATAACTGGAGTGTATGCTCCAAACGACTACATGGAGAGGAGACTAGTGTGGGAAGAATTGGGCTCAGTAAGGGGATTATTTGAAGGGCCCTGGGCACTGTGTGGAGATTTCAATGTTTCTAGGTATATATCGGAGAAGAAAAATTGCAACAGTAGAACAAGGGGTATGAAGGAGTTCTCTGTTTTCATAGAAGACATGGAATTGGTGGATTTACAACTAGAAGATGTTGCATATACCTGGTTTAAAGGAGACCAACATGTAGCAGCCTCTAGAATTGATAGAATCTTGTTTTCGAAAGAATGGGATGACAACTTCAATAATCTGAAACAGATCCCTTTGCAAAGGCTGTGTTCAGATCATATTCCAATAGCCTTGATTGGTGGAAGCTGGGAGAGAAAGAAAAGTTATTTTAAGTTTGAAAACTGGTGGTTACAATCAGAAGGTTTTGTTGACAGAGTAAAAGACTGGTGGTCATCATTCAGATACTCAGGGAAACCAGACTATGTGTTGGCCTGCAAACTTAAAGCTTTGAAGCACAAACTTAAGGAATGGAGAAACGAGGAGAGTGGAAACCTTGGCCTACAACGAAAGAAACTGCTAGAACAATTGGCAGAAATGGACATGGAGAGGGAAAACAGAGTGCTTACAGAAGAAGAAATAACAAAAAAATCTGCAGTCCTACTAGAATATGAGGATCTGATTAAGAAGGAGGAAATTGCATGGAGACAAAGATCAAGAATACTATGGCTTAAGGAAGGGGACAAAAATACCAAGTTTTTCCACAAAATGGCAAATTCTCACAAAAGGTACAATAACATTGATCAATTAATGATACAGGGGGAAGTCACTCATGAGCCAGCTGAAATTGAAGGAGAAATAATCACTTACTACAAGAAGTTGTATACAGAACCCATACCATGGAGACCTACTCATCAGCATGCAAACTGCCTGGTCATTACCGAAGAAGAGAAAATGGCCCTTCAAGGCAGATTCGAGGAAAATGAAGTGCTAACATGCCTAAAGTTATGTGCAGCTGACAAGGCCCCTGGACCAGATGGTTTCACAATGGGTTTTTTCATCAAGTGTTGGGAGATAGTGAAGCAGGATATAATGGATACTTTTCAGAAATTCTATGATCAAGAAGTTTTTGAGAAGAGTTTTAATGCTACATTCATTGCACTTGTACCCAAAAAGAAAGGAGCTAAGGAGCTAAGGGACTATAGACCAATCAGTCTTATAGGTAGTATTTATAAAATACTATCTAAAGTACTCACAGAGAGACTGAAGGGTGTGATAGACAAACTGGTGGATTCACAACAAATGGCATTCATAAAAGGGAGACAAATCATGGACGCAGTTTTGATTGCTAACGAAGCAGTAGACTCCAGGACTAAACAGAAAAAACCTGGCATTCTTTGCAAGTTAGACATAGAAAAAGCGTACGATCATGTTAACTGGAAGTACCTGATGAAGATCTTAGAAAGGATGGGATTTGGACAAAAGTGGATGAACTGGATTATGTTCTGTATCTCAACAATAAACTTTTCTGTTCTAATCAATGGGCTTCCTACAGGTTTTTTGAGCTCACAAAGAGGGCTCAGGCAAGGTGACCCACTATCACCTTTCCTTTTCTTAATCACTATGGAGGGTCTGAACAGTATGATTAAGACAGCTAACACAAGAGGATGGTTGAAAGGTTTTGATGTGTCGAGAGATGGTGCTGAAAGTTTGGAAGTGACACACCTTCAATATGCCGATGATACACTCATCTTCTGTGGAGCTGAGGAAGAACAACTGAAATATTTAAGGGTGATCCTGGTCCTATTTGAAGGGGTATCTGGCCTGCACATAATTGGCGGAAAAGCTTTATGTATCCCATTAATGAAGTCAATAATGAGTTATATAGCCTCAATTCTTGGGGGTGTAGTTGGCACTTTGCCAACAACCTACTTGGGCATGCCTTTGGGACCAAAATCCAAGTCTATTGAAATCTGTTATGGCGTGATAGAGAAGTGCGAGAAAAAATTGGCTAGATGGAAATCTCAATACTTATCTATGGGAGGGAGGTTGACCCTCATCAACTTAGTACTTAATGCTCTACCAACATACATGATGTCATTATTTCCTATTCCAGCAGGGGTCATCAAAAAATTGGATAGGATAAGAAGGAATTTTTTGTGGCGAGGTAACAACGAGAAGAAAAGATTTCACCTGGTGAAATGGGAATCTGTGGTAACTGGGAAAAAGAATGGCGGATTGGGAATAAAAAATCTGATATTTCAAAGTGAAGCACTCAGAATGAAATGGTTGTAGAGGTACTCGTTTGAAGATCAATTAATGTGGAAAAGAGTGGTAGGTGCCAAATATGAGGCGGAAGACAGTTGGATGACCAAGGATGTGACTTTACCTTATGGGGTCAGTTTATGGAGATCCATAAGAGAATTATGGGAGGAAGTCAAACTCAACTCCAAGGTGAAAGTGGGGAATGGGAACAAGACCAAATTCTGGAAAGATGAATGGCATGAGTCAGGTAATCTGGAACTCCTCTTTCCAGACATATATAACCTAGTTCTCTCACAACAAAGGACCATTGCAGAGATTTGGACAACACGGGGCTGGAATTCCCGGTTCAGAAGGCATCTCAATGACCGGGAAGTAATGAGAATGGAAGAATTTCTTAACATTGTTGGAAACTTCAATGGACTCTAGGCTAAAGAGGATGCATTATGGTGGAAAGGAAGCAACAAAGGTATATTTAAAGTAGGTGCGACTACGGGTTGATGGAGCAACCAAGTCAATGATTCCTACCGCCATGGAGACAAATTTGGAAAGGCGAATTCCTTATAAAGTCTCATGTTTCATATGGTCGCTAGCTAAGGAAGCGACTTTGACACGAGATAATGTTATGAAAAGGGGATAACCTTATGTTCTAGGTGTTTTCTTTGTGGAGAAACATCGAAATTGTTAACCATCTTTTTCTACACTGCAAATTTACTCAACAGTTATGGAGGGTATTCTTGAGTCTCAAAGGCTTATCCTGGGCTATGCCTAGGAGAATTACTGAAGCCCTAAAAAGTTGGGAGGAGGCAGGAGTGCTAGCTAAAGCCAGAACGAGATGGAGAATTATCCCTGCTTCAATATGGTGGGCAACCTGGAAAGAGAGAAATTCTAGGTGTTTTGAGAGCATAGAGAACAATATGCAGAAAGTTAAACTCAACTGCATTTTGTTGTTATGTTTTTGGTGCAATCAATTATACTCAAATGAAACTGTCTCTATAATTGATGTTTTAGATTCAATTTAGATTTAGAATAGTGGAGTTTTGGAGTTCATCTGTATACAAGGTTTAGTACTGCCATGTACTATCGTGTTATAATACAAAGTTACCAAGTTTCAAAAAAAAAAATCACTAAGAAAAATTGGTGCTTGTGAAAGAACGTGAAGAGCCAATTGGAAACCTTAAGACAGATGATGATTATGGACCCTTTCAGATGCTCTTGTGTTGCAGGTGTGGGGATTTTTAAGGTTTAACGCCCTTCAGTTGTGCAGTGTTGTCAAAGGCGCACTTAAGCCCTGAAGTGAGGCTCATAACATGTTGAGAGCTTCGTCTCATTTAATGTGCACCTCAATGTCATCATCAAAGTTCTAAGACACACTTTCCTTGCCAATGAGCCTATTCTGAAGAGGCAACACTAAGCCATTGGTATTTTACTTTATTGTAAAAAAGATTCAATTCTTTTGTACAAATATTCGTCATTGAGCTCATAATCATTAGTATTGGACTAAACATATATACTTGTATTTTTTCTCCCTTATCACCTTTTTTTATTAAAGCCCATGCTTTATTTGCATTCAGCGCTTAAAGCCCCAACAAACCTTAGAGCTTTTATGCGCTTTTTGCTTTTGATAACACTCCCAATACTAGGTTTCCTACACGAATTTTAATGTGGAATGAGGCTTGCTAAAGTTGGTGCCAATACAATGTGAAAGAATCTGCACATCCAATCCAAAACCTTAAGGAAATGGGTGGAGTGGTCCATGATTTTTATGTACCCCTTGAAAGCCCTTAGCTGATATGAGAAACTTTATACAGCTTAACAGTACAAATTCAGGATGATATTACTTACATAGGGCCTGAGCAGCAGTAAGTCTAGCGCGAGGATCCTTCACCAATAATTTCTTTACAAAATCTTTAGCACTGTTGCTTATGTTAGACCATGGCTTGCGACGAAAATCAGGCTTGTTCCGTAGGACCTTAACATTTTGGAAGCAAAGTTAGAGAAACTATTCAAAACCAGGCAAATCACAAAGCATTTACACAATATAAATGTTGTTCTTCTTGAAGAAGTAAAAGTACTTAAATGTCTTGTAGGAAGAAAAATGCTTTGGATAAGAGTCCCTCCAAGGAAGCGTCAACCAAAAGTGAATTATGAACAAAATAAATAGCAGTAGCTTCTTTGGACACAAAGAGAAAACGATGAAAACATTAGATCAAAATCACTCAAGAATAAATTGGAACAAAGTAAAATGTCCACAAAGAAAAAAATATCACAGTATCATAGTTAAGATGTTTACGAGAGCATGCAACAAAACGTGAATGGAAAATCTGAAATTCCAAGAGAGATGAGATTTATTAAGGGAGTGTTAACTTCAAAAAACCACTTAAAGGTAAAAACAAACCTGAAACACACTATTGAAAGGACAAACAAAGGTAAACATATAACTTCTATACAAAATCTGCAAGTTCATGACCCTATTAGAGCCCTAAAATTGAGATATCCTTTCTTTAGGTTTCCCAAGTTGAAACAAAAATTGAAATGTTTCTAAATTACACGTAATATTAGCAACTCACCTCCTTGAATATACCATCCTCAGTTTTGTCCCAGAAAGGCCGACGACCACATAGCAAAATGTATGTAATTACGCCAATACTCCACACATCTGATTCAGGTCCTGATCTACGCTTTAATACCTCTGGAGCTACATAATATGCACTGCCGACAATGTCTGGGAACTTTTTCCCTGCATATATAAGTTTCCTATGATAAGTTTATAACTTTACGAGAGAAAACCACAACAATAGCCTCCCAGATCATTGAAGAATTTGGCAGGTGTATTAATAATATTAGTACTTCAACAAGACCAAAATCTGTGGCAGAGAACCAATCACCTGGTCTGATGAAGTCTGAAAGACCAAAATCTGTGGCTTTTAATGGTGAATCCTCCTTTGTAGACTTAAAGAGAAAATTCTACAAGGAAAAAAGTTTGTTTGAGAAGAGCAATATCAAGCAGCATTACCAAGCCAAAAGTAGTATTGAACTGCTTGCATACCTCAGGTTTCATATCACGATGCACCAAACCATGTAAATGACACTCAGCTGCCACTTTTAGCATCTGGCGTACAACTATTGCTGCATCTTTCTCGGTATACCGACTGTCTTTTCTGATTAGACAAATTATGTCAACCCTTATCAGTAAAACTTCATAATCAGCAATTTGAATAAAGAGCCGGGGTTCTGCAACTCACAAAAAATCAACTGAAACTGGTAATTTCAGAATACTTACTTAGACAAAATTCGGTCCAATAGTTCTCCACCTTCACATAACCTAAAAGAAAACAAAAAAACTGAAAAATATTAACTTGCCATTCAAGTGGAAGGATTAGAAGTAGTTAAATAAACCAGGAACTGAGAGATTTAAAAAAAAACTTACTCCATTACGATGTAGACATAATTATCATCCTCGAATGAATTATAGAATTGAACCACATTCTCATGACCACCTAAGGCCTTCAATATCTTGACTTCTCGTTTCACATCCTCAACCGCAATGGGAAGAACCATCTGCAGCAAAAAATGAATTGGTACGACACATTGAAACTGTGATAGACTGGTAAAAGGAAGACTAGATAATCATACAATTAATGTAAAAGTTAACAAGATTGGACAACAGAACAAAAAAAAAAACACTTCGAAATTCGTTTTTTCAAAATTCATAGGCCCATCATCCTGTAATGTTGGTGAAAACTCCAGATCTGATGAGAGGAGATTATAGGAGACAAAGCAGGCAGAACATTTTACCCAGATAAAAAAAAAATTACAGGCCAACAGCGCAGACTTGCTGCACCATGGATCAATGGATAATCAAACATTTGAGAAGTCATTCACCCATAAGAAATAAGAGATTCTGCAAGTGCTCTATAGACTAGAAAACAGCTTTTATGTGAACCAGGTCAGTTAGCCATTTTCCAGCAAATTAAGCATGACAATAACAGCAGAATTGCTCATCAAAGCAAGATTCTCTGAAGTTCGTTGACTTCAAATCGCTACAAGTCTACAATCCCCAACAGAGAATCAACCACCAAGTGCAGCTATGTTTTTCAAATATGATGTCTGTTTACATTGCCAGATTCAGTCTATAGCCAATTAACCATCTACAATAACTACTTAAGCAGGAAAAATCAAGATTCCACCACAGATACTCCTTTTCAGGCAGAAAAAGCTAGTAAAATAGAATGAGATAGCACTAAAAAAACATAGGCATCTACCAACAAAATCAACACAAGATTGGCTGATGGATATACTTTTCTAAGAACCTAAAGACTGAGTCAACAATCACAAGATGAGCCTACAGAAGATTTCAGAATCACTGATGACTGCCATCTTCCAAATATCTCTGTCAGAATCTAACATCTCAGAAACACATAATAGATTCAAAACAAGAACACAAACAATACTCTAGAACTTAAAGCAAAAACTGTTCACAACCCCTACATGTGAAAATCAATAGGAAAAATGAAGTCTTTATACTTCAGGGGAGGAGATTACAAGGTGCGGAATCAAACACTAGTCAACAAGGATGAACTAACCAACTAAGCTACAAAGATTAACCAGGAAAAATGAAATCAGCTATACAAAAGAGGAAAATATTATCTTTTTTTGATATGGTAATACCTTGTTTTTCTCAATTCTTTTGACAGCCACACGATCTCCAGAAGATTTATCTGTAGCAACATATGTATAACCAAATTGACCATGACCCAACAATTTCCCAATTGTATATCTTTTTTCAAAATCTTTATCATACCCAAAGTCTGTTCTTTTCCCACAAGGAATAACCCCACCTTGTCTTCTTGAACTTGGCTTAACATTCTGCTGTGAATTCCTAGGTTGTTTTTGTTGGTTTTTCTGGTTAATATTACCTTTACCTCGATTATAATTCGACCCTTCTTGATTTCTTGAATTAACAACCGTTGTTGAAGGTGCTTTTGAGGTTTCCCTGCGGTTTGGATGAACATTTACCGTTGTGTTTGTGGTTGTGGTGGTATTGTTGGTTGAAGGGGTACTGCTATTTGAGCCACTAACTTTGGAGCTTGAAAAACAACTACCCATTTTGTCAAATGATGTAAAAATGCAAACTTTTTTAGATCATTAGACAAATGAACAAAAATCAAGAATTGGGTATTGTTGTGTTTGTACATATAATCAAAAGAAAAGAGATGCCCCCTATTTGGGTGAGAATGTGAAAACAATAATGGAGATTTAAGAGGAAAGTTTGAAGTAGATAGGAGGAAGAAGAGAAGAAAGAGAGGGGTGAGGGGGTGGGGGGTGTTGATGATGGTGGTGGTCAAAGAGACTTTTTTTGGGAAGAAGGAAGAGGGAAAGTGGGGGTTGGGGGGGACGGGGTTGCTATGAAAACCCTATGTTTTCCAGTTTGGATTTTGGTGAAAGTTGAAAAAAAATAATCACATTTTATGATTATTTTTGTCTATGGTGTTCTTGGCATTTTTTTTTGTAGTTTGAAGATTTTTTTAGGGTGTGTTTTGCTTTGGGGAGTAGAAGCCAAGTCCACTCCTTGCAAGCGTATTCCACACGGCCTAATAAGTACTCGTTCGGTATTCGATATGTGTATTACGATTTGATTTATTTTTAGGAGAATTTTGAATAAGAGTGGAGGGATTTCAACCATTCAACCGCAACTCATATCAATATTAAATGTGAAGATTCAAAAATATGGTGTGAGTTTCATTGTTAAATTATGATTGACGAATTATTAAAATGATTTTAAAATTTGAAGTATGAAGTTGAATAATCCAAGAATCATAATTTTGTACAAAATCTTAAAATTATTAATATATTAGTCGCTAAAATTTTATGAGAGAATGAGGTTTTAGCACAATTTTATTATTTATAATTATGTAATTACTAATTTCTAGTTGTTATACACAATTACGCACTATCACCATAAATAATCACAATTATCAACTTTTATAGTACAATTACTATTATTGTCATCTTCTTTCCACCAACCACCCTTACAAGAATTCAACCTCCATCAAACATCTATTAGGCAGAAATTTAAATAAATTCTCTATTATTCTTGTCGTGTTTCTAAGTATACACTCTTTCATAGAATTTCATGGTATGATTAATTCATGAATATAGCTAAAAAAAAAAAAAAGTTATTATACATACACATTTGGAGGTCTAAAATGTTATTCTCATGACTGAGTTGAGTAATTGGTCAAAATGGCTTCTTCATCTCTTCTTGATTTCACTATCTAATCTCAAATATTTTTTGAGAATTATCTTTAATACACTTTACATGTTTAATTTAGATACTGATAGGATAAACAAACATTATTTATTAGAAATTCAAATTTAAAAATATCTTAATAATCAGATATACATTCTAATTTATGATTTTCATATTAATAAAGCAAAAAAAAAAGTAATATTATAAAAATTCTTACTATCAATGATTTTTTATGTGTCGTATTAAAGAAATAAAATTTGTAATAACATATTAGTTACAATTTTTGTTAAGATACCATTTAGTGCTTATAGATATTTATATATAATCACCTCATAAGTTAATTGATTGTATAAATATTTGTATATCAATAATACATAGGATTTAAACTCATATCAAAATGCTCGAGTCTAATCCACATAATACAAATCACAGTCAATATTTACATGAAATAACTTATTATTATTATTATTATTATTATTATTATTATTATTATTATTATTATTATTATTATAAATAAACACCAAAAATTTCTTCTGTTGTCAAAATAAACATTTAGACTTCACTAGAAGTAATTCGTAGGATTTTAAAGAGATGCAAGTTGCATGAAAATTTAAAACGTGGTAAAATTTAATTTTTTATGAAAAATAATTTCTGTTAAAATAAGGAAAATATATTAGTTTTAATTATGAGCGAAGTTAATTTTCTTATAACCATCATATTATATACTTCATATTTTTTATTTCAACTAACAATAAAATATTATTATTGATCTCTAATATTCAAATATTTCATCAAGACCTTCTTTAATTTTGTCTATCATTTATTAACCTATCATTTATTTTATTTTTTCATTCATCAATCAAATAATATTTTTCTTAATATTTTTTTCAAAAAATGATTTTCATAGTCTCAAACACACCCAAAGAAAATAAATAGGAAATATAAACTAAGCTTATGCACACCCAAAGAAAATAAATAGGAAATATAAACTAAGCTTATGATGACAATAGTCTCTTATGTTTTAGTCAAACACCATTTTTAAATGAAAATTGTGTATACATAATTGATTGTTTATTATTTTGGATAAGCTAACAAGAATGACTCAAAGTTCCTTTCTTTCTTACGTCGAAAATAAAGTTTCATTATTTTACATGGAATTTATAATTTAATTATATGTAATTAATATAATTTTTATCATTCTAAGTATTATTTATTTTTTGAACTATAGTATACATTAAGACCTCACCGTTAATTTAAGAATTTTCTCTCCTCACACAATTTTTATAATAATAGCTTGAGCAGGATGGGATTAATCGTATTATATATATATATGATATATATATATGATACCAACGAAAGGATCTCGCATTGGCGGTAGTTAGTTCACGCGGTCATCTTCAATCTAGATTGTCAACATCCGAATTCAAGAAAGAAATCCGAATCGAAATACATATAAATTTTTATATCGTTTTATGACTGTATGGAAGGACTAAGTCCTTTTACCTAAGCAAAGGGTCTGTCAAGATCTGAATACGTATTGTTATTAAGCCCATGTATCTAGCAGTTCTAACCGGGTATAGGGCGCCCTTTTTCTCAACTCATTATCGGGCTTAGAACCACGACTGGCTAGACAAAGCCAATAACGTATTGCATCAAATCTGACTGTACCACCATCTCGGAACCAAGTCAAGAAACCATATAGAAATTTATTTATATTTAGATAAAGTTTAGATCTTTCATGATAGATATAAAAGTGAAGTTAGATATACGACATAGATATGATTCTTTTAGCCAGACATAGTCACGGCTCTAGATCAGAGATATAAAAAGTAAAAGAAAGAAAATAGTACCTGAAACTAAGGGCCAACACCAAGGCCTATAATAACTTCAACAAACTTTATTCACAAAGTCCGGCAAATATTTCGACAAACTCACAACTTACAAAAGATAAGAGAGAGAGAGAGCGCTTTACAAGAAAGAGTAGAGAGGGTTTTCTAAAACCTGCCCTTTAGAGACTACAAATGAAACATATTTATAGAAAAAGAAAAACATCTATCTACAATAAAGGGTCCTTATCAATGGGCCCTAGTAACAGTATATCTATTGTGGATGAATAGTCTTTCTACTGTAGATGAACAATGTTTTTACTGTAGATGAACAGTGTTTCTACTGTTGCTTTATTCTTTGATAATTCTGAAAAATTTTTATATTTTGTCTTTCTTCTTCAGTTGTTAGAGGAAATCTTCCGCCTCTGTCAACACATCTATCGCCGCTGGATTTTCTTCCTCAAATGGTTGAGCTTCCTGAATATCATCCCGAATATCCTCACTTGTTTCACTCCTCATAGAAGTGTCAGATTTTGCATAACTTGTGATATTTAGAAGTAGACTTTTCTTAACATCTTCTAAATACTTATTAATCAGTTCTTCTTGATCTTCATCTTGATTGAAGATTCTCCTAGCCATGAGTTTTACGGAACTATCAACAATTATTCCTTTGTGCGGAGAAGCACTATATTCCTGGATTTTTCCTGAAATAAGGTCCAGAAGCTCTTGTCCGTATAATGACTTTGTTTTGGGATCTTTCTTCATCAATTTGTCCCAAAAGTTGTTATAATATGTGCGATATAAGCATGGAATTTGTTCTTCGGTAAAACCTACTTTCGGAGTCCACTTGTGAATCCATGGAATAGAGAATTCTATGAAGAAATAAATTTGTTCAACTTTCTCCATATAGCAGATATGATCTACGTGATATAAATTATTAAGGTCTGGCGAAACCTTAACCCATTCTTTGCATAATTTCAAAAATGGTTCAGGTAAAATATTCACGTTGGACCGTGGTATGACCATCAATTTAGGAACCAATTAGGAATTGGTCCGGCAAATATCTTTGCACAAATCTTAATAAACCAAATATGTTTATGCCTCTCATTATTGTAGTAGAGGACTTTACTAAAAGCATTGATATAATCCCAATAAGTAAAATTTGTAGGCTCCTTGTTCAGGCTTATCTGCCTTTCTTTCATTGAGGAAATACCCCAATCTTCGATAGATATAATCTGTTTGATAATCATCTTGGAGAAGTTATAAACATTCTTGCTGGTATTGTACCCTGAGAAGTGCTGAAAATCCACACTACCAGTGTTCATCAGAATAGTCTCATAATATGAACGAGTTTTGTATGACTCACCCGGGAAATATAATCCATTAATTAAAAATCGTTGGAATATCTTCCAAGGTTCCTCTTTTCTCTGAATCTCAGAGTTTTCCAAAAGAAATATCATTTCTTTCTTTTCTATCTTTTCGTATGACTTAATATCATTAATATCATCTTTAGCGATGGAAGCAAAGGTTTCACCTTTCTTTTGAGAGAGATACTCCTGCAATTGTACATATAATGGATTGTTTTCTGGAATATCTTCCAGATGTATAGAAGAAGCTTCTTTTTGGAATTTTTTAAATTTACCAAACTCATTCCTCCTCTTTATATAATTGGAGGATTAGATGACGAGGATCCATATGACGATCCTGATGAGACTGAGGATGATCTTCCTCTTCTTTTGGTATAACCGCCTTTTCCTCTGACCTTGGTCACCCAAGGAGGATCCATCCTACAAATAAAACATTTAGTTTTATTCGATGTCGATGTTATAATAATTACTATAAAAATCAATAAGTTCTTCACAAAAAAAAATTTCTGAATGATGTCTCTCATCATGGCATCTATAATTTTGTATATAATAATTTCTTGTACATCTCTATTAAGAGGTATAGCCTTTATGATAGTAATCAACATTTTATCTGAAAGTAAAGGAGATAAAAATCCCATTAAGACGATAGGTATTCTCTGGATAAGAAATCCGGAAGAGAGTTATCACTCCCCTTTTTATAATGAATATCAAAATCAAAAGGAGCTAACTGGGTCTGCCACCTAGCAAACATTAATTTAGAAGCATCATGTTTGAAATTTTTATTAAACATATATTTCACGGATTGAGCATCAGTTTTATTCAAAAACTTTTGACTGTATAAGTCATCCTGAAATTTCAATACACATTTAACAATGGTTAGCATTTCATGAGCTACCGTAGCGTATTTTTTCTGAGCATCGCTCCATTTTTCTGAATGAAATCTAATCAAATATTCAGTTTTATCATGAGGATTAATCTGTTTTAAAATCCCCCCATAACCAATATTAGATGCATCTGTTGCAACAATTTTTTGCCAAGCCGGGTTAGCAAGAGTTAAACAAGGTAAAGATTGAACATGAAGTTTGATATTCTTTACCAAAGTGGTATGGCTATCAGTCCAAGGCGATTTATGGTCCTTTTTTAACCTGTCATATTAAGGGGCCAAATCTCTAGATAAATTTTTATAAAAGGGAGATATATAATTTAAACTTTCCAAAAATCTTTGTAATTGTGTCCGATCTGTAATAACGTCAGGAAACTTAGAGGCAAAGCTAATTGAATGTTGAATAGGGGTTACCTTCCCCTGACAAATAAGATGTTTGAGAAATCTGACATTAGTTTGAAATAAACTCATTTTTGGTTTAGAAATTACCAAACCATTTTGTATGACAATTTTCTTGAACATATCTAAATGTTTAATATGCATTTCAAGAGTCTTTGAATAAACCAAAATATCATCAATATAAACAATAATGAAATCTAAATATGGATTGAAAATATCATTCATTATTTTCTGAAGTTCAGAAGGGGCGTTTTTCAAACCAAATGGCATAACATTCACTCATATTGTCCAAATGGGACATTAAAAGCCGTTCTATAAGAATGTTCTTTAAAAATTTGAATTTTCCAATAACCTAGTTTTAGATCAAATTTTGAGAATATATTAACATCGTATAATCTGGACAATAAATCTTTTTTATTCGGAATCGGATACCGAATCCATTTTAAATATTTATTCAATGGTTTATAATTTATTACCAACCTGGGAATTCCTCGTTCCTTTTCAGCAACATTATTAACATAAAATGCAGTACAAGACCAAGGTGATTTAGATGGTTTAATCAAACCCTTTTGTAACAAAACTATCAATTTCTTTTTTACAGAATTCCATCAATTCGGCGTTCATCTGGCAAGGACGAGACTTAGTAGGAATATTATCCTTAGAGAAATTTTCTTCATATGGAAGAGTAACAATATGCTTTTTCCGATTCCAAAAAGCACTAGGATGATCAGCACAAATATCAATGGTCATTTGTTCAGAAATTAATTTAATTTTTTCCTGTACTTTAGTACTTTTCAAAGTATCAAATATGTTCATCCTAAATAATTCAAGTTGTAAAGAATTAACATGCTTCTGTTTTATATCAATTAAAGCATTAATATCACGAGACATTGGTTCAGTGATAAAAGTATAATTTATATTCTGATTATTAAATGTGGCCGAAAAACCTTTAGCATTTATGCTAGTAAATGGGTAAATAACATTTATAAAAGGGGTTCCAAGTATAATCGGAGGTATAACTGATTTTTAACCAAGAAAAAGAAATGCGGAATGCAAGCTTTATTTTGGCAAATACAAGTATTGGGTAATTTATATTTTATATCTAAAGCATGTCCTGATGCAGATTTAACCATATGAGTTATCTTTTCAAAGTATTTGGTAGGTACAAAACCTTCCTGAATGCAACTCACATCAGCTCCACTATCAATAATGGCAACATTAGTTATAGAAAAACTATTATCAATCAATATAGTACATTTAACATACCATTTATGCGCAGTTACAATTTGCATCATTCCTAGAAACATACTTTGTCTAGGATCAAAATGAACAAATTTTTCAGGAGTATTTTCTTCAGCAATATTTTTCCCCTTGCTATTAGCAGTTTCTATCTAAGTAATACGGTGATCACAAATCATTTGATTTTGTTTGAGAGATTTAATCTCATTTTTTAAATTTTCAATTTCTCCCTTTAAATCTTCAAAAGAGGAATTTCTTGTAGAAATAATTTGTTTATTGAGTCTGTTTTGAAATTCAGATAGAGAATATGGAGCAGAATATTCATATTTAAAATTAATATTTTTCGAATTTTTTGAAGAACTAGCCTTGTTATTAACTGCTCATTGAATAATTTTTTCACGAAGATTATTATCAGTAACTTCTTTTAAAAGTTCTATCACATTATCAGAAGTAATAGTGTTAAGATTTAAATCTTCAAATTGAGATTGCAATTTATAAAATTCATCATTTTCAGAGGAACAAATATCCCCGTGACCAAGTTTGCAAGTATCACAAGCATTATTATTAACATGCTGATTATTATCAGATAATTCAGGCAAATCAATATTTTCTTCAGAACTTGAACCGAACTCATAATCGGACTCCGATCCGAAGTATAAAGGAAACTATAAACCTTATCATGAATTTCTTCATCAAGTTCTAGGGTTTTCAGCTTTTCAAGCTTGCAATTAGGTGCTATATGTCCAAAATTGCCACACCTATAACACTTAATTTTTTCGAGTTCCCTCTTAGACCTATTTTTGGTATATCTATTAGATTTACGATAAGTTTTTCACTCATTTCTTTCTTCTTTGGATCTACGTCTATGCCTAGACCTTCTTTTTCTATAATAGTCATCTGGATTAGAACCTCTAGAATATCTATGTTTGGTTGTCTTCTTGCTATTAGCTGAAGTATCAAGTAAACCAAACTAAGAACAAAAATCTCATAGCTGGGATCTTTCCTTAAGCTTATCTATTTTGAGCTGTCTAGAAAGTTTTAATTCGTTGCACAAGTTTATCCCTTCTTGAGTGCAAACTCCTATCAACCTACCGTAGGTATAATTACCATAAGGAATATCTCCCTGCTCATTTCTAAGGATCTTTTTAACCCTTAGCGCAAATAATGGGTGAAGGCCATCTATGAACTTAGCTTTCCAATGCTCATACTTATTTTCTGGTAGTTCCATCACCCAACTCATATAAGTATCTTTATACCATCTGAATTCTCCCAAGGTTCTACAACGTAAGCCGTTTAACAGGGTACGAACTATTTTGAACTGATTGGTAAATCTACCATTAAAATGTTCTAAAATGGTTAAGACTAAGGTATAAACCGCGTCTTCTCTATTAGCAACAAGAGTCATGCCAAGGTTATCACCACCTTCATTAGTAGAAACAACATTAATCACCATAGCTTTTTGCTGGACGGTCATATAATTATCCCACCAACCTTGAAGTTGGCTCGTAAAACCTACAATAATTATTTTGCAAATATTTCTATCTGTGTTTTTAATATTTTTACAGATAGTTGCATACATTAGCATTCAATGCACAAGAATAGTAAGTTGTATATCAGTTAAGCCATCAAGATTCTATTCATAAATTTCAGAACTGCTATAAGAGGTATTAGTCTGATTCCAGTCTCGTTCTTCTACAAGCACATCTTGAGGAGTAGGCCAGGGATAATAATAAGTTTGCATGCTTGGTTTATAAGCAAATTTAGTATTACCATTATTCTTTTTGGGATAACCCTTAAATTTATTAAATTCTAAGTCAACATGATTTTTAAAATCAAAAGTGTTTTCCATTTCATCCGCAAAACTTTCAGACAAATCCATAGGACTTGCTTTAAATTCTGAAAACTTTTTATTAAGGAGTTCTTCTAATTCATAAGTCGTTTTAAATTTAAATTACAAAATCTCGGGAGAGGAGTAGAGGAGTAGACATAATAAGAGTTTCCTTATTATTTTTAGAAATAGACGCTTTATTAAAAGTCTTTAAATTATTTTTTATTTGTATTATTAAAGCAGTTAGTTCATCTAACTTTTATCAAGAGAACCAATATGTTCACCCAAAACTTTAACATAAAGTCCCAAATAATTATTTTGAGAAATCAAATTATTAATTTATATGATCGTTCAAGAACGTTGATAAAAAAAGGTAAATAAGTGGTTATAAACCATGGCACAAAATACATAATTTGATTGCGCAAAGCACAAGTTTCATAAAACTCTTGAGAAATATTATTCAAATCATTGGCACTATAAGTGTCAAAAAACCAAGTTTTAAACTGATTCCATTTAGTACTTAAAAATTTATTCTGAATGTATTTTTTTGCCAGGGAACCTGCGCTAAAATCTATTTGATGTGTATTCATCAGTAAGTATTATTAAGGTCAAAATCCATTTCAGACTGTGAAGGGATATCCTTATCAGAAATATCAGAAGCAACATCATTTGCTTGAACAATATTAAGATGAAGATTAATTTTAATTTAATTTACAAATCTATCATTTTGATCAGTAGATATAACATATGGTAAAGTATGTAACGAAGCAGCACGATTACGAACTAGACCATATATAGGCTCAATAGGGGAAATATGATGCATAGCAGACAATCTTCTAGCAGAAGAAAATGAATGTCTACTAAAAGGAATATCATTGAACTGTATACAAATCCTACCATCCGAATTTTGAGTTATATGAGAATACTCAGAATTAGTGACTGCATCCGCCATCTGATTTGTAGGAATTACTGATTCTAAAGTCCAAGTAGTCGGAAAATTAATTTATTCTCATTTTATAGGTCGTCTAGTAGTGACCTTAGATTTAGTAAAATTAGTTTCTACCAAAGATGTATCATATAACTTACATTGGGAATTTAATGTAGAAAGCAATTTGAAATAGATTCTATAAGACGGGCAAATTAATTCAGAACCAGGTGCATAATTATAACCATGCGTTTTAACATTCAAAGTTAAGGCATCAAGAATATTAGCATCCGTTAAAGATAACTGTAAATTAGGTTGAGTATTAAAATAGACTGGACCATATGCCACTGTAGATTCAATCGAACCCATTAAAGATTGTCTAAAATTCAAATTTCTAGCATCTCGTAAAGCAGCTAAAAATGTCTCCGGTAACCCTTTAAGAGTCAAAGGCTTAAAAGCAATTTGTATCATGCCAATATGCAAGAAATTATACTGTAATTTATACAAGTCAATATCTCATTTATTTAACAAACGAATAGTCTGTTCGGACGAATTTAACGCCAAAGATTGTTCAGTAGTTTTAATCAATTGTTTATTAGAGATTTTATCAAATCAATCATAATCATAAATGGTTTTTATATTAATTTTTGGAATAGTCCATTTGTTTAACAAATCAAAGTTTTAAGGTATATCTACCTCTTCCAATCTAGTACTTTTGGTACTAGTGTCTCCAAGATCCATGAAGACAAAAAATCATATCTATGTCGTGTGTGTGTGTGTGTATATATATATATATATATATATATAATATTGGATCTATTTATTAAAATGTAATTTGACTATATAAATAAAAAATTATTTTAATGAATGAAATTCAATTGAACCCTTCACTTTAATAGAAAATTTATTTGGTATTTGATATATGCATTATAATTCAAAAAAAAAAATGAATTCGTGCATTTGAAGATTCATTTTTTAAACAATGCGCCTATTCTTTCTCAAGACTCTCCTATCCAATACTCTCATCCTAAATATATGTTGCTTCAAATGATATTGGATAGTATATGTATATGATTAGCCTGAAAAATATCAGCAACTAATGATAATAAAATTTATATTAAACCAATGAATATAAAAGAAAGGAAAAATATAGTACCTTGTTAGTCTGGCTAACACCTCGATCTCCGGTAAACAAGAAACTTTACAAGACTTGAGAGAGATTTACAAAATGAGAGAAAAAGTAAAGAGGGTTTTCTAAAACCTGCTCTTCTTCTAAGAAAGTAAACTAATTTATAGACTGAAAAAGAATCTTTGTATAGTAGAAATGGGTCTTTATCAATGGGTCCCATATGTACAGTAACAGTGTATCTACTGTTGCTCAATAGTGTTTCTACGGTTGATAGTGACTTTCACTGTTTCAAATAATCTTCACATCTTGTCCTTCTTTTTCAATTCACGGAGGATATCTTCCGCCTATTTCAATGCATATTCTGAAGCTGGTTCTTCTGAATCGAATGGTTGAGCCTCTTGAGCATTATCACGAATATCATCACTCGTTTCACTCCTCATAGAAGTGTCTGATTTTTCGTAGTGAGTGATATTGAGGAGTAGATTCCTCCTAACTTCGTCTAAGTAATTATTAATCATTTCCTCTTTGTTTTCATCTTGATTGGAAATTCTTCTAGCCATATGCTTAACGGAGTTATCAGCTACTATCCCCTTTTGAGGAGAAATACCATATTCATGAATTTTCTGGGTAATAGAATTCAAAAGTTCTTGTCCGTATAAAGACTTCGTTTTTGGATCTTTCTTCATTAATTTATCCCAAAAGTTATTATAATAGGTTCGATATAAACAGAGAATTTGTTCTTCAGTAAACCCTACTTTTGGAGTCCATTTATGAATCTAGGGAATAGAGAATTCGATGAAGAAATATATTTGTTCAATCTGGTCTATATAACAGATATGATCTGCATGGTATAAGTTATTAAGGTCTGGTGAAACGTTAACCCATTCTCTATATAATTTTAAAAACGGGTCAGGTAAAATCTTTGTCGTTGGACCGTGGTATGACCACCAGTTTAAGAACCAATAGGAAGTGGCTCGGCAAATATCTTTGCACAAATCTTAATAAACCAAGTATGCTTATGCCTCTCATTATTGTAGTAGAGGACTTTAGAAAAATCATTAATATAATCCCAATAAGTGAAATTCGTAGGGACCTTGTTCAGGCTGATCTGCCTTTCTTTCATTGAGGAAATGCCCCAATCTTTGATAAATATAATCTGTTTTATAATCATTTTGGAGAAGTTATAAACGTTCTCGCTAGTGTTATAACCTGAAAAATGCCGAAACTCAGCAGTACCAGTACTTATTAAAATCGTCTCATAATAAGATCGGGTCTTGTATGACTCACCCAAAAAATATAATCCATTAATCAAATATTGCTGGAATATCTTCCAGGGTTCTTCTTTTCTCTGAATCTCAGAGTTTTCTAAAAGAAATATCATTTCTTTCTTTGCTACCCTTTCGTAAGATTTGATATTATCAATCTCATCTTTAGCTATCGAGGCAAAGGTATCACTCTGCCTTTGGGATAGATACGCTTGTAACTGTACGTATAATGGATTATTTTTTGAAATATCTTTCAGATGTATAAAAGAAGCTTCTTTTTGAAAGCTCTTTAGATTTATCAAGCTCATCCCTCCTCTTTGTATAATTGGAGAGCTGGATGAAGAGGATCCGTATGACGATCCTGATGATCCCGGGGATGATCTTCCCCTTCCTTTGGTATAACCGTCTTTTCCTCTAGCCTTGGTTATCCAAGGAGGGTCCATCCTACAAATAAAATATTTTGTTTCATTCAAATGCATAATAATTAGTATAATAATAATTCTCGTCGTCAAAATCGACGATCTCTTCACAAAAACAAATATCTGAGATGATTCCTCTCATCATATCATCTATAATCTTCCATATGATTATTTCCTTTACGTCTCGATTGAGAGGAACTACCTTTAAGATAGTAACTAAAGTTTAATCTGTAAAGGAGGGAGACAAAAAACTCATTATAAAGATAAGTATTCTCTAGATAAGAAATCTGGAAGAGAGTTATCACTCCCTTTTTTATAATGGATCTCAAAATCACAAGGGGATAACTGGGTCTGCCACCTAGCAAAGATCAATTTTGAAGCATCATGTTCAAAATCTTTATCAAACATGTATTTTACTGATTGTGCATCAGTTTTTATCAAAAACTTTTGATTATATAAATCATCTTAGAATTTTAACACACATTTGATGATGGTCAACATTTCATGAGCCACCGTAGCATATTTTTTCTGAGCATCGCTCCATTTTTTGGATTGAAAACGGATCAATTATTCATTGTTGTAATGGGGATTGGTTTGCTTTAATATTCCACCATAACCAATGTTAGAAGTATCTGTCTCAATAATTTTCTGCCATTCAGGATTAGCAAGACTTAGGCAACGCAAAGATTGCACACGAAGTTTAATATTCTTTACCAACTTAGTGTGACTATCCGTCCAGTGCGATTTATGATCTTTTTTAAACCTGTCATATAAATGGGCCAAATCACGAGATAATTTTTTGTAAAAAGGGTAAATGTAGTTTAAACTTCCCAAAAATCTTTGCAATTGTGTCTCGTCTGTAATAACATCAGGAAAATTTGAAGCAAAGTCTATCGATCGTTGAATCAGAGTGACTTTTCCTTGACAAATAAGATGTCCTAGAAATCTTATATTAGTTTGAAATAAATTCATCTTTGGCTTAGAGATCACCAAACTATTTTGTATAACAATCTTCTTGAAAATGTCTAAATGATTGATATGCATTTCAAGAGTTTTTGAGTAAACCAAAATATCATCAATATAAACAATGATAAAATCCAAATAAAGATTAAAAATATCATTCATAATTTTCTGAAATTCAGAAGGAGCGTTTTTCAAACCAAAGGGCATTACATTCCACTCATATTGTCCAAATGGGACATTAAAAGTTGTTCTATAAGAATGCTCTTTAAAGATTTGAATCTGTCAATATTCGAATTTTTATTTCAAATTTAGAAAATATATTGGCATCATATAATCTGGATAATAAATCCCTTTTATTTGGAATAGGATACCTAATCCATTTTAAATATTTATTCAAAGGTTTGTAATTTATTACTAACCTGGGGACACCACGTTCCCTTTCCGCTGCATTGTTAATATAAAAAGTAGTACACGATCAAGGTGATTTCGAAGGTTTTATCAAACCCTTTTGTAATAAACTGTCAATCTCCTTTTTGTAGAATTCTACCAATTCGGCGTTCATCTGGCAAGATCGAGACTTAGTAGGAATATCATCCTCACAGAAATTTTCTTCATATGGAAGAGTACATTATGTTTTTTCCTATTCTAAAAAGCACTAGGATGATCATCACAAATATCAATAGTCATTTGTTCAGAAATCAATTTGATTTTTTCTTGTACTTTGGTAGATTTCAAAGTATCAAATATATTCATACTAAATAATTCAAGTTGTAAAGAATCAACATGCTTTTGTTTCATATCAATTAAAGCGTTAATATCACGAGAAATAGGGTCAGTGATAAAAGTATAACTAATATCTTGATCTTCATACTTAGCAGAAAAACCTTTAGCATTTGTGCTGTAAATGGATATATATCATTTATAAAAGATGTTCCAAGTATAATCGGAGGGTATAACTGATTTTTAACCAAGAAAAAGAAATGTGAATGCAAACTTTATTTTGGCAAATGCGAGTATTAGGCAGTTTATACTTTATATCTAAAACATGTCCTGACGCAGATTTAACCATATAAGTTGTTTTTTCGAAGTATTTGGTAGGTACAAGACCTTTTTGAATGCAACTCACATCGGCTCCACTATCAATCATAGCAAACATTCGTTATAGAAAAACTATTATCAATTAATATGGTGCATTTAACATACCACTTATGAGCATTTACAATTTGCATATTCCTAGAAACATACTTTGTTTAGGATCAGGATTAAAAGGTTTTGCAAGAGTATTTTCTTTAGCAATATTTTTCCCTTTGTTATGAACAGTTTCAATCTGAGTAAGACGATGATCACAAATCATTTGATTTTGTTTAATAGATTTAATCTCTTTTTAAAAATTTTAAATTTGACCTTTTAAATCATCAAAAGAAGAATCTCTTGTAGAAATAGTTTGTTTATTAAGTCTCTTATGAACTTTAGACAACGAATAAGGAGCAGAATATTCATATTCAAAATCTTTCTTTTGTTTCTCAAAATTCTTTGAAGAACTAGCAGTATTATTGACAGCTAATTGAATAATTTTCTCACAAAAGTTATTATCAGTAACTTCTTTCAAAAGCTCTATAAAATTATCAAAAGTGATAGTATTGATATTTAAATCTTCAAATTGAGATTGTAATTTATAAAATTAATCATTTCCGCAACAACAAATATCACCTTGACAAGCATTGCAATCATTTATAATAGGACACTGATTATTATCAGATAAATCAGGCAATTCAATTTCTTGTTCGAATTCTAAATCAGAAACAGAATCAGATTCAGAACCAGAAGTGTATAATAAAATATAAACCTTATCATGAACCTCTTCCTCAAATTCTAAGGTTTTCAGCTTTTCAAGCTTGCAATTGGGTGCTATATGTCCGAAATTTCCACACTTATAACATTTAATTTTTGTGAGTTCTCGCTTAGACCTATTCTTGGTAAATCTATTAGATTTATGATAAGCTTTTCTTTCATCCCGTTCTTCCTTAGATCTACGTCTATGTCTAAATCTCATTTTCCTATAAGGTTCATCAGGATTGGAACCTCTAGAATCTCTATGTTTGGTCTTCTTCTTGCTATTAGCCGAAGCATCAGGTAAACCAAAAGTCTCCTATCTGAGATCTTTCTCTAAGTTTATCCATCTTAAGATGTCTAGATAACTTTAATTCATTGCACAAATTTATGCATTCTTGAGTGCAAACGTCTATCAGCCGACCATAGGTATAATCATTATAAGGAATGATACCTTTGCTCATTTCTGAGCATTTTTCTAACTCGTTCAGCAAATAAGGGGGGAAAGCCATCTATTAATTTAGCTTTCCAATGCTCATATTTATTTTCGGGTAGCTCCATCACCCTACTAAGATAAGTATCTTTATACCACTTGAATTCTCCCAAGGTTCTACAATGTAGACCATTTAACAGGGTACGAACAGTCTTAAACTGATTGGTAAATCTACCATTAAAATGTTCTAAAATGGTCAGAACTAAGGTATAAACGACGTCTTCTCTATTTGCAACAAGAGTCATACCTAAGTTATCAACACCCTCATTACCAGAAATAGCATTAATCACAACAGCTTTTTATTCAACTGTCATATAATTATCCCATCAACCTCAAAGTTGGCCAGTAAAACCTGCAATTATCATTTTACAAATATTTCTATCTGTGTTTTTAACATTTTTATAGATAGTTGCATACATAAGCATTCTATGAACAAGAATAGTAAGTTGTCTATCAGTTAGACCATTAAGGTTCATTCATAAATTTCAGAACCGCTATAAGAAATATTAGTCTGATTCCAATCTCGTTCCTCTATTAGCACGTCTTGAGGAGTTGGTCTGAAATAATAATACGTTTGCATACTGGGTTTATGCGCAAATTTAGTATTACCACTATTCTTCTTGGGATAACCCTAAAGTTTATTAAATTCCAAAGAAACATGATTTTTAAAATCAAAAGTGTTTTCTATTTCGTCAGCAAAACTTTCAGATAAATCTATAGGTTTTGCACTAAATTCAGAAAATTTTTTATCAAGAAGTTCTTTGAAATCATAAATCGATTTAAATTTAAACTCTGAAATCTTCGAAGGTCGCTGTACAGGAGTAGACATAGTAAGAGCTTCTGAATTAGTTTTTGAGGTAGAACCTTTATCAGAAGTCTTCAAATCATTTTTATTTGAATTATCAAAGCAGTTAATTCATCTAAATTTTTTTATCAAGAGAACCAATATGTTCACCTAAAACTTTAACATAAAGTCCCAAATAATTGTTTTGAGAAATCAAATTATTAATTTCATTAATGCTGACTGCCGCAACATCTTCTTCAACAAATTTTTGAAAGGCAGTAAACGTAATACCAATATTATTAGGTAAAACAATTGATGACTGAGGTGGGTACACAACCTTGATAATATTACCAGTTTCATCTTTATAAGATCGTTCAAGAACGTTAATGAACAAGGGTAAATAAGTGGTTATAAACCAAGGCACAAAATACATAATTTGATTATGTAAAGCACAAGTTTCATAAAACTCTTGTGAAATATTATTCAAATCATCGGCACTATAAGTGTCAAAAAACCAAGTTTTAAACTGATTTCATTTATCACTTAAAAATTTATTTTGAATGTACTTTGTTGCCAGGGAGCCTGGGCTAAAATCTATTTGATGTACATCCATTATCAAGTATTATTGAGATCAAAATCCATCTCAGACTGAGAAGAATATCCTTATCAGAAATATCAGAAGATATATCATTTGTATGAACTATATTTAATTGAGGATTAATCTTTATTTTATTAACAAATCTATCATTTTGATCCACAGATATAACCGATGGTAAAGTATGTAAAGAGGTAGCATGATTACGAGCCGAGCCATATACTCGATCAATACGGGAAATATGATGCATAGTAGACAATCTTCTAGCAGAAGAAAATGAATGTCTACTAAAACAAATATCATTAAACTGCATACAAATCCTACCATCAGGATTTTGAGTGATATGAGAATACTCAGAATCAGTGACCGCATCTGCCATCTGGTTTGGAGGAATAACTGATTCCAAAGTCCAAGTAGTTGGAAAATTAATTTCTTCACATTTTATAGGTCGTCTAGTGGTGACCTTAGATCTAACAAAATTAGTTTCTACTAAAATAGTTTCAGCTAATGTATCATATAACTTACATCTCGGATTTAATGTAGAAAGCAATTTGAAATAGATTCTATAAGACAAGCAAATTAATTCAGAAGCAGGTGCATAATTATAACCATGCGTTTTAACATTCAAAGTTAAAGCATCAAGAATATTAGCATCAGTCAAAGATAACTGCAAATTCGGCTGAGTATTGAAATAGACTGGACCATATGTCACAGTAGATTCAATTGAACCCATTAAAGATTGTCTAAAATTCAAATTTCTGGCATCATGCAAAGTAGCTAAAAATGTCTCAGGTAACCCTTTAAGGGTGAAAGGCTTAAAAATAATTTGTATCATGCCAATATGCAAGAAGTTATACTGAAGTTTATACAAGTCGATATCTCGTTTATTTAACAAACAAATAGTTTGTTCTGACGAATTTAATGCCAAAGATTGTTCAGTAGTTTTAATCAATTGTTTATTAGAGATTTTATCAAACCAACCATAGTCATAAATGGTTTTAATATTAATTTTTGGAATAGTTCATTTGTTTAACAAATCAAGGTTTTGAGGTATATCTACTTTTTTTAGTCTAGTACTTTTAGTATAGGTTTCTCCAAGATCCATGAAGACAAAGATCATATCTATGTCGTATACTTCACATCAATCTTATATGTACCAAGAAAGTTCCTAGTCTTTGATACCAACGAAACCAAGATCTCAAAAGACGGGCGATAGTCAGCACGGTCATCTTCAATCAAGCTTGTCAACATTCGAATTCAAGGAATAAATCCGAATCGAAATATAAATAAATTATATATATATATATATATATATACACACACACACACACACACACATTATTGAACATCTAATCATGATTAACTAATATACATTTGTATTTTAATTTAATATTTTTAATATTAATGATTTAGTTAGGTATAACTATCTGATGTAAATAATTAATATTCTTCACTAATAGAATTATATTTAACTTTTTGTTGATCACATCATAAAACAACAATAGTTGTAGGGAAAAATATTACAATATTGACAAAACAGAAAATAACTTATCGCAAATACTATATTGTGGTAAGCCACTACCTTGAAAGCGATTTATGTTTGACTCTGACGCAAATCGTTGTAGTCGATCACTCCTCAAAATTTCATAGTTATTTTCAAACACGTGCACTCGTGATTGAAAGTTTGGAGGTTGTTCAAAATCACTTGTTAAAAATATTTTAAGAAGAAGAAAGGAGGAAGATGTTTTCTTCTCTTTTTGGTGTTTTCTCTTATGTTCACCACAGACACTTCTTATATAGGATTTGCAAGGGGATGAGTTGCAAAGAAGCAAGTTAATTTTGAGAAACGGATTGTGAATGTAAACGATATTAAAAAGCCATTACATTACATTTACATAAAATCTTTTTTTAAATTTTTTTAGAACATATATGTATGTTCATCTCCTTTGTAACGTAATTGATTTGTATACTTAATTAATATAAAGGTAGAATTAACTCATTTATAGAAGGAAGAATTAACTCAACAATATTAATACACATTGTGCGTATCTTTATATACTTATTTCATTACGTTTTAGGGGTTCTCGATCTATATAATTATTGTTATTGTGTTTTTTTAATTAATCTAACACTTGGTATCAGAGAATATTATATAAATCTAGAACCCTATACATGGATAAATTAAGATGCCAGTAAACTACAAATTGAAATTAGAACCTAACAATCATGACACAAGAACTTTATATTAGGGTTTATGCTTCTAAATCAACTGCGATCAAATTTGCAGTTAATTAGTACTTCAATATATTTACGAATAGGGTCATAAATCTATTGCTTTATGCTCTGATACCAAGTGTTAGATTGATCGAGAAACACAACTAGAATAATCACATAGACCATGAACATCTATAATATAATGAAATAAATGTAGAAAAAGGTTTGTTCCTTTATCCATCATAGCAACCTGTAACAGAAAACGAACTAAGTTGAATATTTCTCTCTTTTAGCTTATGACGGCTCACACCATATGAAGAAACGTTTTAGATTAAGTTAGGAGAGGGGACCTAGCCTCATATTTATAGGTTTAAAAGTCTTAATTTAGTGTGTCTCTCCATTATGAGCTCACTGATCTCCAACATCCATACACTATTGAAAGCCAACATCTATTTCATAAAATAATACATACCCATTATGAAATTCAGATAAAATATAAGACCTGTGTTTTATCCACCAACTATTAACATGCAGCCGACTGTTTTATTAAATCGTAATAATAAGTTGATGTTCAGTTCATATTTAATTAAATAATTCTAACACATTATTCATAATTAAAATAAAAGATGAAAATTAAATTATTGTGTATTGTTTAACGACAGAGCTGGAAATTTATATAAGAGATTTTTAAAAAGATTTGAGATAAATTTTAAACATCATTAATTACTCCAGTACTAGAATCATTTCTTATGTAAACAAAAATTCAGACATCAATCATAACAGAAAATGTCAATTTTTACCTTATTTGCACACTATAGTATCCGAAGATTCAAATGAACCCCTTGACCTTTTTAGCAATGTCATTGATTTTGATTTTAATATGTTGGTTTAATAGTAAGAAGACAATATGTTATGATTGAACTAAACATATTTGACAGGTTCATATTCTGCGACACACAAAAATTCTATATCTATATTTAAATAGGAAGAAGAAAAGATGGCCTTATTTTTTATCAAATTTCAAATCACACATATTAAATTAAAAGAAATTTATATCTATGCTAACCTCTTTATAACATCATTCTTATGTAACAATACTTCATTATAACAATTATGATTTTCTCAAAATTAATTTTTTATAGTATACTTTAGCTCTCTATAAAAATCATTACCCATAACAATCAGTGGCGGAGCTACATTTGAGGGGTGTTGACCGACACCCCTTCGTCAACAATTACACTGCATAGCTAACAATTTTATATATATATATATATATATATATATATATATATATATATATATATATATATATATATATATATATATATATTACATATTGACACTCCTCAACACATGATTTAACTTCTTTATATTTTGACACTCCTTAGTTGAAAATCTGGCTCCGTCATTGACAACAATAACCTTAATTTTTAACAAAGTGCTATTTGGAAAATTACAACCCCCTCCCCCACCTCCCTCCTTTCGAACTCCAACAACAAATATCTCTTTTTTGGTCATACAATATATAAAAATTAATCATCTTTAGAAATTATAAGATTATCACTAACATTTTTAGAGAGTTTGATAAAATATTTTGATATATATTTTAATACATTATGTATGACATATTTCCTTCATTACAAGAATTGAAATCTACAAAACAAGCTACTATTCCATCAAGTTTCCAATAAAATTAATTTTTAAGTAGTTTATAAAATATGTGTCTTAGAGCTTAAATCTCTGTAACATTTAATTATGAATTTATTGAAATTGTATTAATTTTTTAATAATTGTAATCTTTATTATCAGATATGTCTTAGAGCTTAAATCTCTATTAAAGGTTGACTGACTTACTGACAACTTCTTGGAGCTTAGAGGATCCCCATAATATTTGACATTGTATTAATCTTCATTAATTATTAGTTACATTAGTGAAGTCTACATATCTTTGAGATTTAAAAATTTAAATAATTTTTTTTTTTGTAATATTTAAAACAATAGGTTTTATGTAAAAAAATAAATATCTATTTAAATGTCAAATATTGTTATATGTGTGTAATAATCAGTCCCTATAGCTATAAAAAATTTCTAAATGAGTATTATTATTATAATTATAGAAAAATTTGAGTGTATAATAAACTATTTTAGGATCAACATGGGTTGTGGTGCAGTAGTGGGACTGTTTTACCCTTAATAAGAGGTCTCGAATATTCCACCACAAATTCATGGAATATTCATAAAGATATCAAATCCAAAACATCTATTTAAGAAATACGCTACTAACGACCCTCGAGTTACGAAAATCAAGTCCAGATCATAATAGTTCTAGAAATGTGTCATTAACGGCCCTCAAATTATAGAAATCAAGTCCAAATCATCCAAGTTTGGGATATACGCCACTAACGACCCTCGAATCATGGATAAATATCTTATGAGAGAAAAATCAATGGAAGAACAAAATTGTGCCCGCATTGATTTATCAACAAAATATTCTTGTTTCTTCATATTTTATTTATGGTTGATTTATTTTCCATGTGTTTAAAATTTGTTGCAAACATCTGGATATGGAGAAAATTCTGTTGGGAGTGTCACCCTCGAATGAGTCCTATAGTGTGCAGTCTGAATTTAGTCGAGACTCCAATATGATCGAGTGGGAAACGAAAAAAAAAGTGTTTTAGGAAAATCACATTGTATGGAGTAGTATAGTATTGTATGCAGGGGCGGATCTACAGTATCGGAAGGGTGTTCGGATGAACCCACTGACTTTTCCGTAGATCCTATATTTGTATAAAACAAATCAAATATAAAGTACATATAAATTTACTGCGAACCCACAAGCATAGTGAAGCGAGTAGCCCAGTGGTCTTAATTCACCTAGTGAAGTGTCACGGACTTAGAGTGTTGGCTAAAGCTCCATGCGGCACTTGACAACTTACTCACTATTCTTTTAAGATCTTGTATGCTCAAGTAAGCCTTTAAGACTAAGATCGCTAAGAGAATTCAAAGAAAGACTTAGAAAGAACAAGAGAGCTTTTTGGAAGAAGGCTTTGTATTGCTTGGAGAATGCTTTACACTTGCTTGGTTGGTGCCTTACAAATGAATGACACCTCTATTTATACTAACTCCTAAGGGCCTAAGTGTAAATAATATTTACTTACAAGTCCCTAAGTTATTTACACTTTAGTCCTATCTCTAGAATTCTCTACACACTCTAGAGATCTCCAAAGCTTTCTTGAAAAATCTAAAGGATTCTAGAGTTCTCCTCAAGCCTCTCCTCAACTCTAGAACCTTCCGCCCCAATCTGGACGCCAAATTTAACTGTGAAGTGGCGGGACATGACACTCTCCCCCACTATTGATGCGACGACCGCGTTGCATCGTCGCTGCGTAGATCGCGTCGCATCGTAGTTGCGTCGACAATCGGGTCTTGTCTTTTCGTACGTGTGGCCAATAATCCATTGACTCGATAAAGGCCTTTGTGCAACTTCTTTAGCTGCTTTCTGATCTCCTCTAGCTCGGCCTTATGATCTACCTGCTTCGTAAGAGGCACGCGCCTTGACGGCTTCTTTGACACCACGACATTATTCCTTTTTGAAACCTTCTCCATGCATGGTGGCAAGGACCTTTTTGCACCATTGTCTTCTTTCAAACTTGCAATGGTGTCTGTTAACGTCGACTCCTTCTTCTTAGGGGTTTTCTCGAGCTGCATGGCTGTTAGACGAACTCGTCCTTCTGCCGTTGGTACCTTAACCAAGGGCACCATGCATGATCCTCCTTGCTCCATAACCAAGAGTTGTTGGAGGTAAGGATTGATCACCGCATGGTACTGCTGGAAGAACTCTTGCCCAAGAATTATGTCAAAAAGGTCTAAAGGAGCAACAGTAAAATTGGTCTTACCTTGCCACTGGCCTAGCGTGATGCTTACTCCATGCGCGACTCCACACACAGGAGTCGGTGGTGTATTGACCGTCCTGAGTTGGGCGTTACTTAGACGGTAACTCAGCCCCAACCTTATCGTTGCCGCCTTGGTCATGATATTGGCCTCTGCACCTGTGTTAACCATAGCACAAACCGGTCTTCCATTGATCGTGAGGTTGACATACTGTGCGCCGTATCCTTTTGGCTTCCCTGGTTGCTTGGTGATAGCTCCGCATAGTCCTACCAAGCCCAACTGCGTCATTTCCAAGGCTCTTCAGTTCAGGGCACTTTGCATAGCCATGCGGCCCACTGCATATGTAGCAACCACTTCTTTTGGCAGTCTCTGCCTTTCTCTCCGTGTCGCTATGACGTGCAGACTTCTTGCCATCGGACTTATAGGTATCATGTTTCTTGGGATGTGGCCGCTGCTCCTCGACTTTGCCACGATCTCCCCCACCATGGTCATGACTACCTCTCATCTCCTCTCCTCTGGCTCTGTCGGGCTTCTCATGCCTGAAGTCTGTCAAAGCTTCGGCCTGCGTGATGGCTTCATCTATAGTCCTGACCTGCCGACGTTCCAACTCCGTCCTGGCCCAATTTTGTAGCCCATCCATGAAGTGGAACAACATATCATCATCCGTGAGGTTAGGAATTTGAAGCGTGAGGGTGGTGAACTCCTGCACATATGCGCGTATACTGCATG
The DNA here is from genome assembly GCA_035578085.1 of Solanum pinnatisectum. Classification (NCBI taxonomy): domain Eukaryota; kingdom Viridiplantae; phylum Streptophyta; class Magnoliopsida; order Solanales; family Solanaceae; genus Solanum; species Solanum pinnatisectum. The sequence continues at coordinate 3,361,244 of CM069078.1, forward strand.
TTTGCTTCAGCTCCCTAAACTTGCGCTTCGCCTCATAGATGACGTTAGGGAAGAAAGCTTTCTTGAACTCTTCGCGGAATTGCTCCCACGTGTTGATGGTGCACGTCCCCTTTCCTATCTCGGCCTTCTTGCGCCTCCACCATAGCATGGCCATTTCCGAAAGATACAACACTGCGGTGTTGATCTTACTCTCGTCGCTCTTCAACCTGTTGCACTTGAAGTAGTTCTCCAAATGCCATAAGAAGTTTTCCACCTCTTGCGCATCACGGACGCCTTTGAACATATGTGGCTTGGGAGCCTCGACCCTGGCCTCCCTGTCTCGGTCAAGCGACGATGATCCTCCAACTTCCACACCCTCCTTGAGTGCTTTCATCTCGGCCTTCATGGTCTTAATTGTGCTTAACGCCTCCATGAGCCGGCACTCCAAGGAAGTGATGACCTCCTTCATCTCAAACTCGGCACGCTGGTGGCCTTCCAACTCCTTGCGGATGTTATCGATCTCCTCAAGGGTGAAGTCCTCTAGAGTCTTGAACTTGCCGTTGACCTTGTTCAAGTGTCTGCCTAAGATCTCCACGGCCTGCCTCGCCGTTTCAACCCTTGCGATCCACTCCTCTCCGGGTGTGACGTCAATGGGCTCCTCGCCACGGTCATCGTCACTTTCTTCAGTGGTCGAATGTGGGTGAGATGTTAGTGCTTCGCTCGGGGTGGGGTCGAGCAGCATTTCCTCATTACCCTTTTGATTCTTCTTTCCCTTGCGGTTTTTCCTGCCGCCATCCAAACGGACGTTGGTGGTGCTAGTGGCGTTCACGTCTCCTTCGGTTGCCATTCTCCTAGTATCAAACCTTCGCTCTGATACCGCTTTGTCACGGACTTAGAGTGTTGGCTAAAGCTCCGTGCGGCACTTGACAACTTACTCACTATTCTTTTAAGATCTTGTATGCTCAAGTAAGCCTTTAAAACTAAGATCTCTAAGAGAATTCAAAGAAAGACTTAGAAAGAACAAAAGAGCTTTTTGGAAGAAGGCTTTGTATTGCTTGGAGAATGTTTTACACTTGCTTGGTTGGTGCCTTGCAAATGAATGGCACCTTTATTTATACTAACTTCTAAGGGCGTAAGTGTAAATAATATTTACTTACAAGTCCCTAAGTTATTTACACTTTAGTCCTATCTCTAGAATTCTTTACACACTCTAGAGATCTCCAAAGTCTTCTTGAAAAATCTAAAGGATTCTAGAGTTCTCCTCAAGCCTCTCCTCAACTCTAGAACCTTCCGCCCCTATCTGGACGCCAAATTTAACTATGAAGTGGCGGGACATGACAGAAGTCCCTTGACTCGCATTTCGTGGTTTCACCCATTGAGCACCATATTTTTGGAATTAATTTCTAACATACGTAGGTTTACAGAAAATTGGTAAATTAAAAAAGTGTTTTTGGAATTAATTTCTAACCTAAAGATAATAACAGAGGTTTACATATTTATTTATTTTTTTAAAAAAAATGGTAAATGAAAATAAACAGAAAAATAGTGTTTGTGTCCTACTCTAAAACAATATCTAACCATTGATTTCTACTCAAACACTCAAAAAACTTTGATCCAAATTTATTTTCAAAAGTTAGGGTTCTAACTTTTATTGTTAATCTGATTGCTACCATCCGACCTCTGTCCTCCGGTATGTACTAGGTACTCTCGCCTCTTCTTTTTATTTTTTTTTCTTATTTGTTTTCTTTTACACTGTTTGATTATCTATTCAAAAATTAATTTTTAATATTTGATTCTAGGGTTATCCCACATATTGATAATTGATTATATTAAATAGTTGTTGTTTACTTTTCTAAATTTTAACTTTTGAAGACAATAGTGGTTCAAGGTCGTAGTGAAACTAGTAAAATATATGTTTTAGGTGCCAAAATATTAATGGTGAATCTAATAATTTTAATCTCACTTAGAAAAATATTGAATATTATAGTAATAATGTTCAAAATTTATATTTAAAAAATTATTCATTTTTTTAAATAATATTTTAGAACTTTAAAATAAATTACTCAAATCTTTATATTATTAGATCAAGTTTTTACAATAACAATATCTAAGGCAATATTTTCAAACACGATTAACATCTCATTAACAAAATTTGCGTTTTATAATTTTTAAGATCGTTGTCCTTTATAAAATTTAGAACCCATAGGCCTGAAATCTTCACTCCGCCTCTGAGCGTATGTAGGTGGAAGATGCACTCACACACACCACCTAAACCCCACCTCAAAATAAAATAATTTTTGAGTATGTGTTGACAGTCATATAAGTTAAGAACATAGTTCTTTCTATGAATCTCCTATACAAATTTTAAAATAATTGTTTTGGTTGGGATTTTTGGATGTAGTCAATGGTGTTACATTAGAAAATTTTATTTTAAAGAAAAAAAGGAAGAGAGATTTAGAATGTGCTATTTAAAATTGTACAGCTGGTGCCTAATAATTAAAATATTGTTTTGTCAACTAATTATTTTTTATAATACAAACAAATCCCTTGTGATTGGAAGCAAGATGTTCAAACTTTAGATGTGAAGTCTATCATAGGTTATATATAAATCAATTATAGAGTCTTGTCCATATTCAACTTTTTATATAATCCCTGGTTTTAATTTGGTTGATTTTATTTTTTTTTTTTTTTTTTTTTTTTTTTTTACAGTTCGTTTAAAAAATATATTTTTTCGTTTTAGTAATTTTTAATTCTAACTTTCTACAAGACATGTTTAAAATTACAAGATTAAAGAATAATTTAGTATATTTAACATATATTTAATTTAAGAGCACAAGATTCAATTTTTTTTTTCTTAAACTCCAATGACAACTCAAAATAGGTCAAATGAATTGAATAAACAAAAATAATAATAAATAAATAACTTAAGTTTTTATAGGGTATGACGTAGTTAAGATGGTAATGATGGAATCTCACATAGGAGATGAACAAATTTCTTAGACGCTTTATATGGTTTAGATAATTCTTACCTTTTAAATTAACTCTTGGGATAAAGTTAGACGCAAAATTCATTTAACATGATAGCAGAATTAAACCCCGATATTGGATTCCCAAGATAAATTGTTCATGCTCCAGGTGGGATTTCCAAGCAGAATTGATATTTGTAGTACTTTACAAAACACGATAATATTTTGGTAGACAAAAAGAATATTGAAAAAAGTTCAAGCAAAAAAGATAAATACAAAATATATACAAAATAAAGATTGTCTAAATTTTAACATTTAAGCTTTTATATGGTGTTATTCATATAATTCTAACATGCGCTTAAACTTTCATTAGCCAAAATTATTGAAAATTTGTGCAGACAAAAGATAGGAGTAACAGATATCTAGAGTAGTTAAAGTGTGTAGAAGCGATAAGTTTGACCCTAAAGCACGTTAATCTAAGTTATTAAGCAATGACTCACATAATTTAATATTTTTTACGTTTCAATTTATATAACTCTGATTAATTAGACATAAATTTTAAGAAAAAAAATAGTGAAAGTTTAAACTTAATTTTTTTTATATAAAATATATTTCTTTTAAAATAGACAAAAATAAATATGTCCTATGAATTTAAACTGACACAAATAAATTAATCTATGCAAATTGAGCATAATATTTCTTTTTAAAAAACAATTTTTTAAGTTTGGTAAAAAGATAGTAGTACTAGTCCAGTGGTTTTAGCCTTATTCAAATACAAACACTATTAATTAAAGTGACAAGTCCAAGACTCCAACCAATCTTTGGGTCTCCCCACTCAAATTTTTTTTATTCAATGTTCGATATTCATATTAAAGTCTGACAATATTTGAGTCTGGGTCAAAATTTTTCACATTGAGGGATAAAATGCTTTCAAACAAAGAAAACTCTATATTCAGAAGGACTCGAACATGAGACCTTTGATTAAAAATGAAAACGTAATTATCACTTTATCACTATCCTTGTTGATCACACACAAGTATTCACACTCTAGTCACTGATAAGAAATATATCCAATAATAATATACCTCCAAAAGAATCTCAACTATATCTTGTTTTCTAGTTATACTTTCTTCGTTCTAAAATATTTTATATATTTTATTTTTTGAGAGCTCAATTTTATAAACGTTGACCAATAATTTAAGCTATATATTCTTTTATCATTAATATATGAAGAATATAAATCATAATATTTTCATATTATTTTTAAATATCTAAATTTTAATTTTAAAATATGAAATTAGTCTAAATTTGACTTTAAAAATGAATCAAATTTACTTTTAAAAAAAGTGACAGATATTTTGAGACAGAAAAATAATTACATAGTACTATCTCCGTCCAGTTTTAATTGTCATAGTTTTCTTTTTTAGAGTCAAACTATAAAATTTTGACTAACATTTTACGATATATTTTTCATCATATTGATATGCAAAAAATTACAATTTATAGCACTTTTCACATAATTTTTGATCCAATCCTTGTCCTTGCCACATGGTATTGACCTGGTCTTTTTGACAAGTTCAAATTTCTATATTTTTTTTGCAAGTCCAAGTCATCTTCCTATATGTTGAAAATTGCAACCTAGTACATCTTTTTTTTCTTCTTAATTCATATAATTAGATGACCATTCTAGATAAAATGATAGTAAAAATGATCTTAATTTCATGTCTGGAAGGTTCAAAGTAATCACTTAAATATATTCCTGAGAAGTTTTAATTTTTTAAATATTTTTTGAGAAAATATTTCTTATTTTTATTTTAGGGGAATGATGAAAAAATAGGATTTAAAATGAACTCATATTTGGATGTGTAATATTTGCTATTGTATTTCTTGTATTTGGGGTAGTTTTTGGAACTTTTAAATCTGGAATTTCTTGTCAAATTTTTTTCTTTCATAATTTTTGTTAAATTTGAATAATCAGACTTTGTTAAATATTTGATGGAAATCAAAAGTACTCAATTTTGACATACTTAATTAGATAATCAAAACTTTTTAAGAATATATTTAAGGGACTATTCTGATTCTATCCTAAATATAATGTGTTGTTTTTGTCATTTTTCTATAATTTTATGAGATAAAGCTACATGTAACACCTCACTATCTTTAAATTAACGAGTTCAATTTCTCAATTTTAGATCAATATTAATTAAAATGAATTGTTTAATTCACTTCACCTCGCTATTTTTCATTATAGTTAGTATCTTCTTGACTAATAGGATCTTACTTAAGTACTTAACACAAAAAGCATTCACATTATGCAAACTTTTTCTTAAAAACTTCACAAACTTTCTTTAAACTAAAAGCTAAAAAATGTCAGAGAAAAGCACTAATACCAGAATATTCTTAATCTTTTGATTATTAACTATATATTTATAAAATTCAAAATCAAGGTTTACCAAAGACCACTTTGAAATAAAATACAAATTGTAGACTTGACTACATAAACTCTTCAAACGTGTCTTCATGTGTGGGTGCGTCTGCTTCTTTTTTATGATTACGCGCATAAAGTTTTTTTTCTAGAAAATGAGTAGTAGTAAGAATCGAACGTAATAATGACTTATGTTTGCTTAGATTCTATATTTAAGTGTGTGATGATCTATCAACAGAGATTGTGATGAAATAATAAGTATATTATTTTTAGTTTTAATAAAAAGTATCAAGTTTGAATCATCAATATAAAGTCGACTTTAACGTTTTATTTTATATTTGAAGAAAAGTCTAACAAGTGATTCATGTGCCATTATGGAGAAACTCATAATGCTTATTGTAATTATTTAGGTAAAGCTTGATGAAAGAGCCTCTTATAGTATGATACACACTCGTAAACAAATGAGACTTTTTTTTTTATGAAACTATATATTTTTATTTATTATTTTGGGATTTGATTAAAGGAAAAAAGGATAAATATCATACTAATATCGTAAATGATATCAGAATCATATAAATCTTTTGGGACATTGGTGACCTCTGTCAAAACTAGAGCATATATGCCCTTCACTCTAACGGAAGACTAAATAGGGACACGTGGCCGAATCTTATCCGTTGACCCGATATTTAATAAATGTCGAATTTATGGATAAGATTATGACACGTGTAGATGTCCGTTAATATAAAGGGTATACATGCTCTAGTTTTTAGACGGCATTGGCACCAATGTCCCAAAAGTATGAAATATCTGCATACCATTTACGATAGTTATGTATATTTGTCCTTTTTCCTTGATTAAATAATTATTTTTATGAAATATGTTGAATATATATATATATATATATATATATATATATATATATATATATATATATATATATAGATATATATCCATGAGCTTTCTTTTCACACATCAAAATTAAAGAGAACAGTAAAAAGTGTGACTTTTCATCATTTTATTCTAAAGGTGATTAATAGTCCACAATTTACTTTTATTTTTGTGAAAATAAAATAATGTTTTTCAAATATGAACATAAAATAGCTGCTAGAATTTATTTATTTTTTTAAAAAACGTGCACTATTACAGGTGGACCAAAAATTGATTGTCTGTGGATTTGTGGTGCTGTAGTGTTAATGTCGGTATTTTAAAAGAGACAAATGTTCAACTTAGAAAAATTCGAAGCAAATTACTTAGATACACGCTAGTTTGTAATGTTATAAATTTTATTTGATTTTGATATGTTCAGATACTTCCAGATATGTTTAGATACGTTTAAATACATGTATCTCAGATAAATAAAGTAAAAATTAGGTGTAATTTGTTGTAGATATAGTGTATCCAAGTGGATTCGCATGTATCTGGGATACATAGACAAATCTCGCTCGCCTCTTTTCCATCTCGCTTGCGAACCTGGTATCCCAGATACATGCGAATCGCATCAGATACATGCGAATCACATCAGATACATGTATCTAAGGTGTATCTAGTGTAATTCGTTTGTGAGATAATCTCACTCGCCTCCCTCGTGTTCTCACTTGTCCCTCTCCCTAGTTCAGTGTATCTGGTAGCAAAAAACATGTATCTAGGTGTATCTGACTCAAATTCACGATGAAATTATTAAGTAGTGAGATAAACTGTCATTATTTCAAACTATAGGGAGAATCCGTAAATAGGAATGTTTGGGTAATTAGGGAGTTTTCCAGTCCAAAGTAAATAATTTTTTGGCAATTTTTTAATGATCCAAATTAATGAATTTTTCTAAATCCAAAGATACATCAATCATTCCTCTGTTTACGATTACTTACCTACTATACTAACACAAATGTTTATTTTTGTTTGTTTAGTTTAAAAATTAAGAAATAATTTTTCACTTGATATCTAATTTACCCTAATTATTGCATTTTTTAAAATATTAAATTTATGATATATTCAAAAGATAATGTAAAAAACTGTCATTCTTATAAAAATTACTTATTTTTTTCTTAAATAAAATCAGACACATTCTTCATAAAAAATATTTTTTGTCTATGTCAAACACACCTAAAGTTAAGAGTTAAGACTATCAACCATGACTTTAGAAAAACAAATATTAAAAAATGGATTAAATACGGAAACATTTGTGACTCACATGGAAAAAAAAAAAAAAAAGAAACATGCAAAACACATATATTTCAATGCTTTTATTTATAAAAACAAAAGATAAAAATAAAATATTCATCCATTTCTTTTTCCCATCTAGTTCACTTTTTAATTTTTTGTTTTTATCCATGTGCAAACACAAGATAATATTTGTTTTCTTAAAAAAAAAAAGGTTGGAATTATGTCTTTGGTATACTATTTTACCTTTGAACTATATATGGTTGATTTATATGTTTTTTCCTTCCATTTATTACTACTTACTAATAATGATTGAAATAATTTGGCGTAAATATCGAGTATTGATGAGTTCATATGGTGGCAGATGCAACATAACAATGAGTTTATTCAAACTTAATATAACTATGGCACTAAGCATATTAGTGGTGTGTATATGAGTTTTCTTTCACTACCAGAATCATTATTTGGCAGGGCTACTAACACTTGAGTCTCTCTCTTGGGCGGAACATCAAGTACATCTATTTTTATCGATTAATCAATTTCTAAAGATCGGAGTACATCCTAAAGAGCTACCACTTCCTCATGAATTCATCTAAAATCGAGATCTTTTGGCTCAACTTTATTCTGTCGAGGGAGCAACCCCATTTTCCACCTTGAATTGATCAAAATATGTCGAATGTCTTACTTTTCCAGAAGGATTAGATGTATGAAAATCCACTAAAACTTCAATGAATATTATATCCAAATCCATTTATTTTAGAAGTGCGATAAAATAATTTTTCATTTAAAAACCTCAAAAATTAAATATTTTAAATTTATATTTTGAATTCGTCTCAATAATATCATAATCTAAAAATTATGATGAACTAACCAATTATTTGTCTAGTAGCAATAATTCATAGCAAGTACTCCCCACTAGCTTTTAATATAGAATATGGGGTCAACTCTTGAAATAGAAGTCTCCTACTTTATTTTTAGTTAATTAATACTCACTCCGTTCACTTTTACTTGTTGTTTTTTCTAAAATAATTACTTGTCATTTTTGATATATCAAAAAAAGACAACAATTTTTTTCAATATTTTATTCTCATCATTAAATACTTATTTTTCAAATTATTTTCCAAAACCTTTAATAGGGGATAGTTTGGTAAAATACATATATCAATAATTATTTTCTTAATGGATATGTCAAATCAAAGTGACAAGTAAAAGTGAACAGAGGGAGTATAAGAAGCATGTGTTCATTTTTTTTTTTCATCAATTATATTTTATGAAAAATAACTTTTTAAGAAAAATTAAATTCTCTACTAAAAGTAGAAAAAAATATTCCACAATTGAAATTTTATATTTTAAAAAAATCTAAAAAAATACTTTTCGTAAAAAATATTTTCCTTCCTTGAAACACCCAAAAAGTGGGGTAATACAGTGTGGTCACCTTCTCATCATCTTTTGTTTTTTTTTGCTTTCCACTTTGGGCTTTGGGTTATTATGAACCACAACTTTCATTGCCCCATGCCAATAGAAAATAGGTCCTTAATACCTCAACAATCTCTTAAATTTCATTTCGATCTTCAAATTATAACTTATTATAATTAAATATTTGAACACAAAAACAAATAAAATTATTAGATATTTTCAAATCAAATTTTAAGAAAACTTTATGTTTATTCTCAAGTGTTAATTATGTAGATAAGTTAACAACTTAAAATATATCACCTTTTTTTAATTATACATTGTACTCATTAGCCCCAACAAGCAGTAAAACCTCAACCTTGTTCCAATCTAGACTAATAGATATTTTATAGTATTAACTTAAAGATGTTTGAGAACATACGCAACTGATGTATATAATTAAGCCGCGAAAAATCTATTTTCTAAATAGATAATAGATCTTTTGTTTTTGTAAAATTAAGTATTACTTTTAATATTGTTTAATTAGTAGGCATTTGGAATGTGATGGGGCAACTAACAAAGAAGCCAATATCAACATCAATTAACAAACATATGATATAATTCTAGTGAAGTGAAAGCCAAGATATGAAACTCTCCACCCATACTATGTTAAATGATTTTTTTAACCTTCTAATTAGGTAATAACTAAAAGTGTAATAATACTTATACTACCAATTTTGTAACAAACAATATGGTCCCTTTTTTTCTTAGTTCTTCATGTCTATATATATTCAAAACTCAGACCATCAAATGACAAACACCAGATTTCATCATCTTTTTTTCCTGCATATTGAGTTCTGACTGAGTAAGAAATGGAAAGAGGAGGAGGACTGGTGGTGCGGGGACGTGTAGAGATCGATACGAGGCAGCCATTCGGGTCAGTGAAGGAGGCAGTCATGTTATTTGGAGAGAAATTTTTGGCAGGAGAAATTTATGCCAAGCAACTCAAAGAGGTTCTTTTTCTTCTCCTTTCGACTTACACTTCATTTTGAATTAACCATGTAAGAGTCGATGCAGTCAAGCAAAAATTCATATAGTCGACCCCAACTTGCTAATGATTGGGACGTAGTTATTGTACGAAAGAAACTACACAAGGCAACATAGATGAAAACAACAATGCTATTGAAATTGAAAACAAGAGAGAAATATAAGTTTAGGGAACTAAAAGTGTCAAAAAGGACAAATTAAAGATGAATTTAGACGGATCAAAATAAGTTGTGTTAATAAATGGGCAGGTCATTACTTCGGCTGAAATGGGCTTTGGAACAGGCCATAACCCAACCCTCTGGGTTGAATTGGACGGATCAAAATAAACTAAGCTAATAGATAAACGGGTCATTATTTTCATAGACTAGTTTTGTCACTCCAAACATAACTACTTAAGCCCTCAACTCTAATGTATGTGCATGAAGCTTTAATTATTTCAACTATCTTAGGTGCAGAGCAAGGCAAGTGGTGAACAGAACCAGTCTAAAACTGAATCACCAGTGACAGTTGATCTTGAAGAGACGAAGCAAAACCTCCAGAAAAGTAAAGAAGGAACATTCATGGCGCATTGCCTTCAATCTTTAAAAGCAGAGCTAGAACTAACAAAAAGAGAGATACAACAATTGAAGACAAGAGAACTGAAGCAGAAAGTACCGTTAGCGCTGGATAATCCTGAGATTGATGAAGAGCTCAAATTCATCGAGAATCCGCCATCCAAAGTTGAAGCCAGAACACAGTTTCAAGAGGAAGATGACAATGAGATAGAGTTCAAGACAAAGAGGTCTGTTAAATTTGCTAGTACACCTTTACTCACTAGGATCATTGTCAGCAAAGATCATGTAAATAAAGAAATGGAGACTAGTCCTTCACAACTTAAGAAGAAAGTGAAAAGAAAAATGAGGCCTTTAATCCCTTTGATTAGTGGATTGTTTTCCAAGAAGAAGGGAAATCAAGAACACTAATATTCATAAAAACGGTTCGAGCCCTGGATATGGAGTCATCTTTCTTAAGGAGAGCTTTACCCCCATTGTGGGACTTCCCATCACAAATCCAAATATAGTCAGATCCCAATACAGATGCCAGATACCAAGCCGGAAACCAAAAAAAATAGCCACAAAAGCCATGTTAGGTTTGAATTTAGTATAAGGATATTGGTAGAGGTCTCAAGAAAAGATTTTTACCATTGAATAATTGGTTGTTACTCTTTAAGTTTTCTGTTTATTAGGGAATGCGTTGGTTCATTTGTTTTATAATCAAGACAAAGAGTGCCTGTAAATTAGTTCAATATTCTTTAAATATGCAAAATTGTTCACATTGAAGATGTATACAACAACAACATACCAAGTGCAATCACACAAGTGGGGTATTTGTTGATGTATATATGTGTGAATTGAGAAGATGATCAACATATTCTTGTTCATTTGTTGTGTATCAAATTTGATGATTTCCTCTCGCAAATACTAGAATAGACTATCATTTTCAGATACATCAGACTGGAGAGACAGAGAGAGAAACGATTGCATCTCATGTTCGTTTTCACCAGGAAAACAAACAATTCAATATGAATATATCAGATGACTCAAGTTGATACAGATTGCAATATCAGTCTCAGAGTATTTGATGAAACAGTTCAATGACAAAATAGAGAACATACTGATACTATTCTCTTGAGTACCTTGGTCACCTGAAGCAAAACTGGTAAAACAATCAATTTACACCATATCTACTAATGTACCTCATTCGATGTTCACCAAATCTACTAAACTACACACAACATGATAAAAAGTTTAAAGGAGGATACCAATGTATCTTGTAAAGCTACAACAAATTCAAGTTGGTGATAACTCAAATGCTATGCAACACTAACAGGTTGAGCTGACACGTCTCTCTCACTTTTGCACCTGTACAAGCAAAAGTGCTAGATGTCAAGACACAAATATATGTTTTGAAATGGATGGTTGGGATCAAGATTGTAAGCAAAATAGATATTCCTCATCAAGTATTCTCAGTTCCATATTTGTCTCTCGGCCTACATATCTCAGGTGATGCAGTTAAGCCAACACCGCTTCCCTCCCTCTGTTCTTCCGAAGGGTGAATCTTTTTGAACATTAAATACTTTACATGTGATTGAAAAACCTTTTATTTTTTAATCAGAAAAAAGAAAATGTGATTGAGAAGACCATCATCACAATGAGAATACAAGGCAATATGAAATGCCCAAATGCAATTTTAAAAATAATTGCTAGTACCTCCTTAAAGAACAGAAACTACAACTAAGCTGGAGTAATTGAAGTCAAGTTAAAGTAATCTGAGGTTTACCAGCATTTGCTTACTAGCGGTTCACAGAATTATGAATAAAGCAGCCCCCAAGACTTTAACTTAGTGGTAAGAGTGCAACGTGTGATGTGAGTGTAAGCATACATCATCGGCTCAAACCTTGCCGCAGACAAGCCTAGTAGTTAAATGGAGACGGGTAGAGGAGCAAACCCATTATCCATTGAGGTGCACCACTGACCCTCGGAGATTTCTCCTTTATGAGAAGAAAATTCTGAACAAATTGAGAATTAATTAATGAAGTTTGGAGCATACCTATTACAATTTGATCGAGAAGCGTAATTATGATTACTGCAATTTGTGCACATCCAGTCCCCATCACGCCATTGCTTTGCCCTGATAAAAACATGCAACAACACAATTTAAAAAATGAGTGTAAAGAATGGTCTCTAGCACTGTACTTAGATGTAGACCATGATTATTTCGTCTGGAGCTAGTCATCTTGCATTATCAGTTTGCAGTTGGTTTTGCCAGTTGCATCGTGATAATACAGATCTGAAACATATTAGATGAAATTGTGCAAACAAAAGATTGATATATTTTTAATGGGTAATTGCACGAAGATCCCTTAATAATAAGGTACAACAAGCCCCTGTTAGGTTGCTAGAAGCCCTCTATCAGTTGTCTTTCTATGTGGTCATTGGATAAGTAAAATAATTTTCAGCTAAAAAGAGGAAAAAGAAAAGGAAACAAACAAACTGAAAATACCCTCAAATCACATCAAACTTTAGACATTTTTATCTTTTTCCAAGACAGTGGTGTCCGGGCAATTACTCGCACCTCGACAAATTCCACCTGGTACCTGGTAGCTGCTACCTCCCATTAGCACAGGTACTGAATAGCTCTGTTCTACAAAGCTTAAGCAGATGCAAAGAACACATATATTAGGTAACTCAGCCCACTAGCATAACCTTATCTTTATTTATTTTTTGAATTGGTAACTTTAACCTTATCTTTATCTTTTGCCCTTCATTCTCAATTCTAGGTTTCGAGTTGTAGCTTGTCCATTTTTCTCTTTCCTATTCCTAGTAAAGATGCCATATATGCCTGCCTCACAGCCTATTCATCCTTTTTTACAATTAGAATATGTAATTGTTCCTATTGGAACAAAAAACTCTCGATGATGGATTGTTGTCCGGCCTCTTAATTTGGTGGTGTTTAGGAACAAAGTTCAACAAAAATTGTTCCTCTAATACCAGTAATCCTCAACAACCTGATGTCACTTCAGCAAGGGGGGGGGGGGTATTATCCTGTGATTGTTGCATTACTATTTTCCAAAATAAATGATCCTAGTGCTAAGTCAGTTTGAAGGACAAATGTGAGTATCTTCTGCTGCCTCCACTAGTCAGTCTAAATAACCCAGAAGCAAAAGTACATAATAAAATCTTACCCTTTACCAAGGAGTGTAGGTGCTGCTGGTACACGAGGAATCTGCATGTTCGCTTGCAAAGGAAGCACCATTGAATTTTCTCTAGGGAAGATCGTTGGGATTGCAGTTAGTTGATTTCCCCCTGAATCCCCCATCCATTCTGCTCCTGGATAGCCTTGTTGATACCCAAATGTCTAAAAGTTCAAATAAAAGAATGTAAGAATGTCAACCAAACAACCCATAACATCAATTTATCGATATCAATACCAGAAGATGGTTCCTTACATGCCCTGCATTCAGCCTCTTGTTGTCCCAATCATGAACAAGTTCCTCAGATGCTAATCGCTTTGTTCCAAGAGCTTCATTGTGCGAAGGAAGACAGGAGAGATCACACTAGTTCAGTTACACGCACAGATTACTGGACTAAAAGAAAACATGTGCAGGTAAAAAGACAGACACAATTTTCTTTGCCAAAGAGCAGCAACATACCCAGTGAAATCCCACAAAGTGGGGTCTGGGTAGGGAAAAGTGTACGCAAACCCTGCCTCTATCTCGTGGAGATAGAGAAGCTGTTTACGAAAGACCATTGGCTGAAGTGAAGCAAATCAAAAACATAATGGAAAGGAGAAACAGCAGTGAAGAAAACATGACAACTAATAGGAAACCGGTGCTGAGCATACAAGTAAGGAACAGTACCATCAGCAAAATAGTGAGATCACCTACCCAAGCATAATAAACAACAGATGATAACAGATGCCAAAGCCAGAAAAATAGCAAGTCCAAGCAACATAACTTACGGCTTCCCTTTAATCTTCCCATTTTGTTACAGCAAAAAAATAATTCTTTTTAAATAAAGATTCAGCTCAGGAACATCAACATGTCCAAATGTTCACATCAGTTTTTCCTCCAAACACAAGTAAAATTAATTAGAAGCCCTTGCTCAATAGATGTTTTGTATGTATAGGTTCCAATGGTTTGGCAGGAACTAAAATAAAACCGGGAAAACTAGTCAAAACTACAGCTATAAAGTAGAAATAATTAAAAAAAAGTTCTGCAAGGACAGTGACTGTGACAAGCGAAGGCTGCTCAAGTGTAAGCACCTTCCACCTCCAACCCTGAGGTTGCGGGTTTGAGTAACCAAGGGAGCACAAAGTGGGGAGCTAAGGTGGAGGGTAACAACAAAAATTTAAAATAAGGACAGTGACTGTATAAGCATTCTGATATATATATTTCTTTTGGATAAAGTATAAGCTTTTTTTTTTGTTTTTTTAAACAGGTAACTTTAAAAAGTATAAGCTTGAGATCTATACTCATTAATTTAATGGAAAACCAATGAAAGATTGACGATGTGCAAACCTGTTATAGGGGTACTGGCAAGAGAAGACGATGAAGCTGGAGGTGCAGAAGCATTGCATTTTTTGCACTACAAGAGCAGATGTGCATCCACATGAAACCGCCAGTTAAAAATGTTTTTTGATACATTGGAAGTATTTAATGTTCTATTTGCAAATACCTGAGCTCGAGAAGAGTAGTTGTGAAAGCCACAACTGCAGAGCCAGTCACCATTACGCCATCCATTTGGAACTGGAAGCAGCTGATTCGTTTGGCTTGCATATGGAATTCCAGGAGTTTGCAGCAGTCTATACCGATCAGCAGGAAGGCTTTGGTATTGACCAGCCTCCCCCAGAGACCAGTTAGAGCTCAAGGGAAGTTGTTGGAGAGCTCCATGTCCTAAGAACCCAATGTTCAACCTTTGTTCCATACCTCCTTGTGTCCTGGCAAAATAATTTGTATGAGATGGGAGAGATACTCCAGGGATTGCAATTGCTGGCATTGCTGCTACCTCCTTTGGTTGTCCACATTTTTTGCACTTCTCTCTTGATGCATAATTGTTGTTAGTGCAACCTAATGGAGCATTCCCACACACACGCAATACACATTGCATCCAGGTAGAGGAAACAAGCCAAGAATACGCACGCCAACCCCGCCATCCAAGATGAAAACAGACAGGAGAAAACATAAAAAACTCAACCTAACAAATCAATCTCTCTTAAAATATGAATAATGCATAACAACCTCCACTATATTTGGTAAACAACAACATATCCACTGAAATCTCACAAGTGAGGTCTGGGAAGGTACAATGTATGCAGACCTTATCACCACCTCGTGGAGGTAGATAGATTGCTTTCAAAAGACCCTGGGCTCAAGTGCAACAAATTCTGGTATAAAGGAGACAATGAAGAGAATATAGCAAATAAACAAGGAAACAGTGCAAAGGTCTACTAGGGTAGAATAGTAAAAAATCAATAATAAACAATGATAAAAATAAAAAGCAAGAACTACAATAACACAACTAATACCATCGCACACACCAGCCACCCTAAGCAAGACAACACTACAATACCTACTAACCTTCCACCCTAATACGTGTCGTCCATACCCTCCTACCTAGGGTCATATCCTTGGTAACCTGAAGCTACGTCATATCCTGTCTTATCACCTCTCCCAAATAATTCTTCTGCCTACCACTGCCTCTCCTCGTACCCTCTATAACCAACTTCTCACACCTCCTCATTAGCGTGTCTATGCATCTCCTCTTCACATGTCCAAACCATCTTAGTCTCACTTTCCTCATCTTGTCCACCACTATATCCGGTAAAGACAATTCAAAATAGTCAAGTACTAGTAGTTTTTGGTTTATAATTTGCTCATGAACATCATTTTTATTTAGTCCATTTGGATTCTATAATTTGCCTAATGACAACATACGTTTATAATGCACCCTATATTCAATCTCATTGTTTGGCTTTTCTTTATAGGTAATTAATTGATGTACAAAGAAACTAAGTGAGTTAGAAAAAAAAAAAAAAGAAGAGAAATAACTAGGAAGTGCATAGCTCACCAAAGCCAAAGAGCCAATAATGCAATGGTTATGCCAAGAGTGACTTCTGACCATTGTCCTATTTTGTTGCAATGCGGTGAATGGGAAAAGCAAAAATCCTACTTCAAGTTTGAAAATTGGTGGCTTGAAGTAGATGGTTTCCGGGAACAAGTCCAGAGGTGGTGGAGTGAATTTGAAGTGAGGGGATGCCCTAATTTTATACTAAGCAGGAAGCTAAAGATGCTAAAACAAAAAATAAGAGAATAAGCTAGTTTGTGGTGAGTTGAGCACCAAGAAGAACAACTTACTAGCTGAATTGGCTGACATTGATTTGGTTCAGAACACAAGGAATCTAAACGAAGATGAAATGATGGTTAGAGCAACAGTCCTGGTTGAGCTTGAAAAGTTGGCAAAAAATGAGGAAGCTAGGTGGAGACAAAAATCTAGAGTTCTATGGCTTAAACAGGGAGATAATAACACAATTTTTTCAGAGGATGGCAACATCACACAAAAGATACAATACTATTGATAAATTGTTAGTAAAAGGGGAGGAAATCAAAGAGCCAGAACAAATCAAAGTAAGCATAATTGAGTTCTATGAGAACTTATACTCTGAATCAGAAAGCTGGAGGCCAACTTTTGATATTGCTAATTGCCCCAGAATCTCTCCAGAAGAACAAGACTGGTTGCAAAGGCCATTTACTGAAACTGAGGTATTGGGTATTATCAAGCAGTGCGATGGTGACAAAGTCCCTGGCCCAGATGGCTTTACAATGCACTTCTTCAAGGAATGTTGGGGAACCTTGAAAGATGACCTGATGCAAACAATAACCAATTTCCACTAGAATGAGTTTTTTGAGAAATCTTTCAACGCTACTTTTGTAGCACTTATCCCTAAGAAGCATGGAGCTGAAGAGCTAAAAGACTTCAGACCAATAAGTCTGATTGGAGGAGTTTATAGAATCATAGCTAAGCTGATCACTCAAAGATTGAAGATAGTTATGGGGATCCTAATTGATGAACACAAAATAGCTTTCTTGAAGGGTAGACAGATAACAGATGCAACTCTTCTGGCAAATGAGTTGGTGGATTCGAGGGTGAAACAAAATATACCAGGAGCGCTATGCAAGCTTGACATAGAAAAGGCCTACGACCATGTGAATTGGGCTTTCCTCCTCAAAGTATTGAGAGATATGGGATTTGGCGACAAATGGATTAACTGGATCAAATTTTGTATATCCACTGTGAAATGTTCTCTCATAATCAATGGCAATCCAGAGGGTTTCTTTCAATCACAGAGAGGGTTGAGACAAGGTGATCCTATGTCACCCTTTCTATTCATCCTAGCAATGGAGGGACTAAACTACATGATCAAAAAAGCAACGGAGAATGGATAGATTAGAGTTTCTTTCAATCACAGAGAGGGTTGAGACAAGGTGATCCTATGTCACCCTTTCTATTCATCCTAGCAATGGAGGGACTAAACTACATGATCAGAAAAGCAACAGAGAATGGATAGATTAGAGGTTTCTGTGCTAACAGAAACATGGGCAATGCTTTGGAGATATCTCATCTCTTGTATGCAGACGATTCCCTAGTATTTTGTGAAGCAGAAGTCACATAGATAAGGCATCTGAGAGCTATCCTAACCATCTTTGAGGGCATTTCAGGACTTCATGTTAACTGGCATAAAAGCTGCCTTTACCCAGTTAACTATGTGCACAATATGCAGCTTCTAGCTGAGAATTTAGGGTGTCAAGGGGCATCCCTTCCTACTAAATACCTAGGAATGCCTCTTGGAGCAAAACACAAGGAACTAGAAGTGTGGAGTGAGGTTTTGGAAAGAAGTGAGAGGAAACTAGCTAGATGGAAAAGTCAATACTTGTCTTTGGGTGGTTGACTGACTCTTATAAAAACAGTCATGGATGGCCAACCTACATATATGATAAGTCTATTCCCCTTACCAAGGAGCATAGAGAAGAAAATAAATAAGGCAAGAAGAGTTTTTATATGGCAAAGCAATAAGGAAAATAAGGGGTACAATCTTGTCAAATGGGATACGGTGACCCTTAGCAAACAACAGGGTGGAATGGGAATAAAGAAGTTGGGTGCACACAATGAAAGCTTACTGAAGAAATGGTTATGGAGATTTTGTTGTGAAGATATGGCACTATGGAGGAGTTTCATCTCACAGAAACACGGGCTTCAAATCAACAATGTGGAAAACAATTAGAAGAATGTGGGTATCTTTCAATAACAACCTGAAGTACAAAATTGGTAATGGAGAAAAGACAAGTTTCTGGAATGAACTATGGATTGGGAAAGAGGATCTGAAGACTACTTTTCCAGACTTATACATCTTGAGCCTGCAACAGATGGATAAGGTGGCACAATTGTGGAGTCCTCAAAGGTGGAACTTGACTTTTAGGAGGGCACTAAATGATTGGGAAATCAACAGAGTAGCAGATTTCCTGCAGATTCTAAATGCCTTCCCAAGTACAACTGTAGGTCCTGATTTGCCAATCTGGAAGATACATAGCAAAGGGTCCTTTATGGTGAAATCATGTTACTGGAGCTTGAATTTTAGACAGACAATGACAACAAAATGGCCATGGGAACTGGTTTGGAAGGTCAAAATACCCCATAAAGTTTCATGCTTCATTTGGTTGGCGACCAGGAGAGCATGCTTAACCCACGAAGTACTACAGAGAAGAGGTATCTAGATTTGCTCAAGGTGTTTTATGTGTGAGCAAGAGGCAGAGATAAACAGTCATTTATTCATGCATTGCAAAACATCCACAAATCTGTGGAACATGTTCTTCTGTATACTTGGGATAAGTTGGGTAAAGCCAAGGACCTCATTTGATATGCTGCAAAGTTGGGAAGGAGTGGGGAGAAGAGGATCACAAGAAGACAAATGAGACCAACAACCATCTTTTTCTACACTGTAGAGTCACAGGTCAACTATGGTCTTTGTTTTTGAGGCTCACTGGTAATAGCTGGACGATGCCAGAGCATATTGCTGACCTGTTGAGTTGCTGGATCAGGAGAGAAGGAAGGAAAAGCCAAAAAAAGTGGTGGAGAATTATTCCAGCTTGCATCAAAGAGGCTCTAGCTTGCTGGAATAGAGATGGGAATCAGTCGGGACACAGGGAGAGATGGAAGATTGTCCCAGCCTGCATTTGGTAGACTATATGGATGGAAAGGAACCAGAGATGTTTCGAAAACAAGAGCTGCTCTCTGCAGAAAATGAAGATGAACTGTCTAGTCCTTTCTTTTTTTGGTGTAAACACGAATATCCTCAAGAAGAAGAGGATATTCCTAGTATTTTAGATTATTTATGAAGCTTTGTAGGGACACCTCTCCCTCTGTAATTTTGTTGTAAGTATTACTGGAATACTTTTCTGAGTATTCCTTTTGGTCATAATACAAGTTACCTTCTTCAAAAAAAAAATTATTCCAGCTTGCATATGGTGGTCAATATGGAAGGAAAGAAATGGAAGATGCTATGAGAACAAATCAAACTCCATACAGAAAGTTAAAGAAAATTGTATTGCATATTTGTATTTTTGGTGTAAACAGGAATGTATAGAGGAGGTAGAACAACTAGTAGCTATGCTAGGATCTTTGTAATTAGCCTCCCTAGTCCCTCTATGTAAGAATTTTGGAGCTCAACAGCATATCCTTAATGCTGAGGAATACAACATTACTAATTTCAAAAAAAAAAAAGAGGATCACAAGAAAATTGATGGAGAAGCATTCTGGCATGTGCCTGGTGGACCCTATGGAAAGAAAGAAATGAAAGATGCCATGATGGAAAAGCTAGCAGTCTCCAAAAGATCAAGATGAAGAGTATAAGTTTTTTTGTATTTTTGGTGTAAACAAGAAATAGTGGGGGAGATAAATAGCTTAGTTGATTTCATAGGACAATTGTAAAGTTTCTGTCTAGATTTTGGTCTTGATGATGCCCTCTAGGGTTGTAAATCCCACCCCATCATCTTTTACCTGATGGGCTTTTTGGTGTGAATATAGTTACCATTATCAAAAAATAAACAAATTGGCAAGCAGCCAATTTATATATTACTTTAAAAGCATGAAGTCCTTAGAAATGTTGATTGAATTCTTTGCGTTTCATTAAAAAACTTTACAATAGACAAAATTTTCATTTACTATTAGTTGCCTTTAGTTTTTCAAATGACTATGTTGACATGACATGCTTCAAATATATTTTACAACACATTTGAAAATTGATATGTTGTCGTGCGTATAATTCAAACGCATAATATAATATTAAGAGCTCTAACATGTAGGAGACAAAAAATACTAATAGACAAAATATCTTTAATAAAAATCATTGCAAAGTACATGTAGTACGTACCATTATTGAAACAAAATAACAAAATTTAAAAATATAAAAATAAAGCACACATAATAATATGAATTTAAATTTTCATTTTGATGCATAGGGCTTCGATAAGAGATATTATTCGATGATATTAGTGAAGCACTAGATCAATTATCTGCATCCTCTGGTGGGGATTGTACAGAGGACGAAGCTCCATTTTCTAGCTGCTTCAATTGGACTTTTAAGAAACCCTCAGTGGTATTTAGCCATTCTTTGAACTTGGTTATGTCCGCAGCATTGAACTGGTCCATGGCCTCCCACCAACCTCTAACTCTAGCCCCATTCATTTGATCCATAGAACGTATTTTTTTCTTTGCAGCTTTTTCCCTTGCATCAAATTCATTTAGCCTATCATTGTATTGAATTACCTTGTTGCGTGCCTCAGCAGCAGCGAGTTGTGCACCTAGATCTACTGTTGTGGGATTTATAAAACGATCAATGACTACATTAGCAGTCGGATGAACAAATGAATACGGTTTACCGGTTTGAGAAGAAATAAATATTCCAAGATCGACATCACATTCTCGAATGAGTTCACTTGCTTTTTTATATAAGCTTAAACGACGTTTAGAAAATGAGGCATATCGAGTAGCTTCTTTTTCTATTTTCTCTAATGGAATTTTTTGGCGTCCTGCTGTTTTCTTACCCTCCATACTAGAATACAATAGAATATGTTGATCAATTGTTTTCAAGAAATGTGACTTACAAAAAAATGAAATATCATGACTATTTATACACATAAATTGGAAAATTATTCACCATGTTAATTAAATTTAAAGTCAAATATTGCAATGGAAAGTAATCTTTTTTTCATAATGAAAATTATAGTAGAACATTTTTATTGAATTGATACTCAAATTTGAGCTTTATGGTAAGTAAATATGAAATTTTAATTTAAAATAGGTAAATTATTTAATATACTAACTGAAATTTATCAATTATTGATTAAGTGTTCCGAATATAATTTGATGGGTTATTAACTACATACCAAAATCTTTCATGACTATTTATACACATAAATTGGAAAATTATTCACCATGATAATTAAAAATTTCAAGCCAAATATTGTAATGGAAAGTAATCTTTTTTTCATAATGAAAATTATAGTAGAACATTTATATTGAATTGATACTCAAATCTGAGTTTTATGGTAACCAAATGTGACATTTTAATATAAAATAGGTAAATTATTTAATATAATAAATGAAATTTATCAATTAGTGATTAAGTATTCTGAATATAACTTGATGGGTCATTAATTACATACCAAAATCTTTCAATTCCTTTATAGTAACTAAATCAAAATTTTCACTTGCTCAAATAAATCTATCATTTAACTTGGAAAGAAAAATATAGTAATATACTTTCAGTTTTAAACATACATAGATCCTTCACTTAGATTGATATTCATTCAATTTGGAATGACATTTAATATAATTAAAAATTTAACTTGATCCGTAAATGCTTTAATAAATAACTATATTGAAAATCAAACTTTCGACATGTATTAAAATAACCAAATCTAAAATTCACCTTAAATTATAAAAAAATATATATGACTAGTTATTTTTTGGAAATGCATTATCAATTTATGACTTATTATTTTTTGGAAATGCATTATCAATTTAAAAGTTGAATTTTAGTGCAACCTTTTCCAGTAAACATACTTGATTTCACTCCCTCGCATTGACTATGCCCCTTTTGGCATTAACCCACCCCACACCCACTCATGAGCCACTGAAATGATGTAACAATATCAAAATACAAGCCACTAGTGATACTTTTCGTTTTGGGCCTAGTCCTATATGACTTTAAAAGAATAAATATCTTAAAAGATCACTAAACTATGAGGAATTATGTAGCAAAGTCATTAAACTTTGTTTTATATCAAATTAAGTCACTCACCTATAGTAGATGAGCATTAATGTCCATTTTTTGGTTCCCCTAAATACCCTTGCCAGCACATTAAGTAAAGTAACTTTTATGTCCTTTCATTCAAGTGCCCCAGTTTCTCTCTTATTTTGCTGCTTCGCTATCTTTTCAAAACTATAGTATTTTGATATCATAAAATGTATTGTTAGAGAATTAAATATAGTGCTTGACCAAGCTTCAGAAGAGTAGCATAAGTTGTTTTTCGGAAGCTAAAAAGAGTAGTTTTTTCCTAAAAGTAGTTATTCAAAAACACTTTTAAGATAAATACACGTAGAAGCACTTTTGAAGAGCTTGGTCAAACACAATAGCTATTGAAAAGTGCTTTTTAAATTTATTGATCAAATACAATTGGTACTTTACAAAAACAATGTCATTTCTGGTGCCATTATTCCTACTTCTGCAGCTATAGGTTTACATTTTTTACCCAATCTGAGAAGCAGATTTTAAACCTTGACAAAACTGGCTATAGATGCTTATCAACTAAATACCCTTGCCAACACATTAAGTAAAGTAACTTTTATGTCCTTTCATCCAAGTGCCCCAATTTTCTCTTATTTCACTCCTCCATTTCAAAAGTATCATATATTGATATCATAACTGTATTGTTAGAGAATCAATTATTGTATTTGGTCAAACTTTTGGGAGAAAGTAAGTGCTTATGGAGAGTAGCATAAGTCATTTTTTTAGAAGCTAACATAGTTCACCTTATGGTGGATGGTCTTGACCTCAGTGTACAGTGTACACTTTGAGGTTGCTATTTCAAATCTCGCTTGAGGTTTTTAATAAGTCTTTTTTTGAAAAAAATGACAAAAAAAAGAAAATGCAACAACCAGAATCGAACTCAGCACACTGTGCTTGTAAGTTGCGAAGAAGCACAATGAACAGTGTTCGGCCAATGCACCAACTCAGCTTATGTATTTCAGAGTGCACATTTAATTATATGATCGTTAGTTAGGTATATACATGTGTGTGTTAGGTATATACATGTGTTAACGGATGCACGTGCACCCACTCTCTCACATGTGGGTCCAACTCTGTTATGAACTAATTGGTCTACACTTCTAATTACTTGGCGGGTAGCTTATTACATGAGTCGTGAGCAGGAACTTAGCTTCCATTTCTCACCAAAAGTACTTCTTTGAGGCAACACTTTACAAAATGAACTGATTTTAAAAGCTTGACCAAAATGGCTACCGAAGCTTATCAACTAAAATCCAAATCATACATCTCCTCTATCAGCCTCTATCAGTAAGTTCACATACATACTACTAATACAATATCACAACTTAGCACAATCAATCAAAGAATTGGAAAAACAGATACAAATTCAGAAAGGTACATACCAGTGCAGATCCAATCGCCAATTCGAGGAAACCACTTTGAATCATGAGGAGTTTTGTTGTCAACAAGGAGACGAGGCTGCTTACACCTATTGCAGAAACATCTGAATGCATAATTCTTATTACCGCAACTACTACACTCCCAATCTCCTTCTCGTCCCATTCCTCTCTCTCTCTGTATGTTATCTTCTTCGTCTCTCCGGCGAGAGAGAGGGAGAATCGCACCGGCGAGTTTCAGCTCTTTCAGTACAGCAAAGAGGGATTTATTGCCCTATTTTGTTTTTACTACTGACGGGCCGGGGAATCACGTGATTCAAGCCTTTGGGGAAAATTACCCTCTTACCTCTAATAACACGAGAAAATACTAATAACGCGAGAAAATAGTTAGGTTACGTAGCTCAATATAAAATATTGATCCATATATATTTTATATACGATTTATGTGTATTTTATTAGAATCATAAATTCACAATGTACATACGATTTAGATATATATTTTATACATGAAAATCACATGTATTTTTCAGAAACCTAATATGAATTTTATATAAAATAGACAGTTATGAACATATGTATTGCAAAAATTATACAATAATAATATATAAAATCATGAGCGATACTTGAAGTTGTGAGCTAGATTAGAAGAGTGGTTTTGTATACATTTGGAAACAAAACTAGAGTTATATTTGGTAAACGAAAAAAAAAATGCCATTTGTATTAGTTTAATTTTTATTATCCATTTAATAGCTAATTTTATGAGATAAATATTTTTATTAATGCAAATATATATATTTATATTTGGATAGGTATTTGTATTTAAATTAAAGTATTATATATGTCACAAATGTATTATCAAGTTAACAAGATTTTATAACTTCAAAATATAATATTTTAAAATGTTCCGAGTTCTTTTAAAAAAAACTCACAACAAATGTGAAAATATGTGAATATATAAAATGTAGTTGTTCTCTTCACATTTCATATGACATCTAAACAATTTAATATGGAATACACATGCAAAACACATCTGGTTAGATAACAAGAAAAATACAAAACAAATATTGTCTATAAGGTAATATTAGTGAGATAAGTCTAATTACATGATTGAACATCATCAAATTGAAATAAATATATACATTATTGCATTTAACTAATAAGTTTTTTCATTGACTATTTTTATAGGTTTGCGTGAATAAGAGATATATATGAAGATCCACATTGAACATTCACAAAGGAATATGCAATATTATTTTTTGCTAAGCTTATTATTCAAATCTTCGCTAAAATAAGCAATACTATTTATTATAACATATATTTTTGAAATTGATAATCACGTGCCACGCATGTGTCAAAAAACTAGTATATATATATATATATATAAACTCATTTTTAAACTTCACACTTGATCAGAGTAGCTTGTTTGATGAAACTTCAAAATCTGTTTATTTTGAAAGTGTTCTTTTGTCTAAAGTGCTCTTAGAAAAAAATACTTTTGAAAACTATATGTTTGTGTTTAACTAAACAATTTAAAATGCATTTTTACCAACATTAGAAGTAGTACATTGTGCTTGGTCAATGTTTCAAAAGTCCTTCTAAGAAAATAACTCTTATTTTTTAAGCTTCTAAGAGGATTAAGGAGTTTAGGGATGGCAATATATTGGACGGGGCGAAGCAAATTTACGGCTATGCAGAAGGGATTGGAGCGAATCAATCTCTAAGCGGATGTGGAAAATTATACAAATACGAGTCTCCTCCCATATTTGTTAATGTAGTTTTACAATCTGCATTTAAGCAACTCTAGTAGATAACTAGCCTTGCAATAGTGAACATTTAAATATGTATCTACATGAGATGTCTCGTGCAAAAGTAATATATTCAATCATAAAAAAATAAAATAAAAATTATAAAATATCATGTTCTATAAAATAAAGAAAATTGAAAGAAACGAACTCTCATCCTGGCTGACTACAAGTGGAAGACTAACTTGAGCATACATAAACATCAAATTGAAAGAAACGTTTAAAAATAGTTTACTGAGTCTCAAAACTTTGTTGAATATACTTAGTATGAAGCATAAGTTTAAATAAAATATCTGTGAAAACTGAAAAACTCTTCAAAACTATCTATTTAAGAAAGGATGTCGAGACAAGACCCACGACACCTCAAAACTACTAACTGAAAAGTAAATGTGAAGTGGTCTGGAATACAAGGAGGCTCACCAAAGCTAAGTGGAGTGTAGAGTGATCTCAACGAAACACCTGTTGATAATCATAAACACTTATATCTGCATCATAAAAGGATGCAGGTCGAATGATATCAGTACATTGAATGTACGAGTATGTAATATAGCTGAATAACAAAAAAACCGAATGAAAGGAGTGCAATAAATAACAATGTACTCAAGCTGAATGTAAAGAAATAAAGGATTTAAATCATTTAAAACTTTACAAAATACTTTCTCATCTCTGAACTCAAAATAATAAGTGATATATAGAAATACACTTTAACTCTAATGGGAGATTCTCTAACCGACAATCATCACTGTGAGCTACGTGATGATACAGTGTCTCGCCCATGCTGTCGGAACTGTCCTATACCTTACCGGGATATAGGACTCCTCAACTAAGTGGATCCACTAAGCTATGCTTAAAAAGCAATAAGGAATCATCTAAAAGTATGATCATTTTGTTACGACCCAGACCGCTGTGACTGACACCCACACTAACCTTCCGGTCGGACAACCATTACTACAACCCAACTAAGAACCTTAACAACAAAACTAAACATTTAAAGATACGGAAGCAAGTTTAAATGATAGTATAACATGGAGTTCCCATAAACTCCGAAAGCTTAAATGAATATCTAAACATAACTATTGCGGAAATTCAACTCTTAGAACCTGAAGGTCAATGTACCAAAACTCTGCTAACGACAAGTCTGAGAAAGAGGGGTGCAACCTCGAAACTAACACAAATAAGTCTAACTACAAAGTGTGAGTCCAAAAGTAATGGACTTAACAATAGAGGACCCATGGAAGCCTGGAAAAATTGGATTACCCTTGAATCCGGTCTCAATCAGTGATCTCCTAACTGAGGTCTGTCAGTAGCCGCCTGAAGATGCCTTGTACTCAACAAAAAACAAGCAAGTGCAGTATCGGTACACAACCACAATGTACTGGTAGGATCACGCGACTATTTTAGTAAGCACAATATACACAAGTAATTACAACACAATCAACACATATACGGAATGCACAATTCAGTCATCATTTTAGAGCAACATACAATCTCCAATATCAATGGCAGGTAGACATAAGCATAATAATCACAAGTGGTTCTCTCATGGAACCCATACCCAAACTGTTAGTGTGTCGAAACGTGACACCTGATCCAATGTATGTGTCAAAACGTGACACCCGATCTAATATATATGTCGGAACGTGACATCCGATCCAATCAGCATAACCACAATCACAATCACACTATAATGCACAGTACATATAGTCACCTGGTCAAGTAGTAGGTTCATTGCATGTAGTTGTTCGCACATAATCATTTCATTAGGTTCGTTTCACATTTCACTATTCACATACACGCATGCATACAATGAAGCAATCAACTAGCATATATCACACAAATAGGAAATCAAATCATCACCTACCTTGAAACTAAGCTTGAATCCTCTTAAGACACTTGAGCCTTCCCTTTCCGGATTCTTTCCGCTTATTCTTGGTCTAAAATAGTTAAATAATGCATGGATTAATAAACAAAGTCTAACTTACCCGGATTATAACTAAAATTATCAACCCGAGGCCAAACCCATGTCCTAATGTTCAATTAGAGTTTTTTCCACCATCAACTTCAGGTCAAAACCCTCTCCCAATGATAATTACCCAAGATTCTAAGTTCTAAGAATCGAAACACAGATTAGGGAAGTAATTAGCTTACCTTTAGCGCTAGAAATCGTGGAAAACTGTCAAGAATCGCCCTGGGTCGTCTCCTAGCTCTTAAGAACGAAGTTTTGCAGAAAATAATGATTTTGGGGTTTTTCCTGATGTAAGTTCTCGACTGTCCCGCCACAGCAGCCCCGCCTTGGCAGGAATAATCCCGTCCCGGCGGCTTGCACGGAGATAGAAACTCAGAATTTGGGTTCCAAGCTCCCATTTCACAACACTACATTCAGAAACTACCTTTCACGCCAAGATCAGTTTCGAGAGTTCTACTCGCCCGAATCGATTTCATAAAGCCGTACAAGCTCCTTAATGTCTTGGCTATCCACTCACGTGATCAAATTCATAATTAGATCCCCCATTCATTATCATATTTCTCTAGACCTCTCCTGACTCAGATTTCGTCCAAGTTTGGCCTAGGCTAGAATTTCCAAGTTGCTACAAAAAAGTTTTCTGGCCCAAAATTCTTCCCCATTGACTTTTTCATAACGACGAAAACAGGCCATTACTCCTTTACCCATGTTGACATACATGGTTTATGGGGGCTGTGAGCTGCCTGAACTCTCTCTCATATCGATACTCAATATACTACTCCCAATAATATATATACTCATACTCATATGTTTGAAAACATAACTCTTCCTCTGGTTTGAAATAATTGCTCAAACTATCCTCTTAAAAGAGGTAACTGCTCTTGAAATATCTTTTAAAATCACAACTCATTTAGAAATCTCAGATTCTCTTTTATCAATGTTAAAATTGATACCTCTAGGAAGACATAGTCCCCTTATACTCTTACTCAACTCATACTTGAAAACTCTTTCACAAAACATATCAAAATCATATTATAGTGTGATCATTAATGACTCGGGAAGTCATACTGCATAAACATTGATGGTATATCTAGATACCATACTGCTCATACATTGATGACATACTCGATTGTCATACTAATCATGTTTTAGAAAATTCTTTTCTCAAAACTCATCTTTACTTCCTCAAAAATTCAACTTAAACTCAATTGTTGGCTTTAAAAAGCTTTTCAAGATTTATAACTCAAAATAGGGTTCATGCTAAAATATAGACATGAATAAATCAACTCAAGGATCTCAATAACAATAT
Organism: Solanum pinnatisectum; assembly: GCA_035578085.1. NCBI lineage: Eukaryota > Viridiplantae > Streptophyta > Magnoliopsida > Solanales > Solanaceae > Solanum > Solanum pinnatisectum. The sequence continues at coordinate 3,390,545 of CM069078.1, forward strand.
AGAAACTCAATAATTAGGAATAGAATTTTTAAAAGAATCATGAACTCAAGAACTCAAATCAACTTATCTCAAAAATACTCAAATCTAGGGGTAGAATTTTAGATTTCTCTTTTACTGATTTGAAAGAAGATGTAGGGCGTGAGGACGAACTAGTCCAACACTATGATAGCCTTACATACCTGGAAGAACAAGGTTCTTGAAGAATCTTGAAGAGGAACTTTATTAGAAGCCTTGAAACCCTAGCTTGAAGGAGAAAAATCAAGAAAATCTTTCTTGAGATTTCTTGAATTAATTTCTTGAAACTCTATGGCCAAGAATTATGATTTTCATTAGTGATTCATAACTTTATGGAGGAATTTGAGTTGGAAAGAATGATTCTTGGAGAAGGACTTACCTTGAAGAAGAATCTTGAAAAAGATTGAAAACATCTTGAAAAAGATTGAAAGAATCTTGAATGGGTTTTTCTAATTTGATTTTTCCTTAGGGTTTTGCCCTAGGGTTTGAGAGATAAGAGAATGATGGATTAAAAGATGAACATGTGATTGGTTTGAGTCTTTAATTAGTCAAGAAATCCGTTTAGGGTTTTCTTGGAGGTAAAAAGATAAAAAGACCCTTTGTAATGTTTCCCGTCGGCTAATTCGTCATTACACTGTATCAGTTACTAAAATGGTCATAAATTTTTACTCAGAAATGGGATTGACGCGAAATTGGTGGCGTTGGAAAGTAGATTTAAATACCTTTAGTTTGATAGGTTATGGGCTACGTAACGCCATATATTCTAAGAGATATGGTCGTTTGAAGTTGACCCAAGTAGAATCTTACATCAAAACTTAAAAGAACTTAGGAATGACTTGAATGAACTCTCTTCTAAAACCCTAAGCGTATTTGGATTTATGAAAACTGGCCTAAATCAGATTTGTCCCCAAAATATTACTAAAATTCGCTTTAAGCTGATTGGATAAGGAAAAGACCAAAATACCCTTCATTTATTCGGGTAATTACGGGCATATCTCCCTCATACGAGCTCAACAATTAGCAAACTTGACGGCATTGGAAAGAGAATTCCAAGACCTTTCATTTGATATCTTATGGGTCTTCTAAATCATCTTGTGCTAAAGTTATGGTAATTTGAAGTTGACCCAAAACTTAGAAGAAGAATGACTTGAAGGAGTTCTCTTTAGTTCTTTTTGGAACTCAAGGTGCTACATCTGGCGACCTTAACACTTAAGAAAATTTAAATTCCTCAGTAAAATCTCACTCTCAACGAAGAATGGTTCGAGTCTTAGCTCAAAATTTTTCTGGGGTACCTGTTACAAGGGCGGAGCGAATTTATACAGGGTGGGGCCGATTGAGAATAGAAAAAAATGCTATACGGGGTAGGGTAGGGCGGATTGAAAATTTTGTGGGTTTGAGTTAACCCGCCCAGCACCCTACCCATTGTCATCCCTATAGGAGTTTGTCAAAAATGAAAATAACCAACAACTTGCATTCTCTTGTTTCCTATCAACTCAAAGAAGTAAGAATATAACAAAAATAGAATTATTTACAATACTGTATTCGTTTAAATTTGTTTGTCTTATTTTAATTTTTAGTCTGTTTAAAAATAAATGCATTTTTTCTTTATTGAAAACTCTTTAATTCTAACTTTTCACGTGACATATTTAATATCACAAGATGGAAGAATATTTTAGTACATTCTACATATATTTAGTTTAAGATCACAAATTTCAAAAGTCTTCTTTATTTTTATAAAGTTAGAATCAAATAAAAAACAGACAAACAAATTAAAACAGAAGGAGTATATCACTAATTATCAATTAGAAAAATTCAAGTTCATTAACAATTAAATTTAATCATTTGATGTGTTATCTTTATCGAACTAAAGGAACACATAATCTTCAATAATTGATTTACTATTGTTGAAGAGTTTCACATTAGTATTTGACAAAATTACATTTTAAAGTACTTTTAAAAAGTTTGGTCAAATATTAATTGATATTCAAAAGTGTTTTTAAAATTTATTGATAAAATACAAATTATTTATCACAAAAAATATTTTTTAGAAAAGTACTTTTAAACTAAACTAATTCAAAATAAGGTTTTTTTTTTTTTTTTTTAAAGTTTATCCAAATAGGCTATAAATTGACTTTTAGTAATAGCAATTATATATTCCCTCGTTAATTTACTCTCGATAAATATTGCACATTTATAAACATGTCACATTATGCACTCAAGGGTGTGGCATAATGATCAATGAAGTGGTTGAGAGTCCTGAGGTCTCAGATTCAAATTCCAGCAAAGCCAAAAAAATACTAAGTGATTCTTCTCATTTGTCCTAGTATTGATAGACGAAAGTTGGTTCGAAAACCACACTCATAAAAAATAAGATGATTATATATTTGTCTAAGAATATCCAGATGACGAACTACTTGAAATAAGACTAGGAGACATAAACGTTTCCTTTATATAGCGTGATCAAACTCCTTCGTTATAAAAAAACAAATCATTTTGTATTTGAGTCATTTTTATTCGCATATATTGTTTGCACCTTTATTTTCTCAAATAATTATTTTGGCCTGAGTTTTTTAAAATATATTCTACGATCACATTCAGAAATTGATATGTTGTAGTGCATGTAATTCAAACTCATAATACTATATTAAAAGACCTAACACGTAGGGGACAAAAATCCTAATACACAAGATATCTTTATTAAAAATCATTGCAAAGTACATGTAGTACGCCATAATTGAAACAAAATAACAAAATAAAAATAAAGCACAAATAATAATATGAATTTAAAGTTTCATTTTATTGCATATAGCTTCGATAAAAGATATTATCCGAAGATGATTTTTATGAAGCACAAATATCAGTTATCTGCACAAATTCATGATACCTTCAAACTTGGTTATGTCCTCTGCCTTGAATTGATCCATGGACTCCCACCAACATCTTACTCTAGCCTCATTCATTTGATCCATAAAACGTATTTTTTCCTTAGCAGCTTTTTCTCCTGCATCAAATTCATTTAGCCTATCGTTGTTTTGAATTACCTTGTTGCGAGCCTCTGCAGCAACGAGTTGTGCACCTAGATCTAATTCTGTTGTGGGATATATAAAACGATCAATGGCTACATCAGTAGTCGGGTGAACAAATGAATACGGTTTACTAGATGGAAAAGAAAGAACTATTCTAAGATTGACATCAAATTCTCTTACGAGTTCACTGGCCTTTTTGTATAAGCCTGAACGGCGTTTAGAAAATGAGGAATATCGAGCAGCTTCTTTTTCTATTTTCTCTAATGGAATTTTTCTGCGTCCTAATGTTTTCTTACCCTCCATGCTAGAGTACAATAAAATATACTAGTCAAATGTTTTCAAGAACTATGACTTACAAAAAAATGAAATATCATAAGTATTTATACACATAAAAAGAATTTTTTTCACCATAATAATTAAATTTCAAGCCAAATATTGCAAAGGAAAGTAATCTTTTCTTCATGTTGAACATTATAGTAGTAAATTAATATTGATTTGATACTCAAAATCTGAGTTTTATGGTAAATGAATCTGGAAATTTTAATTTAAAATAGGTAAATCATTTAATATACTAAATGAAATTTGTCAATTAGTGATTAGCCATTTTGAATATAATGATGATTCATTAATTATGTACCAAAATCCTTCAATTCATTTATAGTAACTAAATCAAAATATTCACTTTCTCAAACTATAAAGAAATCTATCACTTATTCTTTTATAGTAACTAAATCAAAATTTTCACTTTCTCAAATTAAAAAGAAATCTATCACTTAACTTGAAAAGGAAAATGTATTAATATACTTAGAATTTTGAATATAGATAGATCCTTCACTTAAATTGATATTCATATAATTTAGAATGACATTTAATATAATTAAAAATTTAGCTTGATAGTAAATGCTTTAATAAATTACTACAATGAAAATCAAACTTTCAACATATATTAAAAATAACTAAATCTAAAATCTAACTTAGATTATAAATATTTTAGGAAAAGGGTCATATTTGCTCTTGTACTCTTAGAAAATGATCATATTTACCTTCGTCATACTTTTTAAATATATTTGCCCCTGCCATCAAATTTTAGGTACATATTTACCCTTAGACTGTTAAGTCTCATGTCCCCACTTTTATTATCCTATGTGGTGCATATGTGGCACGTGTGTATATGCATATTTATTTCACTTAATATTTATTTTTAGTTTAATATTATATTCAACCAAATATTAATTATACCCATCTATCTAACCCACCAAATCCAACTTCTAATATATTTTTCATTGTCAATTTTCTAAGAGAAAACCACAAAACTTTGACAGAGAAAGTTTTGGTAGCTCATCCATGAGAAATTGGGCTTAATTTGCTACTTTATTTGTGTGTGTTGCCATAGTGCTAAAACATGTTGAAAGAGTGCTGATAGGGTACTTAAAACAATGCTTAATTTTTTACTGCAATTCGGGAAAATCTAGACCATTGCCGCTAGGGTGGCGGCACCACAGCGGGGCAAGTAGTCGTCAGAGCGGGATAGGTGGGACAAAATGTAAATAACACGAATTCTTATTTACTCCTTCTTCTTAAATACCTAAATTAGTCGGAGAACACCCTAGAAACCCCCAAAAAGCTGCTCCAAGCTTGGGAAAGATGGAGAGAGAGATTTCTAGCGTGAGGATGGCTATATCTTGCAAATTCTTGGCCAAATTCACCATTATGTCGTCCGGAAAACCAGAAAATTATATGCAATTCCTCTGTGCAGCTGCTTGGCGCCCAAGTAGGCTAGGTTTTATGAATTGAGTAATTATAAATCTATGCTCATTGCGTAATATATGTAAATCAATGGTAGGAATTATGCGAGGCCTTTGTGCACTGAACGAAATATGATTAAACCCTAGGAAGAAGCCTTAGATGATGAACTATGGCTAAGTACGGTTGAATTAATGCTTACATGATATACGTCGATGAGTAGTTCGTAGGTGATAGTTGTGATTTCATGTTGTGTGATGTATGTTTGTTCTTGCTTCATTATAATACATGTATGTATGTGAATGTTGCATTATTGATCACACTAATTGTAAATGAGGATAGATGAATGATGAATGCCATGAATCATGACTTGATTGTATGATTATGAGAATGTACTTTGTGATTGTGATTGTGGCTTGTTGAATGGATCGAGTGTTGCATTCCGACACACTAACTTGGATCGGTTGCCACATTTCGATATAATTATGGGATCGATTGCTACGTTCCGACATAATCTTTGTATCGGGTACCACGTTCCAGTATGCTAACAGTTTGAGTTTGAGTTTGGGTTCTTGAAAGGACCAATGATTTGATATAATTGTATGCCTTGAGGATTGTGAAACTGTACCTTGTTCGTAGTAATAATTGATATTGTGTTTCCAGAGTTGTTATATAGTTATGAGGACTTATGTTGATTGTTCTTCTATGGTGGGCAAATTTGATATGTACCTTGATGTTGAATGAATCGGAAGGGGCAAACCTAGTCGGATGTGATACGGTAGGTGGGGAGTCCGCATTTCAAGAATTATTAATGTCCGAGTAAAGGGTGTTGTGTGTTGTAATGGCGAAGAGTGGGGGTAGTATACGTGATGTAAGTGCTTAGGTGGATTTCAGTTTGAAGAAAATGATTTGTGTTTAGGGGTTAGAAAGCTTGACGTAATGTACTATATGGCCTTGGCGGGGTAATATGAAGAGGAAGTAAGGGTATGACGGGAGCGGTTAGTCGGAATACTTGTAATTGTATTGGGGACTATTCTATGTGTTAGAATGTTTAGGCTATGATCAAGAACCTAGTAAGTAGGTTGACCGAGAGGGTGTTTATTAGTTAGAGTACTAGTGTAATTTTGAGATTTTCAAGAGAGGGTAAAGGTGAAGAAGCGAGTGGTTTATTGTATGTTCTTGCTGGTTATTTTCTTATGTTATGTGGTGAGCGTCGGGTTGACCGATGATGCCTACCAGTACGTGTGGTTTGTACTGATACTACTCTTGTTATGTCTTTTTGACATAGTATGGATGCAGGTTGGTGATGTTTCCTTAGATGAAGATGAAGAACTCTCCAACAGCTTCTACTTTTCCTTAAGCATGGTGGGAGCTATGTCTTTTATTTATTATGTCCAGTTGTACTCTTAGTAGCTCTTGTACCTGTTTAAACTAGATTCTTGGGGGTGTTAGTTAGTTTACAAATTTTAACCTAAAATTGTTTTAAAGTGTTATTATGAAAACCCTATGATTTCTTTTATTTTTATTTTTCGTTAATCTTCCGCATGTTCTAACTATTGGGATATGAGGGTTCTCCTACTTAGGTGTTAATGTGTAGGTACCCGTACAGCCCGGTGGGTTGGGTCGTGACAAATTGGTATCACAACCCAGATTACCGGTCTCTCCGTACAAGAGCAGACTCCTGCGGATTGGTGTGTTGACGTCCACATCTAATCCTAAGGAAGCTAAGAAGCATTCTAGGAAGTTGTTCCACCTTCTTTTTTCTTTTCGTGCAAGTGTCGCTTGTGGTATGAGTTGAGTCCAATAGGTATCTCCCGATTTCAATGGTATCTTAATGAAGTAAACCGGACGTCGTGGTCACGACTGAGGGGCCACAAGAAAAGCAAATTGGAAACTGAGAAGGTTCCAATTAGTATCTGGCCCTAAGGGTTGCGAAATTGCATGGATGATCATTATTAAGAATTTGGAATTGTATGTGTTTTGCATCTTGGAGACGGTGAATGTGTGCTTCTTGTTGTGTGAACTAACAGCGAATGTGAAGCCGTAATTGCTTGAATGTGATAATATGATTTCGTGCACTATAAATGTGTGTCTGAAACTTGTTATGTGTAATATGCTAGCTAAATTGTTGAAATTATGCAAGTTGTAACAACTTGAGTAATGTAAAGTGTTGCGAAAAGAAGGTTCGACTAGATGTGATGAGAAGGTTTAGATAAAACTACGAGGCTATTTGTGAGGAAAATCTAATCATGTCTTGCGCTTGTGTAATAACCGCGGGAATACTTGGGTGTATCTTGGGGATGTGTAGGTTGTGGTACTGAATTAATAAGAATGAATTGGTTGTGTATCGTTGTTTTGACTTGGAGTAGTCAAGGATTTCTCCTAGTTCGCAAGATTATCCTAAGTTTATTTGGTAAAACTGGAAACCTTGGTGAAATTTAAAAAAGAGAAAAAACCCCAGAAAATCTTGGTAGAGGTTCTGTTTCTGTTTTGGCCGCTTGGGTGGGATTATTTCCGCCAGGGCGAGACCGCCAGAGCGGGAATTCATCCGCCAGAGATGGATGAGGCGAGGCAAAACCTCAGCCTGCCCTTTCTAGTTTTTCCAAGTTTTCCGGTAAGGACCCCAAATGGTATCCGGGCTAACCCCTGCAATTCTATCAGTGTTTAGCAGTCGAGAATAGTTTATAAAACTTAGTAATTCACCATTTACTATGAAAAAAGTAGGAAATCTAGCATCCAAGTGCTTACAAAACATAAGAAAGGCAAAAAGATAAAAACCAAGTTGTCCTAAAATTTACAAGCTCAAGAAGGGCAAAAGCCAAATCAAGAACCCTCAGACTGGGTGGTGTCAACGTTTGAGTCTATATCCTCCGGAGGTACCAGGATGGTCGCCGCCTCCTTCATAAATTAAAAAGCTGAAAATCTCCTTTCTCGACCCGGGAAAGCTCCTAACCAGGGGCAATGCAATTGAATATGGTCCTCATGGTCTTCTATATTTGGACCATCAAACGATTCCTTTCTAGACCCTTCCTCCTATCCTGGCGTAACTTGTGACGGAGCATCTCGACCTGTAGGGCAGTGCTGGGTGGAGCCGGAGTGAAGTCAGCAAAGGCACTCCCCAACCTCCTCCGGACGTCCGCCAGATCTTCCTCAACCCGTGCACCTGAGAGTGGGGCCTCGTCGTCCAAATCCACGGCCACCTTACTGCTGCTAGCCCTGCCCGTTCTCTTCCTCTTTCTCCAAGAAGTAGAAGCCTGTCTAACCAAAGGAGGGTGAAGAGTGGGATCCATGGGAAATACATCATCAGTATCGAGAAGCGACACTCCCGCCCGCTTGCATAGTGCAGTGATAAGACCAGGGAGGAAGAACGCCTTTTTGTTACCCCGGTAGAACATCTTTCACTCGAAAATAATCTGCGCCCCGACATTAACTCAATGCCCTGTACCGCGCATGCCACTACCAAGGCCTGAAGGAACGTCACGTCGGCGTGGTTACCCGAAGGGCGAATCCTCCTACCGACCAAGTGTAGCCACCTCTTAGCATCCAATGACCAGTCTGTGCTAGTAATACCCTCAACAGTAGGCCAATAGACTCTGTCCCGACGGCAAGCTCTACCAGTGTGTCCCTTTGCCATTCCAGATCCATCTCCCTCAACTTGGCCTCGTATTCAGTGTTCGAGACCTTAGGCAGCTCTAGAGCCTCATTAATGGCAGTGGTATTCGGAGGGATGTCAACCCCCCGGATGCGGATGATGAGGTGAGGGTCGTCCCAGTAGACGGTAGATAGGATAACATAAAACTCATGCACCCAGTTAGCACATGCGGCAAGAGGAGCCTCGGTCAGTGGAACCCACCCAAACTCCATTAGACGAGCATAGAAGGCAGACTCTTTCTCCTCCAGCCTGAGTAAGACAAAACCTCTCTCGCAGCAAAATTTATTATTCCAGAAAATCGTGATGCCTCTCTTAACTGGCAGTATCGGGAAACCGGACGAAAGGTAGATTGTCCTTATTTGCACCAACCATTTAGAGAAGCCTGCAAGAGATAGGAAATACACGTTAGCGCCCGATAGGAATAGATAATTTAAGGCTAAAATGAGAAGAGAGAAATTTCTAAGTTAAGGGATGTAGGCCACTGGTCTGGCATATCCCGCCACAGCGGGATGGAGGTCGCCAAAGCAGCCTTCATTTGGGAAGAACACCAGGCGCAATAATGGTGCCTCTTCGTCTTAAATTTCTCTTTTTTTGACAGAATTCCAGCAGATCAAAGTGTATTAACTACCCTATAACCTAAATATGCAATCATATTAGCAAATAAACCCCTAAACAGTGCCCAAATTCAAGTTTATGTCAAGAAAATCTTTCAACTTCCCCCACCCATTTTGGTACCGATTCCAGTGTATTTCTATGAAATCCTTACACCCAGGACATTGTGGAGACGTTGGGGATGTGAGGGAAGTGTCCATGCTATGTTTATTATATCAAACTAGCAACCTATTTTCATTTCAAAAACTACCCCCCCCCCAAAAAAAAAACCTTTTCTACCCGATTATTTAGATTCATGAAATTGATGTTACTCAAGTATTGAAGTAAAGAGCGTAAGGAATGAGTAAATTACCTGAATTTCAACGTTCGAAATGGAGTGGTTGAGAGAGTTTCGGGCGTTTTGGAAGTGAAGAGGAGGGGATGGGGATACCATTCCCCTTTGCCCCCTTTTACTGTTTTCGATCTCCAGCTACAATGGGAGATTTCATGCCACAACAGCCCCATCTTAGCGGAATGGTTGCCGCTCTGGCGGGGTCAGGCTGTGAAAACTGGCGTGTTTTTTCGTTATATGTTGCCTCAAATTCTTCTAGTCTGTTGGGTATAATACCTCTTCGTGTGTCAAATAATTGAAGAGTCACCATTCGTTGTGATCCCGTAGTGGACCAATATTTTAGTTTAGGAGTACTCCGAAATAGGGTGTGTGAAGATTCATGTACTAGTTGTTCGGGGATGAACGAGGGGTAAATTGGTATCTATTGTAACGACTCGAACAATTGTTATTTAGGGAAAACAAAAATTTGGGAAAATCTATACCACTGTCCCACCAGGGCGGGACATATGCCGCTAGGACGGCGGCGCCACAGCGGGGCAAGTAGTCGCCAGAGCGGGATAGGTGAGACAGAATGTAAATAACGCGAATTCTTATTTACTCATTCTTCCTAAAATGCATAAATTAGTCGAAGAACACTCTAGAAACCCCCAAAAAGTTGCTTCAAGCTTGGGAAAGATGGAGAAAGATTTCTAGCGTAAGGATGACAATATCTTGCGGATTCTTGGCGAAATTCACCGCCATGTCGTTTGAAAAACCCAAAAATTATCTGCAATTCCTCCGTTCAGCTGCTTGGCGCCAGGTAGGCTAGGTTTTATGAATTGAGTAGTTATAAATCTGTGCTCACTCGTAATATATGTAAATCAATGGTAGAAATTATGCGTAGGCCTTCGTGCACCGAATGAAATATGATTAAACCCTATGAAAAAGCCTTAGATGATGAACTAGGGCTATGTACGATTGAATTAATGCTTACATGATATACGTCGATGAGTAGTTCGTAGATAATGGTTGTGATTTCATGTTGTGTGATGTATGTTTGTTCTTGCTTCATTATAACACATGTATGTATGTGAATGTTACATTATTGATCACACTAATTATAAATGAGGATAGATGAATGATGAATGCTATGAATCATGACTTGATTGTATGATTATGAAAATGTACTTTGTGATTGTGATTGTGGCTTGTTGAATGGATCAGGTATTGCGTTCCGACACACTAACTTAGATCGGTTGCCACGTTCCGACATAATTATAGGATCGGTTACAATATTCTGACATAATCTTTGGATCGGGTACCACGTTTCAGTATGCTAATAGTTTGGGTTTGAGTTCCCTAAGAGGACCACTGATTTGATATAATTGTATGACTTGAGGATTGTGGAACTGTACCTTGTTCGTAATAATAATTGATATTGTGTTTCCCGGAGTTTCTATATGGTTATGAGGACTTATATTTGATTGTTTTTCTATGGTGGGCAAACTTGATATGTACCTTGATGTTGAATGAATCGGAAAGGGCAAACCCAATCGGGATGTGATATGGTAGGTGGGGAGTCCACGTTTCAAGAATTGTTAATGTCCGAGTAAAGGGTGTTGTGTGTTGTAATGGCGAAGAGTGGGGGTAGTATACGTGATGTAAGTGCTTAGGTGGATTTCAGTTTGAAGAAAAGGATTTGTGTTTAGGGGTTAGAAAACTTGACGTAATGTACTATGTGGCCTTGACGGGGTAATATGAAGATGAAGTAAGGGTATGACAGGAGCAGTTAGTCGAAATGCTTGTAATTGTAGTGGGGACTATTCTATGTGTTAGAATGTTTAGGCTATATGATCAAGAACCTAGTAAGTAGGTTGACTGAGAGGGTGTTTATTAGTTAGAGTACTAGTGTAATTTTAAGGTTTTCAAGAGGGTAAAGGTGGAGAAGCGAGTGGTTTATTGCATGTTCTTGCTGGTTGTTTTCTTATGTTAGGTGGTGGGCGTTGGGTTGACCGATGATGCCTACCAGTATGTGTGGTTTGTATTGATACTACTCTTGCTATGTCTTTTTGACATAGTCTGGATGCAAGTTGGTGATGTTTCTTAGATGAAGAGGAAGAACTCTCCAGCAACTTCTACTTTTCCTTACGCATGGTGGGAGCTATGTCTTTTATTTATTTTGTCCAGTTGTACTCTTAGTAGCTCTTGTACCTATTTAGACTAGATTCTTGGGGGTGTTAGTTACTTTACAAATTTTAACCTAAAATTGTTTAAAAGTGTTATTTATGAAAACCCTATGATTTCTTTTATCTTCATTTTTCGTTAATCTTCCGCATGTTCTGACTATTGGTATATGAGGGTTCTCCTACTTAGGTGTTAATGTGTAGGTTCCCTCCTGGCCCGGTGGATTGGGTCGTGACATTTTGTGTGGTTAGTTATTTGTGCTAAAAATGGTAATATAATATGATGAAAATGATCTAATATGTAAATAATATTAATGTGGACAACTTGCTACTACATTTTGTGTTGAAATTTCTCCAAAAGAAATATGAAACCGAGCTTTAAATTGCTCAGTAGGTATAATTAATATTTGGTTGGATATAATATAAAACTAAAAGGAAATATTAAGTGAAATAAATATGCATATTTAAGTAGACATGTCATAGAGGATAATAAAAGTGGGGGCATGCGACTTAGCCGTCCAAAGGTAAATATGTACTTAAAGTTGGATGACACGGGCCAATATATCAATAAAGTATGACGAAGGGCAAATATAATCCTTTTCTGAGAATACATTAACAAATATGACCATTTTCTGAATACTTTAACGTCCTTGTTGAAATTATAGAATTTTTTTCTAAATTTTTATGACTAATTATTTTTTGGAAATGCATTATCAATTAAAAACTTAAATTTCAATGCAACCTTTTACAATAAATACATTTGATTTCACTCTCTCGCATTGACTATTGCCCTTGTGGCATTAACCAATCACACACCCACTGACGAACCATTGAAATGTTGTAATAGTACAAGCTATTGGCGATATTATTCGTTTTGGGCCTAGTCCTATACAACTTCAAAAGTATAAATATCTCGAAGATCACTTAATTATGCGAAATTATATAACCAAATCATTAAACTTTATTTCATATCAATAAAGTCATTCAACATAGGATTTTTTCCTTATAAAATCACTCAACTAAATTCGTTAACATTTTGCATTTAAAAATGGGAGAAGGCACAAGTACCCCTAGACTATGACCGAAATTTCAGAGACACACCTTAATTAAACTAAGGTCCTATTACCCCCCTGAACTCATTTTATATATAATATTGTACACCTTTTGGCCTATGTGGCACACTCCGTGACTCCACACAGTTGATGTGCATGGGAGATATTACAAAAAGGTGTACAAAATTACAAAAAAATGAGTTCAGGGGGTAATAGGTCCTTAGTTTAGTTAAAGTGTGTCTCTGAAATTTGGGTCATTGTCTAGGGAGGTACTTCTACCTTTTCCCTTTAAAAATCAATACCCCTTCACATTTTGAATGAGACAATACATCCTCTCTATTTTAAATCAATGACTAAAAATGAATTTAATTTATTTCATATATTTTTAAATGTCAAAAATGATCCTCAAGTTAAATAATAGTACGAGAAATGAATCAATATTATTTTCTAATATCAAGACTAAGGGGCTTGAAAACAACCTCTCCATCTTTACAAGATAGTGGTAAGGTTCCCTTACACTTTATTCTTCCAAACTCCACTGAATGAAATTTCACTGAATATGTTATTGTAATCTCAAGGCTAACGAGATATACGTGTATCAATCAATGTATTATTTTAATCTAAATAGATATTGTTTTCTTAGAAGTGCTAATGTCATGTATACAAAACCAACTTGTTGATATAGAATTATGAAAAAATGATATTAATGACCGAACGAATTCACAATAAGTTGGATTCTTTGTTTGCATTGTTAATGAAGTTCAAATATGAAGGGCATTGTTTCTCAAACTCAAATGCTAAGAATGTAAATTGTGATTTTATTATAATAAATTTGGTTGAGTAATTTTACAAGTTATAAACCTTAAGTTGAGTGATTTTATTGATACAAAATAAAGTTTAATGATTATTGTACATAATTTTTCATAATTAAATGATCTTTTGAGATATTTACTCACTTTAAAATGTTTCGTAAACTCAAATGGTAAGGAGGTAAAGTGAGGTATATATAAGGCTTACTTTTTTATATACTTAGTACGATCTCCCCCGCACGTATTTTGTTGATGTGAGATTCATCCAAGCGTCACATATACCCCTAATGACTCAACATCCTCCCTGAGGTTTGGTTGGGGTGATTATGATAACATATGTCACACCTCAATACACGATTAATATTGCCCGTTTTGGACCGATGTCCTCATAACTTTAAAATGTGTCCCTATAATTAGGGGTGTGCATCGGTCAGTTCGATTTATCGAATTTCGATTTTTAAATATGCTAAACAAACAAGATTACTTTTTATCGATTTTTGGCCCTAACGATTCAATTTCTGATTTACCCAATAAAAAGTGCTCACTTGAATAGGTTTACTAGTTTACAGAAGAGGAATTAAAAGGAATATGCTATGTTGAAAATGAGTAGATTTCTAAAGTTTCTTCCAATTATTTTTTTCTTACAGGGAAAAAAGAGCCCTTTGTCAACCATATGACCGATCGGTCAAGGTTACCTCTATCTATGGTATCATATTCTTAAAATAATAATGAAACACAAAAGTAAAAAGTTATTAATAAGGAAAAAAATTTACTTTAGCTTTTGACGTTTTGTATAATACGAAGTTGTAATTTAAATTACTATGAATTAAATGCTTAAAAAAAAAAAGACAGCTACTAGTAAGACTCTTCGAGATGATACTTCTAGTCCTAGAATAACAATTTAACAAAACACTAATATCATATGATGAAATCCAATAGGTCTCACAATTTTTTCTCTCGAGCGGTGTTGTCATCAAACACGCCTTTCGTATAAAATTGTGCCTTATTTTGTAATATTCTTTGGTTTACATTTTGATATAAAATTTGTGTTTTTCTTTAGATACTTGTCAGTCTAGAAATATGTTAGTCGTTCTTTTCTACTCGTCCTCCTAATTTTTCTTACCTTGTATTAAAACTTTATGACAAAATTAACTTTAAAGCATTTTATCAAATTTCTTTTGTAAAGAGAAATCTTACACTTTGTTTGTATGGTTGTTATTAGGGGCGGATTTAGAGGAAACTGAAAGTGTTCACCCTAACCCCCTTGACAAAATATTACATTCTATAAGTAACTTTTTATAAAAATGTAAATACATAGGTTTTGAATCACCTAAATACAAAAGAAAATGTTAGATTATTGGTTTAGGAGTTCAAAATTCACTTTCCGCTATTAAGTTCAAATCTCAAAACACTATTTTTTTCCCTAATGAAAATTATGAATCGTCCATTAATTATTACGTATTATTTCATAATGTATCATATTGTATATTATTATATTGTATCATATTCCATCACACTATATTCTTTAAATAAATACAATGTTTGGATAAATTGTACCATTTTCCATCGTTACATAATGCCACACATCGATAATTTGAAAGATAAACCTACAAGAAAAACTAGGTATACAATAGAGCTACTATAAAAAGATAAAATAAAATAATAAATAAAAATAAAATATTAAAATAACTCTGCAATCACACAAAACCAGTCATTACATAAAATGAGATTATTCATGTTATCTAACATGAATTTAACAATACAATACTACATAATAAGTAACAACTAACCCAACAAAATGTTAATAACTCAATGAACTACCCAAAATGCTAATAACTCAATTAACTACGTGAACTTTCACCTTGCTGACGGAAAATTACTCTCCTAATCACCTTTCCTATTTACAATTTTCTATCATATAGAGAGGTGAAGAGAGGACGACCAAGGACATTTTTGTCAACCAAAAAAAACTTCAAGCTTAGTTTAATTGTACATTGGGCATAAAGTATTAAAATTTCCAGAAAAACCACCCAAAATTTATGTAATTCCCAATGTATCCACCACTAAGTCAATAGTTGTGGATTCTAATGGCCACACATGTACAAATACATTGGGAGGAGTAAAAAAAATCATTGCAAAGTTACATGACCCCATTTATTGATTTACTTCAAAAGCCTGTACATTCAAGCTGATACATTTTTAAAAAAATTCTTTTTTATTTTTGAATGTATAATTTTTAATGAGATTTTTTCATACCAAAAATTCAAATTTGAGGGCTTTTAATCATTTCCTTTCTTATTGTGGTTTGGTCATGAAAAAATATTGTTTATTTTATTTAAAAAATTTATAGTTGAAGTCGTGTTTGGTTAAATTTTATGCAAAAAATATTTAGAATTTAAATATATTTTTTCTAAAGGCATAATACATAAATATGTCATTTAATTTGGTTGCATCTAACATCTATGTCCTTCAATTTTAGATGTTCATAACTAGACACATGATCTTGTATAAAATTGAACAAGTTGACACTTGTGTTCTACTTGACATCCTACATGACAATATAATTCACGTCCTATGCGACATTTTATGTGGCTCCTATGTGTGTTATTCCCCGTAGGACGCGTATGTCTACTTTTTCAACTTTATAAAATTTTAAGTGCTTACTTGTGCACACCCTAAGTTGAATGTCATAGATGTCAGACAAAGTCAAGTTAAAAGATATATTTATATATTATATTTTTCTAAATATGGTTTATATTCCTCAGTTTCTAAAAATTACTTGACTAATTTACCTGAGACATACAACCAAATTGCACTAAATAAAATAATATCTCAAAATAAATAGTTGTATAATGTCATAGATTCGATCTCATATAAGAACTACCACATACTATTACAAAAAAAAAAAATCACTTTATTTAAATTTTTTGAAGTTGAACTTGTGTTAAGCTATTGATTTTGCAAATAATATTTGATTATTTGAATGTGTATTTTTTAAAAATGGGGTCATTTTTATAAGAATAAATAATTTGTGATAAAATTTTAAAAAGGATAATATAGTTAGGGGTCGTTTGGTTATTGGTTAGAGTTATGCATATATTAGTTATGCATGGTTTAGTTATGCAAGATTTAATTATGTGGTATTAGTTATGTTGGTATTAATTATGCAAGTATTAGTTATGTATGTATTACTTAGTTATGTAGAGATTACAACAATACATAAATTATTAATTACTGAATATATTAATTACAATTAATAAGCAAGCAAATAGTATAATTTCCCAAAAAATAAATAAAGAAAGAAATCTTCTCTACACTTAAGTGGAATTTCTATTTTTTTTTCTTCTAAAAACATAACTCTTTATGTGTTTTGAGATTATTACTCAAAAATTTTTCTCTTAAAAGAGATGGTACTCAAGCTGCTCAAAACTCTTTTAGAAATCTTAGTTTCCTCTCATCTTAAATGTAAAAACATTTACTCTTGAGAATACTTAGTTCCAATATATCATTTTAAACAAAATGAACTCAGTTTTACTCTTCCTCAACTCATATGCTCAAGTCTTAAAACAAATTTAAAAAAAGTTTGCAAAAGACTTCTTAAAATAGGGTTCATGTCGAATTATGGACGTGAATGACTCAATTCAAGGACTCAATGATACCTCTCATCTCAAGACTGTTCGACTCATAGGGTTCATGCGGAATTATGGGCATGAACTGCTCAACTCAAGGACCTTCATGGGTAACATGTAGTAACCCCATGATTCGGAATATAATCCCTAAATGATTAGGAACTCAATACTCAAGACTTAGAACTTGAAGATACTACTCCTCTCAAAGATACTTAACTTATGAAGTTCATGCGGAATTTATGGGCATGAACGACTCGACTCGAGGGTCTAAATAACAATATGGAATTCATGTATATGATTCTTCTCATTCTCATACTTACTTCCTCAAAACTTAGCTCAAATCAATAGTTGATCTCAAATGATTCACAATTGAACTCAAAGACTTTCTTGAACTCTACTCTTAGCTCTTTCCTGAATTTGAATTTTGAATTATGAATTCAAAAGTTATGATTCATGATATGAAGGATCTCGATGATAGTGTAGACTCATGAATACATTTTCATTATTCTCATACTCACTTATTCGAGTCTTGAAACAAGTTATTAGAAATTATAGAAGACTCCTCAAAAGACTCAAAGAGACTTTCTCAAAAGACTCGAAAGAACTCTCAAGACTGAACTCTTAGCTCTACCTTGAATTTGAATTGTGAATTCAAGGTTATTATTTGTGGTAGGAAAGATATCGTAATAATTAAATGAGTTTTAGATAGTTAATCATGAGAAATGGTCAAGAAAACGCTGTCTGGGAGCAAGTCAGAGACGCGGAGATGCATTTTAATATTTGGTCGCGAAATAATATATTTAAGATTGTAATATTGGGCCCGTTAACGGGCCCTTTCATATCTAGTAAAAAAAAAAAAAGAAAAATTACCTAACTACACCTCTTTTTTTACCATATTTTCTATTATTCCCTATCATTTTAAAAAATTACAAAAATCCTTCTTTTTTCTCAAATTCTCTCCTTTTCAAATACATAACTTTCAATCTTCCAACTCCACTATTTTTCTCCCTTTTTCATGCCTATAATCACTCTACTTTATCACCAGTTACCTTTATCACTTCTTTATTTTGAATTTTAAATATTTTCTCTTTCTAGTTAATGATTTAAAGTTAATCAAGAGGTAGTTCTTCATTTATTTTTTCTCTTTCCAGTTTTTTTTTTTTTTTTTTTTTTTTTTTTTTTTTTTTTTTTTTTAGGAAAACATGAACAATAGGCTCAATTTATTGACTATGTATCATATGTTTATTATGTATGTGCAATACTATTTTATAACTAAATCATTGTTTATCATATTCATAATTTTTTTTGTATATGATACATAACTACGTCAAATTAAACGGGCATGATACATAAATACTAATTTATACTACATGTATCGATCTCAAATCAAACAATTTATGGGCAACAATTACATATTTAATGTATCCCGTAACAATACAATACTTATCAATTTAAACGAGATACATAAATAGTAATGTATGATGCACTAATTTTTTAGACATGATACGTAAATTTGAATTTGTACTAAATGTATCAATTACATAGAAACTACCACACGGTAATGTAGCAATCTCAAATTTAACATCTTATGGGCAACAATTTGTTATTTAATGTATCTAGTATAAATACAATACTTATCAATTTAAACGAGATACATAAATAGTAATTTGTCATGCACTAATTTTTTTAGATATGATACGTAAATTCGAATTTCTACTAAATGTGTCAATTACATAGCAACTACCACACGGTAATGTATCGATCTCAAATCTAACATCTTATGGGCAACAATTATTTATTTAATGTATTTAATATAAATACAATACTTATCAATGTTCAAGCAATGACCAATCTAAGGTAGTTGCTGCCAATTACATACTCAAATGGTGCATAAGTAATGGATATACAACAATTCACTTAGAACTGGATTCCCTTGTCATTGTAAACATGCTTAGGAACAAAGACACAAGGCCCATCTTCAACTGTGTACAACTTTTTGGAATGGGAATGAGGGATCAAGCCAGACCCATAACACCTAGGTACTGCCTATGGTGATGGCAATTCATAAAAAAAAAACCAAGATACATAAATAGTAAAATACTAAGTAACAAAGATATTCATGATGTATCTTCTCAATTTTTTTGACGATCTTCAATAAATTAGGAGAAGAATTTTGAATCTCAAAATTTTCAACAAAATGGATCTTCGATGAACTGGGAGAAGAAAGAATCTTGAATCTCAAAATTTTTGATAATCTTGAATCTAAATTGAAAGGAAGTTCGATGAACTTGAAGATTCAAAAGGAAATCGTTTGTCCAACAACAATTTCATCACTTTTGTATCATCATGCTAACTCATCGCTTACCCAAAATTTCGACAAATGTTTTTGAATCAAATCTGAAAGGTTTCTTCGTTGAACGGGGGAACAATTTAAAATTTTGAATTTCTTCGTTCTGTTAGGATTTACCTCTATATTATTGAGAGTAAGAAGAAACGTAAACGTAATTTATGGGATCTAATTAATTTTCAAATTTTATTCCCTTTTTAGCGCAACAGAAGATTCTTCTTGTATTAGAATTAATGTATCCTAATGGTAAATTAATGTATCAGGATGGTGACTTATGCATCCGAAATGTACAAATTTAAAGGGATTATTGTAATTAGAAAGAAAAAAAAAGGGATAGAATGTAATTTACTTTTTATATTATGGGATTTAGGTAAGTTACAAAAAAAAAAAGAAAAGAAAATTCATTTGGTAGCCATCCTTGAGACAACGCGTGTTGGAAAGCAGTGTCATCATATTCATTTTTCATCTGTCCGAATTTCTCTTCTTCATCCATAGCCCATCTGAAGCTCCCACTTTTCAATTTTTTCATTAAATTTTACAAGGTGACTCTTTTTCTATGCTTTTTGGAATTTTTTCTTATAAAATATATGTACTTATTCTTTAATTTATCTGCTATTTTTTCTTGATCTCCTGTCAATTTGGTTCACTTTTTTTTTTTATTATTGAGTATTAGAGGGGGAAAAATGAAATGGGTATTTGGGAATGATAATCTTTCTCCAAAAAAAGAAAACCCCCCAAAATTATTGAGTATTAGAGAATGAAATGGCGGAAAGAATTAGAAGATTTATGTAGCTGAATCCATTTTTTGTGGGATTTTTGTTTGTTTGTTGTGGTACTACTGCTGTTGGGAGTTTGCTGGGTGACAGTAGGAAGGGTTTAATATCAATTTTGTTCTTTGTTCATGATCTTGATATGATTTTTATGATAAAATTATGTTTGCTCTCTTGGGAAAAGTTGGGTTTTTTTCTTTTTGCTTGGTGGTTTAGATATTTGAGGGAGGGATAAAGTATAAAGATTCTATCTTGGGGTTGTATTGGATTAGTTAAAGAAGCCAAGTTGAAAGTTTGGGTGGACTAGAAATGGGTGCCTTTTGTATTGTCTGAACTCATAGCTAAATGAAACATTTCGTAAACTATGAAGTTACTGTCTTGGAGTTCTATTGGATTTTTTTGTTAAAGAAGCCAAATTGAAAGTTTGGGTGGACTAGAAATGGTGTCTTTGGTATGGTCTGAACTCATTGCTAAATGAAACATTTCGTAAACTATAAAGTTTCTGTCTTGGAGTTCTATTGGATTAGTTAAAGAAGAGAAATTGAGAGTTTGGGCGGAGGTGCTTTAGTATTGTCTGAATTCATTGCTAAATGAAACATTTTGTAAACTATTAAGTTTCTGTCTTTGAGTTCTATTGGATTAGTTAAATTGAAAGTTTGGGCGGACTAGAATTGGTGTCTATAGGATTGTCTGAATTCATTGCTAAATGAAACATTTCGTAAACTATAAAGTTTCTGTCTTGAAGTTCTATTGGATTCATTAAAGAAGCCAAATTGAAGTTGGGGTGGACTAAAAATGGTGTCTTTAGTATTGTCTGAATCACTGCTAAATGAAACATTTCGTAAAGTATAAAGTTTCTGTCTTGGAGTTCTATTGGATTAGTTAAAGAAGAGAAATTGAAAGTTTGGGAGGACTAGAATTGGTGTCTTTAGCATTGTCGGAATTCATTGCTAAATGAAACATCTCATAAACTGTAAAGTTTCTGTCTTGGAGTTCTATTGGATTCATTAAAGAAGCCAAATTGAAGTTGGGGTGGACTAAAATTGGTGTCTTTAGTATTGTCTGAACTCACTGCTAAATGAAACATTTCGTAAACTATAAAGTTTCTGTCTTGGAGTTCTATTGGATTAGTTAAAGAAGAGAAATTGAAAGTTTGGGAGGACTAGAATTGGTGTCTTTAGCATTGTCGGAATTCATTGCTAAATGAAACATTTCGTAAACTATAAAGTTTCTGTCTTGGAGTTCTATTGGATTCATTAAAGAAGCCAAATTGAAGTTGGGGTGGACTAAAATTGGTGTCTTTAGTATTGTCTGAACTCACTGCTAAATGAAACATTTCGTAAACTATAAAGTTTCTGTCTTGGAGTTCTATTGGATTAGTTAAAGAAGAGAAATTGAAAGTTTGGGAGGACTAGAATTGGTGTCTTTAGCATTGTCGGAATTCATTGCTAAATGAAACATTTCGTAAAGTATAAAGTTGCTGTCTTGGAGTTCTATTGGATTAGTTAAAGAAGAGAAATTGAAAGTTTGGGCGGACTAGAATTGATGTCTTTAGCATTGTCGGAATTCATTGCTAAATGAAACATTTCGTAAACTGTAAAGTTTCTGTCTTGGAGTTCTATTGGATTCATTAAAGAAGTCAAATTGAAGTTGAGGTGGACTAAAAATGGTGTCTTTAGTATTGTCTGAACTCACTGCTAAATGAAACATTTCGTCAACTATAAAGTTTCTGTCTTGGAGTTCTATTGGATTAGTTAAAGAAGAGAAATTGAAAGTTTGGGAGGACTAGAATTGGTGTCTTTAGCATTGTTGGAATTCATTGCTAAATGAAACATTTCGTAAAGTATAAAGTTTCTGTCTTGGAGTTCTATTGGATTCATTAAAGAAGCCAAATTGAAGTTGGGGTGGACTAAAATGGTGTCTTTAGTATTGTCTGAACTCACTGCTAAATGAAACATTTCGTAAACTATAAAGTTTCTTTCTTGGAGTTCTATAGGATTTGTTAAAGAAGCCAAATTGAAAGTTTGGGTGGACTAGAAATGGTGTCTTTAGTATTGTCTGAACTCACTGCCAAATGAAACATTTTGTAAACTATAAAGTTTCTATCTTGGAGTTCTATTGGATTTGTTAAAGAAGCCAAATTGAATGTTGCGGTGGGCTCAAAATGGTGTATTTAGTATTGTCTGAACTCACTGCTAAATGAAACATTTCATAAACTGTGAGAATTATAGAAAAATAATATTATTGAATTGTCGTCTCTATATTATTAGAGACCCTATTCATAGACTCTACAATAGACTCCTTTTCCAAATAAGACACTCCAATACAATCCTTTTCTAAAGAAATATAGGAAAAGAATATTATTGAATTGTCGTCTCTATATTATTAGAGAGAGAGCCTATTCATAGACTCTAAAATAGACTCCTTTTCCAAATAGGACTCTACAATACAATCCTTTTCTAAGTAGGACACTATAAACTATTCTTGTTACTATTCCTATTCCTATTCTAAGTGGGATTGTATATACCTATTACTATTCTAACATAAACTATAAAGTTTCTGCTTGGAGTTCTATTGGATTAGGTAAAGAAGAGAAATTGAAAGTTTGGGCGGACTAGAATTGGTGTCCTTTGTATTGTATGAATTCATTGCTAAATGAAACATTTCATAAACTATAAAGTTCCTGTCTTGGAGTTCTACTGGATTCATTAAAGAAGCCAAATTGAAGTTGGGGTGGACTAAAAATGGTGTCTTTAGTATTGTCTGAAATCACTGCTAAATGAAAATTTAGTCAACTATAAAGTTTCTGTCTTGGAGTTCTATTGGATTAGTTAAAGAAGAGAAATTGAAAGTTTGGGTGGACTAGAATTGGTGTCTTTAGTATTTCATTGCTAAATGAAACATTTCGTAAACAATAAAGTTTCTGTCTTGGAGTTCTATTGGATTCATTAAAGAAACCAAATTGAAGTTGGGGTGGAATAAAAATGGTGTCTTTAGTATTGTCTGAACTCACTGCTAAATGAAACATTTTGTAAAGTATAAAGTTTCTGTCTTGGAGTTCTATTGGATTAGTTAAAGAAGAGAAATTGAAAGTTTGGGCGGACTAGAATTGGTGTCTTTAGTAGTGTCTGAATTCATTGATAAATGAAACATTTCGTAAACTATAAAGTTCCTGTCGTGGAGTTCTATTGGATTCATTAAAGAAGCCAAATTGAAGTTGGGATGGACTAAAAATTGTGTCTTTAGTATTGTCTGAACTCACCGCTAAATGAAACATTTCGTAAAGTATAAAGTTTCTGTCTTGGAGTTCTATTGGATTAGTTAAAGAAGAGAAATTGAAAGTTTGGGCGGACTAGAATTGGTGTATTTAGCACTGTCTGAATTCATTGCTAAATGAAACATTTCGTAAACTATAAAGTTTCTGTCTTGGAGTTCTACTGGATTCATTAAAGAAGCCAAATTGAAGTTGGGGTGGACTAAAAATGGTGTCTTTAGTATTGTCTGAACTCACTGCTAAATGAAACATTTTGTAAACTATAAATTTTCTTTCTTAGAGTTCTATAGGATTTGTTAAAGAAGCCAAATTGAAAGTTTGGGTGGACTAGAAATGGTGTCTTTAGTATTGTCTGAACTCACTGCCAAATGAAACATTTTGTAAACTATTAAATTTCTGTCTTGGAGTTCTATTGGATTTGTTAAAGAAGCCAAATTGAAAGTTGCGGTGGGCTCAAAATGGTGTATTTAGTATTGTCTGAACTCACTGCTAAATAAAACATTTTGTAAACTATAAAGTTTCTGTCTTGGAGTTCTATAGGATTCGTTAAAGAAGCCAAATTGGAAATTGGGGTGGGCTCAAAGTGCTGTCTTTAGTATTGTCTGAACTCACTGCAAATAGAAACCTTTTTTACTTGAACATCCGACCATTCTTGGTGTAGTGTATATGAATTCTTTTGATTTATCTAAAAGAAAGGAAGATATTTTTAGTTTCTTCACTTGGTTATGCTACTGGTTGATTTGGCAATGAATTGGTGTGCTCTCATAGTGTCTTTTGCTAAGAGTTTATCTGGAACTGTAGTATAAATATATATCTTATAGATTCAAAGGCAGGGTTAATGTCTGCATACATCCTACGCTCCTCAGACCCACTTGTGTATTACATTGGGTATGTTGTTGCTGTTGATTCATAGTATGAATTTCTGAAATTCGATGTCAAAGAAACACTGATAGAAGTTGCGTATAAGAGGCACTATATTGTTAGTGTAGTTTCCTTTTTTTTTCTTACCTAGTTTGTATGTGCAAATTTTCTGTTTTCTCTAGGGAGAATATGTAATTTTTTCCTTCTCATCTTACAGCAAAATTTATGCATTGTATGTCTGTTATAGATTGTGTTTTGTATTTTGATGACTTAAGTTGGAAGTGCATTGCGCTGCAATGAACTTGTTCATGCATTTATGATGCATTATCTGAATATCAAGAACTGTGTTGTGGTGATTGAAGTTACGAGTTGATTGATTAGAAGGAAATGGAATGGAAGGAATGTAGCGGGTGACAAAGATAGTACAGTTTCATTACTGTCTTATTCGGTATTTGCTTTTAATCAACACCTTAGTCTTCTGATACGGTCTTAGTGAGATTCTTTCGTCCAACTGTGCTGTACTTGTTGATACTAACTAGTATTGTTAGATCTTTATTAATGACCTAAGTTCCTAATTTGAATTTACAACACAGGTAATGGCAGTTGAGGAAGATATTGATCTTTCAGATTTGAAGTACCAACTGAGCCAAACACATGTTAGTTGGAAGCAAGAGATGGAGGAAAGCCAGTCCCAAGTTGATGCCTTGCAAGCAAAACTATTAGATGTAAAAACTTGTATTCAGGGGTCAGAAGAAGATACAAAGAAAGAGTTAAATGTTCTTTGGAGCAGAGTCAGAACTGCTGCAACATTAATGATGTATTTGAAAACTAAAGCCAGAGTCATGGCTGTTCCTGATTTGGCCTCTACGTCATGCGGTATAAAAGAACTATATGGAGTAGGGCTTATAGATAAAAATGGTGTACCGTTGTCCAGTTGGTCAAGGGACATAGATCTCTCGTCTTTTGATGATGCTGATGATGCAGCATTGATTAGACTTACAAGTACACAAGATTCTTTTGATGAACAAGATGGATCTTATAGGAGCGAATTACTCAGAAGTGCACAATTGGTTACATATGTTATGGAAAATCTTGTCAAGAGGGTTATAATGGCTGAATCTGAAACTGCTTTAGAGAAGGAGAAGGTAACAATAGGTCAGGAAGAGATTCAAAGAAGGGCACTTCAGATTGAAAACATGTCTACTAAGTTAGAAGAGATGGAAAGGTTTGCTTTGGGTACAAATTGTATCTTGAATGAGATGCGCCAGAGAGTTGAAGATTTGGTCGAAGAAACTTCTAGACAGAGGCAGCGAGCTGCAGAAAATGAGCAGGAGCTTTGTTGTGTTAAGAGAGACTTCGAATCTCTGAAATCCTATGTCAGTAGTCTCATTAGTGTCAGAGAAACTCTTCTGTCATCAGAAAAGCAATTCCAGACAATTGAAAGGCTTTTTGAACGGTCAGTGTATCCGTTCCGCTGGAACAGAATTTCTGTTATCATATAATGATGATATATCTGTTTATTTGTGTTATCTGAGTAATAATGGTCAGTGTGCCTGTGATGTCAGAAGAGACTACTGCATAATATGTTGCTTGATAATATGACTTAATACTTACAATGCAGTTTACCAAGAGTATATACCTTTCAATGTCTTATAGCACACCTTTCTGAATCAATAGGGTTAGAATCTAAGTATGCACCCAACATTATACACATGTTTTCTGATCAAGTTATCAATTCATTTAAGACTTTGAATTTATGTCTAACCATTTTTTCCAGCCATATTTCTCTACGACACCAGAATGTTATCTATTGTAGTGGGTTATAATTAATTTCCAATGTCTTTATGTACAAAACGATATAAAATGAAATGGATCACTTGGATTAAGAATGAGGAATCATCCTTTTTTAGTGCAAAGGTTTTAAGGTTGAATATAGACTAGCGTTATGACATGTCCTAGGGTACAAAACTTGGAACAAGAAGGGCTGAGTGCAGGTTTGTAAAATCTCTTCTTTGATCCATTTGTAAAAGCACAGAACTAATGAAACTATGAAAGTAGTGATAAATCATCTTTTACAATTTTTTTGAGAATGGTAAGATTTTATAAGCCCTACTTGTGGGAATACATTGGGTATGTTGTTGTTGGTAAGATTTTATAAACAGAAGCAGTGAAACACAAAGTTTGTGCAGAATCAGCTCCTTTACATCACTCTAGGAAGTTGAGAAAGTCTTTAACATTTTATCTGCTGTGTGCTGACTGCTGATCTTCTAGTCTACACCTAAAACCGAAAAAGACACACATTTATATTTCAATTTATGTATATTTTCATATTTGCTTTCAAAACATCGTTGATTCCTTTCTTTCCAAATCACCCACAATATGCATGAAGGAATGGTCTCCTAGATTTTTCTTCTCCTTCCCAATACCCTTACCAGTCCAACAATGCAGCATTTGTTTGATAGTTCTAGGCATCACCTAGCTTAACTTGAAAAATGTTAAAAAACAGATTCCACATTTGAGTCGTGATGCTACAATGCAGAAATACATGATTAGCATCGTTATTCTTTTTCACACAGTAGACATCTACTATAAATAGCTATGCCCCTTCTCTATAAGGACTGTTGTGTAAGAAGTGTTTCATATGTGAGAGTCTAACAAAAACATGTCACCTTGTATGGTGCCCTGGATCTCCATATCTGCCTCCAAGGCCAGAAGTTGTAATTCTGATCCAATGTATTGGAGGTCAATAGGAATTTGTAGCAGCTGCTGACCGAGAAGGTACCTTTACTTTGTGGAACCATACTAGCCAGTCAACTACCATTTCCTGGAACTTGAAGCTTTCCAATATTTGATGAGTTGTGAGAACCTATCCACTTCCCATCCACTTAAACAACAACAACAACATACTTAGTGGAATTCCACAAAGTGGGTCTGGGGGATAGAGTGTATGCAGACCTTACCCCTTCTTTGGTCGTAGAGGTTGTTTTCGGTAGACCCTCAGCTCAAGGAAAAAAATCCGAAACAGTAGGACAAAAGAAATAATGGAAGTGAACAAACTATGGCAAAATACTATAGAAATCATATGACAAATCATTTTGAACAGTAATTACAACAAAATAATACGACAAGCAAGATGCAAGAAACAACAAGTAGTAATAGAAATCGAGGGACAAGAAACTACAAGAGTAATGCTACGACTACTATTATGGAAGGAAAATGCTCTACTACCTATTAACCTTCTATCCTAATTCTTGTCCTCCACAACCTTCTATCTACAATCATGTCCTTAGTAAGCTAAAATCGCGTGATGTCCCGTCTAATCACCTCTCCCCAATAGTGCCAATACTTCTTTGGGCTACCTCTACCGCCCTTGTAACCATCCATAGACAACCTCTCACACCTTTGCCATCCGTGCATGACCTCTTCACATGCCCAAACCATCTTAGCCTCGCTTTTTGCATCTTGTCCTCCACTGAAGCCACTCCTTACCTTGCCTCAGATATATTCATTTCTAATTCTATCCCTCCTAGTATGCTCACACATCCATCACAACATTCTCATTTTCACAACTTTCATCTTTTGAGCGTGAGAGTTTTTAACTGGCCAACACTCCGCCTCATATAACATAGTTGGTCTAACTACCACCCTATAGAGCATGCCTTTAATTTTTGGTGGTACCTTCTTATCACGCAAGACTCCAGGTGGGAGCCTCTATTTCATCCACCCTGCACCAACATGATGTGTAACATCATCGTCAATCTCTCCATTTCCTTGGAAAATAGATCCAAGATCCTGAAACCTCATCTCTTTTTGATTTCTTGTGTATCATGCCTTGCTCCACGCTAGCCTCATGTGTCATATTATAGAACTTGCACTCTTAAGTATCCTGTTTTGGTTCTGCTCAACCGGAACCTTTAGACTCCAAGGTTTGCCTCCAAATCTTTAGTCTCGTCAATTAAAACTATGCCATCCGCAAATAGCATACATTGTGGCACCTCTCCTTGGATATGTCGCGTCAATTAAGGCAAACAAAATCGGGCTAAGAGCTGATCTGTGGTGCAACCCCATCACAACTAAGAAGTACTTCGAGTCTCCTCTCGCTGTCCTTACCCGAGTCTTGGATCCATCATGCATATTCTTGATCGCCCTAGTGTATGCCGCATGTACCTTTTTTTTTTTAGAAGGTAACATTTGTGTATATTCCTTGAACCAGTGCATGGATTGCACTAAAACCATATTTACAGCTTGTCAAAAAGTAAGAAAACTGAATCTGAATCTGAATCCTAACAGGAACCTAGGATATCTATAATGAATTCAGTGTCCTCTAATTGCACCAGAAGCAAAAAAGCCTGATACAATTTAGTTTGATCTTTTGAAGGTCACAGCTCTTGTTCTCAAAACATCTAGCATTTCTTTCCGCAGGTACCCCTTTAGCCTCCAAGCATCTCCATATAACCTCCCTTGGGACTTTGTCGTAAGCCTTTTCTAGGTCGACGATTACCATGTGTAAGTCCTTCCTCTTCCTATATTGCTCCACTAATCTCCTTGCCAGATGAATGCCTTCTGTAGTTAAGCGCTCCGACATGAATCCGAACTGGTTCACGATAATAGCTACACCCCTTCTCACCTTTATCTCCACCGCCCTACTTCCATAGTGTGGCTTAGGAGCTTGATACCCCTATAGTTGTTGCAATTTTAAGTGTCATCCTTGTTCTTGTACAATGGGATCATTGTACTCCACCTCCATTCTTCAGACATTTTTGCCGTCTTAAAAGCAACAATAAACAACTCAATTAACCACCCTGCACCTACCCTACCTGCCGCTTTTTCATAATTCCAACAGGATCTCATATAGCCCAGTTGCTCTTCCCCTACACAACTACGAATGACACCCTTAACTTCCTCAACCTTTATACACCTACAATACCCAAAATCGCGACGCCTCTCAGAGTGTTCTAAATTCCCCAGAACAATGTCTCTGTTCCCCTTTTCGTACAAGAGTTCATGAAAGTATGACTGTCATCTCTGGCTAATGAGAATGCCTGCTCCACCAGTATTTTGCCCTCTCGTCCTTGATGCACTTCACTTGGTCTAGGTCACGGGTCCTCCTTTCTCTTGCCTTGAGACTAGCCCGTACAATTTCTTATCCCCGCCAATTCAACATACAGGCGTTCAAAAGGCATTCAAAAGGCGCTGTAACAAATAGGTGGAATTCTTTTTTCTCCTTGTTTCTCCTCCAGAGAAATTCATTTCTTATAGTATCTAGTCTATTTTCCACCTTGGCAGGCATTGGAGAAAGAGACATTGTATGTGTAGGAAATGAGTCCAAAATACTATTAAGCCAACCTGCCTCCCAAAGATAAGTATTGTCTTTTCCATTTAGCGAGTCTTTTATCAGAGTTCTATAGGATATTCTTCCATATTATTGAAGCTTTGAATATTTTTTTGAAATGGTAACATCACTGAAGCTTTGTAATTTGGCACCTAAAGGAAGTTCCAGATATACTGTTGGCAAGCTCCTACTGTTACGCTTAAGTATTGCTGCCAACTCTGTAAATTCTGTACTACATTTACTGGAACCAAGTGACTCTTAGTAACACTAATGTGAAGACCTGACAATCCTTCAGCCTCAGGAATTGAGCCCCTTCTGTCTCACTAGAACTAAGGTATCATCTGCATACATAACGTGGGTGATAAAATTGTCTGTTTGACACCTATTATCTGAAGCCCTGGATCCACCTTGTTTGTTCTTCCACATTCAACATACTACTGATACACTCCATAACGAGGATAACAAGAAAGGGGCATACGGGATCCCATTGCCTTAATCCTCTATAAGCCTGGAAAAAGCCTTCCGGGCTTCCATTGATAATCAGAGAAAATCTCACAGTTGAAATACTCACTTGGATCCATTTTATCCGCTTATTACCAAATCCCAAAGCCTTTAAAAGATTAAATAGGAACTCCCAATTAACATGATCATATGTCTTGGTCTAACTTGCAGATGACTTCAGGCTTCCCTTGTTTCTGTCTGGTGTCCGAAATTTCATCGGCAATTAACACGACATCCATGATTTGCCTCCTTTGATGAAAGTCATTTGAGTATCACCAACAAGCTTTGCCAATGGCTCTCTTCAATATTTCAGTAAGGAGTGTGGCAATAATCTTGTCGAAGCTCCCAATCAAAGTAATTGGTCCGAACTCCTTCCAATTCTTCTGCTCCTTATTTCTTAGGAATAAGAGCAATAAAAGAAGCACTGAAGAAGTTCTTCTCTAACTTCTCAGTATGATAAAAGTGAAATAAAGCCACCACTATGTCTTCCTTGATGATATACACCATTTTTGATAGAATGCCTTAGAAAATCCATCCGTCTAGGAGTCTCATCTCCTGCGAACTACTAATGACATTATAAACTTCTTCCTCAGTAAAAGTACCCTGAAGAAAGTCCTCCTGCACCGACAGGTGAGGAAAATTGTCTCGTTGAAATCCCAGGTCTCCACCTTCCAAGACAGATTTGGTGGAAGTCCTTCAGTAAAGTAATTGCTCCGAAAATGTCGAACACCAATCTTGACTCTTATAATTTGCCAGATGATCCGGTTTATCCACTACTTCAATCTGGATGTACTTGGTTTACTGGGCAAAGAGTTCCCTTTCGCCCTTACTGGCCAAGTGAAGAATTATCTAGCCAGATATAAACTCAAATGGTGAAGTTTTTTAGGTTAGTTGATAAAATTCATCAGTGTTCTGAAACAGCGAGCATGTCTTTGGTCCTATCAGTATTTGAGCTAGTATGAGTTTGAACTTTGTGCTCCTTACTCTCTGTTGCGATCCTGCAATCGGGCTACCTGCTCTTACAACTGTCGCCGTGGGCTTCTCTTAAACTCCGCTTTGCTAATCATGATAATAGTGTTATAAATCTTTGTATCTCATACTCATAGATGCACCAGAACAGATGTCTGAGCACATCTAGTGGCTTATACTTGGATTTTCTTCTCCAGAATATAAATGTCTTGGAAGTTGGGACATAGATATTCTAGATACTTCCTTCTATTATGAATCACCCTAAATTTCCATTAGATTCATTCCGAAGCTTGCTTTGTTGTAGCAAGATGATCGGTCTGAGAGGTCTTTTGCTTCAAAACAAGGTTATCCCATGATTATGATCCCACCTCCTTTATGGGATAGATAACACCAAGATTCTTGTATAAAATTTATACAACTGTTAGCTAATACCAATAACCATATGGTGGGTAAATGCAATCCCAAATTTAATTAGTACCGGATTAGTTTAGTAATTTTTTTCTTTTTTTTGATGACAAGGGAAACCCGCAGCCACTACCTTTTGGTGCGCACAGGGTAAAATTCTCGCTCCTATGCAATAACTTGTTAACCACATAGGAGAGGTAACCCTCACTAGCCAAGCCCGGTGCGACTAGCTCGACCCAGAAGGCGAACCCCTTGCTGGCAACGGGTTTCGAACTTGAGACCTCCAACATGGAAGTCCCAAGCCCAAACCACTGGGCCACCCCGAAGGGTTAGGAATTAGTATAGTAATCCCGGTAACCAAGCGACCCTTTAGAAAATATTCTTTATACAGATGGAGTTGTATAATACATTCTTTACATGAAAGAGTGTATTATAGTAATTATAACAGACAGTTAAGTCCCATATCTGCAAAAATTTTTGTACTCAGTTTGTTTTATGTGAACCAGGTTAGCTGCAAAGACAACTCAATTGGAGAGTGAGAAAATGCAGAAAGAGGTTCAAGTCCAAAAGCTTATAGAAGAAAATGTGAAGTTGACAACTCTTCTTGACAAGAAAGAAGCACAACTCTTAGCCATGAATGAACAATGCAAGGTTATGGCACTTAGTGCTTCTAATATTTAAATTCTATGAGATTTTCTATTCAATGAATGCATCTTTTGATTGGAATATGCACCTATAGTTGTATTGTTGTATTTGCTCATTAGGTGGAGTGAAGTAATTCAACTATCCGGATGAACTTTGTTCTTAAATTTAACGGTAAATTGTGCTGCACCGTTTTTTGTGCATTGTCTTTTGCCTCTATGCAACGACAACTACGCCTCACTCTTAAACAAGTTGGGGTCGGCTATATGAATCCTCATTTCTTATTTTACCTCTGCGATTTATAGACATG
The DNA here is from genome assembly GCA_035578085.1 of Solanum pinnatisectum. Taxonomy (NCBI): domain Eukaryota; kingdom Viridiplantae; phylum Streptophyta; class Magnoliopsida; order Solanales; family Solanaceae; genus Solanum; species Solanum pinnatisectum. The sequence continues at coordinate 3,422,987 of CM069078.1, forward strand.
CACTTTTAGTTCATAGTGTTCTGCTGCTACATAAAGAGTAAGGACAATGACTAGCTATATTTTTACACGTCGGATTAGTGAATAGCATGCGTGATCACTTCACTACACCAAAAATGATCTTATTGGCAATAGCTCAATTGCTGCTAAATATTAGTGACAATTAACATTCTTTGTAAATGTCGCTAAAGCTTATAGCGGCATTGGATCTAATGACAATTAATTAATGCTGGTAAAATTTTTAGCACTCTTTGTTAATGTGTATATTTATTATTGCTAAAAATTGTTTTTAATTTGCTGTAGTGCTTGCGACACCGGTTTGTTCTTGTTGAAGAAAATGTTTGTAGAGTAATGATTCGACAGAGGTAAAATCTAGAATCTATAATGTGTGAGTTTAGAGTGAGTGTGGTCTTATTATATGGATACGAGTTTGCTAAGTACTTTGAAAATAGATGATATACAGAACTTGAAATAATCATATGTTTTATTTTATTTGTCTATTTTTTAAAAATGTTTTTTGTGTGTGCGTTTTAGGATGTATATATAAAAAGTTAAATCACAACATTTTTGACAAATATTAAATTTGAATTTATTATTCCTAAAGTAAAATGTGTTCAATGCTAAAGACTTTAATGTTGAACTTGTTATTTTTAAGTCTTAGATCGGCTTCAAACTTTTATATATATAAAATAATACCTGGTGAAATAATTGAATAACACGCAAGCTGGTCCCACTTTAGGCTGGCTAGCAATGACAGCCTTCTTAACGAGATCATTTGCACTTTTGTCCCTATTTTGTGTTTCTAAGTATTAGTAATGCAAGGAGTTTTATTTTAATTTTTAACGTACGCATTAACATGGTTAAAGACTTCATTGTCCCTCAATTTTTTCTACATCTTTTCCACCATGAAGGGTATTTTTGTAAATAAATATTTTAATGTAATGCATGTTATTTTTAATACATCAAACCTAACAATGCATAAGAAATTATCTATGTATAATTAATGCAAACATTACTAATATAAATATTACTAACGCAAACACTACTAGTATACTCTATTTAATATTATTTTTATACACTTTATCAAATGATTCGGAATAGAGTTCGAGCGAAAACTATTGAATTCGGATGCATATGAGATATGACTTTGAATTTCCATTGGTTACATTGTTGTACTCCTGACATTATTGTTTTGGAAACAAAGTACGTAATGGTCTATCTTTCTCACTTCTAATTAATTTGGTGTGTTCTTATTAGCTGTGGTCTAGTTGTTTCATGTCCATTGTCTAAAAGTGCCTGCAATCTAGGAGGAATTTAGGGTTCCTAATGTGTGAAATATTATTGAAAATGTAACATGAGTCTGCTTGGTTCTTTGCATCTAGTTTTGATGTGGTAATTATATTTTTGTTTTTTAAAATTTTTTTTTTCAAGGGTTTCGTAATTGAACCTTAAACCCCTTTCATATGTCTGGAGTTACCGGTGTACGTACTGAGCGTTGCTTTGCTATGGTGCTATCGTAGAAAATACTATATTAGAAGATGGTGCTAGAGCAAATACATTCCCTGCTTTTAATCCAATTTAAGCCGAAAGAACTTATTCTATGATCATCACTAACTAATTTTGGTCTCAAATCTTTGAAATTACTTTTTCAATAAACGTTGGTTACATTTCGTTATGTGATTTATACCAGTAACCAAATAATGGATGAGTGCTCTTAGAGTAGTCAGTTTAGCTTTGAACCTACATGCCTATAACTACATGCTTAGCCAAATCCTTAGGATCTAGAGTGGGTAACATACTTAGCTAAATTGTCACGTCCCAATTCTGAGATAAGACAGGATCGATATTTGATATCTTTAGTTTTTATTTTGTTATACGTGTTTTTAAATTGTTATGTCCCAATACATGTATTATTAGCTATACGAGTTTCTAAATTATTAATTAAATATCGTATTAATTTTATATATGAATAACTTATTTCCTATCTACCTACTAAATGTCGTATAAATTGTACGAAAATTAATACGTGAATAACTTATTCGACTATAAATTCTAGTTCAGGATTTTACCATAATTTATATGATTTAATTTGTTTAAATTCAATTATATGTACTTATTTCTTGATTGTTCTTAACATACAAATAGATTTCGAACTAAAACTATTGAATTCACATGCACATGACTTGAATTTCCATTTGCTACATTGTTGTACTACTGAAAGTTATGCCCGTGTCTCAGTTTGTGACTTATTCATTTAGGTCACATTATTGTTTTGGAAACAAATTAAAGTAATGGGCCATCTATGTCACTTCTTATTAATTTGGTGTGCTCAAAAATTTCGTCTCATTAGCTGTGGTCTAGTTGTTTCATGTCCTTTGTCTAAAAGTGCCTGCAATCTTGGAGGAATTTAGGGTTCATGATGTGTGAAATATTATTGAGAATGTAACTTGAGACTGCTTGGTTCTTTGTATCTAATTTTGGTGTAGCAGTTATATTTCGATCCATCCTTTTTTTAAGGGTTTCGTAATTGGATTTTGGATTCCTTTCATATGACGGGAATTGTCAGTGTATTGGGCGTTGCTTTGCTATGCGCCACATGATGCTATTGTAAAAATAAGTATCTCTATGGAAGAATAAGAGTGTACAATCTTGGTACCAAAATTTACGTGGTATCAGAGCATGTAAAGGTCCTGAGATCAAATCTCATCGTCACCCAAATCAAAAATAAATTTCACGTGCATGGCCCCATGAAAAAGAATCAGGTCCATACGTGAGGGGACATGTTGATAATATAATTAAATAGTAAAAATGTGTTCTCTCTAACTGCTTAAGCTTTTAGATAAGATAGTCACACTTCAACATGGTCAGATCAAGATTATTCTTGTAACTACAACACCATCGATTGGGCTACATCATTCAACGGCATCAATAGAAGCCAAGAGTTCTATTAAAAAAGTTTCGACAAAGACAACAATGAAGGCATAGTATGAATTCTACAAGAAAATACGGGCACACTCGTAAGACTTGTTGTAATATCCGTGGAAAACCGCCTAGATGGAACACAAAAAGGTAGATAACCATGGTAGTCAGGCCTTTTAGTGAACATCGAAGAATCAGAGCAACGATTTTCTCTAGAAATGTCACCATTCACTAAGGAACAAATAGAATTACTACAAAAATTCCTCCAAGTTCTCCAACCTTAACTCCAAAATCAGTAAATTTGATCCTTGTACTCCCACTTGTTATTTTTCCCAAATAGGTAATGTATCATCCGTTTTTGAGAGTACAAATTCAACTGGTATAAGTCTTTGAATCATAGATTTAGGGCTAGTGATCACATGACATGAAATTCTCATTTTTTCCTCAACTTACACTTCTTCAGCAGGAAATAAAAAAGTTAGAGTTGTTGATGATTCCTTCTTAGCAATTATTGGAAAAGGGATAGTCAAACTAACCCTTCTTTTGACTTTTTTTTATGTCCTCCATGTTTCAAAATTGTCTCATACTCTTGTCCATCAACATATTGACTCAAAATCTTAATTGTCGTGCCATATTTGACTCTATTTTATGCGTATTTCAGGATAAAATCTCGGGGAGGATGATTTTCAATGTTAGAGAGTCTGAAGGTCTCTATTTTCTGGAAAATGAGGATAATTAAGTAAATTTTAGTTCAGCTTGTTTGATCTCTATTCAAATTGATAATAAAGTCATGTTATGACACTATAGACTTGATCATCCTAGTTTTCATTATTTGAAACTCTTATTATCTCAGTTGTTTATGAATAAAAGTACACACTCTTTAAGTGTGAATTTTCTGAAATGACTAAACACAAACGCTCATCTTTTTCTTCATAAAAATATCATGCTATGAAACCTTTTAAGTTAATCCATAGCGATGTTTGGGAACCTTCAAAGATAACAGCTGTAAATGAAAAACTGTAGTTTGTGAGTTTCATAAATGCTCACACTAGACTAACTTGAATGTACATATTAAAAGATAAAAGTGAAGTAAAACATGTGTTTGAGGCTTTTTATTTGATGGTCGAGACACATTTTCATGAGAAAATTAAAATATTTCAATGTGATAATAGGAGAGAGTATTCTAATGACCATCTAGATAATTTTTTCATTTTCAAGGGAATAGTGCACCAAAGTTCATGTCCTGATACACCCCAACAAAATGGAGTAGGTGAGAGAAAAAATAGGTATCTTATGGAGCCAACAAAATGGAGTAGGTGAGAGAAAAAATAGGTATCTTATGGAGGTAACTAGAGCTTTAATATCCGTAAGTGGAGTCCCCAAATTTTGTCATAATGGATGTCACCTTTTTTGAATCTCAATTATTTTTTGGAACTCATCTTCAATTAAAGAAACATAGTGAAGATTCAATAGATAGTAGGATTCTCTCAACTTTATCTATGAGAAACAAAATGATTCAGGTTTTATGATACGGAAAATTGTACTTTTGGTAATAACAAACTTGATAAGGGTATAGGGATCCCAACTTAAATAATGAAAATAAGAACACTGAGATAGCTGAGCTTTTTCATAATACAATTAATGACAAGGACATGTAGCAATCAAACGAATTACATGTTTACATAAGAAGAAATTAGAATCAAGAAAAAGAAACTAAGGACTCTTATCAGAACCAATGTCCACCCTACAAGTTCTTACTGATATACAAGGTAATTCTCCAGAATCTAATTCTGATTTTCCCCTTGTTACATTGATCTTTCAATTGCCAAACATAAATGGGTACGAAAGTCACAAACCATGCCATGCCAATTTTTTTTCATATATAAACTTGTCCCCTTCCTAAATAACTTTTCTTTCTCAATTATCTTGAATGGAGATATCAAAAAATGTGCCGGATGCTTTGAATGTTCCCAAGTAGAAAAAGACAATTCTAGAGGAGATACATACTATCGAAAGAAATGAAACCTGGGAAAAATGGAACTGCCACATGGAAAGACAATAATGGGCTGCGAATGGGTGTTCACCATCTAATTTAAACTAGATGGGTCCCTAGAGAGGTATAAGGCACATTTGGTAGAAAAAGAGTTCATTCAGATCTATGTGATAGACTATCTTTAGACATTCACTCTTGTTGCCAAGTTGAATTCAATCAGGATTCTTCTGAGCACTGCTGCCAATCTTGATTGGCCCCTAACACAACTAGACGTGAAGAATGCATTCTTGATTGAAAAACTTGAAAAGGAAGTCTACATGAATGCTTCTACGAATTTTGAAGAAAGGTATAAAACTAGAGTGTGCAAGTTAAAGAAACCTCTTTATGGGATCAAACAATCTCCAAGAGCTTGGTTTAGGAGGCTTACTCAGTTAATAAAAAAAATAAGGGTACACTCAAGGGCAAGCATATTGTACCATGTTCATTCGACACTCTCACGAAGGTAAGACAACTATCCTAATAGTGTATGTCGATAATCTCATATTTACAGGAGATGACTTGGAAGAATTAAAAAAAACAGTTGGCCTCAAAGTTTGAAATCAAAGATTTGAGCCAAATGAAATATTTTCTTGGCATGAAAGTAGCCAGATCAAAAGAAGACATTATGGTGTCACAAAGGAAGTACGTACTAGATCTACTAAAAAAGACAGGGATAAGTGATAGTTGTCCAACTGAAACACCTATTGATTCAAATATAAAATTCATCAAAATTAAAGAAGAGAACACAGTTGACCAAAGTCAATATCAAAAATTATAGTGGAGAAGTTGATATACTTGTCACACATCCGACTTGATATAGCTTTTGAGATAATTTTAGTAAGTCAATTTACGCGCTCTCCAAAGGAAGAATATCAAGAAGCGGTCTACATGATTCTAAGATGGGATTACATGGAATTAGATGCAATTTGGAGTGCTTCCTTATTGTAATAGTACATATCAATAAGAAACTTTAGATGCTCTTTCAATAACCCAGTCAACTATACTAGTTCAGTTTGTGCCATACTCTTATATGAAAATTTTGATGACCGATGTCCTTGGATTCAAAGAGAGCAAGACAAAGGCAATCAAAAAAATTCAAATCTATTACTCCTTCTGTCTCATTTTATGTAAGGTAGTTTGACTTGACATGGAGTTTAAAAAAAAAGGAATACTTTTAAAACTTGTGGTCTAAAATGAATGATAAAAATTTGTGTGACTATAAATAATTTCATTAAGGGTAAAATGGACATTTTAAAGTTAAATTGTTGCTTAATATAGAAATATGTCATTTTTCTGATACGAACCAAAAAAAAGTAGAAAAAATTGCACGTATAAGCAAACATATAATAGTTAATTACTTAACATAGCTATAGTTTGCCTTAATTACAATTCACGGCCTACTTTTAGCTATAATTACGTAGCTCAACTTTTTAGTTTTGTATAATTTGCACGTTTGTATAATTCGGAATTTGTATAATATAATTTGTATAACTTTTGTATAATTCGTAATTTGTATAACTGTTTACACTTCTGATGTTTGTAATTGTATAAATTCGTTATTTCGAGTTTATACAAAAATAACTGAATTATACAAATGTACCCGGGAATTATACGAACCTGCGAGTTTATACAAATCCGCGAATTATACAAACAAGATAGCTTAAATTGTAGCTACATCTCATAAATATGCAAACTATAGCTATGGAGCATAGTTAAGTTCATTATAGTGGCTATTTGCAAAAGTTAAGTCATATAAATTGAAACAGAGGGAATATCAAATATGAAAATTTTAATAAAAGCAGAAAATTGAGTTCAACAAGTTGTCAGAAATCATGCAACACAACAAAGTCATCACTTTTCAATCTCAAAAGAAAAATTCAAATAATTATTGAATAATCATCAATAAGAATAAAGAAATATCTATATCTATAATAAGTACAAACTTTATATGAATCCCACATATCTATGTGTACAACATCAAAGGATTTAACAATTAGTGTTCATGGTAAAAGCGTAACCTTGTCTGTTTAGCTAATGGATATACATGACAATTAACAGGAATTAAACTCGTAAAAACATTCTTTATACATGACAATTAACAGGAATTAAACTCGTAAAAACATTCTTTATATATAGAATTTTTTGAATTCTAGAAAAATATATATGCATGACCAAATCTTTATTGTCAAAATGTGTTGGATTGTAGGATATGTTATTATATTAACAATGTCACATAAATTAGAACGAAAAAAATAATATATATTTATATTAAATTTGCATCTACATTGTCACCATACAATAATGAATGTAATGGTATAGCAACATCCCTTGACCTAATTATAAATTTTGAATTCATCAATAACTAATTTGTATGTTCACGTGCTTATATTATAAAATAAAATAAAAATCTACTCAAAGAAAATGCCATTTGTGTGTTCCATATTAATGTTACAACTTACAAGTCCTTGGGTCCTAGTGTGATCCATTCTCATTCATAGAACATGGGAGGGTGCACCCCACTTCATTAATCATTTTTATTGACCTTTACACTTTTAGAGGGTTATTTATGTTCTTTTTGTTATGTGGTGAAGGATAATATTGATCAATCATGAGTATCTAAGTTAAGCTTTTAATTATAAATTTTGATTATCTTTAAAATATGGTTGAATTTCAAGAATTGGTAAAAAATTTGGAAAAATTACTCAAATACACATATGATTTTATCACAATTTCTAAAATTTCTTATCATTTATTTTTATTTTTTCAAAAATACCCTCTCGGGTAGATCACTTCTCTCTCGTTGATACATCCTAACGATCCTCCCCTATGTATCCGGATCCTATCCCCTCTCTGATACATTCCTCCCATCTCGGATACATCCCTCCCCTATGTATTTGGATGTCCTATCCTCTCTCTAATGCATCCCTCCCCTCTTTGATACATCCTCGCCTATGTATCCGGATGTCTATTGTTGTATTTGGAAGTCCAATGATGTATCCAGAAGTTCAGTGATGTATCCGGAAGTTCAGTGATGTATCCGAAATCCATAAATTTTGAGGGACTTTTGTAATTTGCAAAAGAGTAGAGAAATAATGTAATTAACTCTTAACACTATGAGATTTATGTAATTAGTATTTTTTTTCCAATTAATAATTATGTATATCCAAACACAACTCTTAAGTTTCAAAAATCACAATTTTACAATTTAATCTTTCAAGTTTCAACTTCAAAAGCTATGGTCAAATGAGAGCTAAGTATGTTTTGTATGAGTTAAGTTTGAAGTGTAAAAATATTTAGATAACTAGATTACTTATTAGATAATAATTACAGATTAATTTCTTAATAAACGTTAAATGGCAATATGAAACAACATGCTATGAGTGATGGAGTCACTCTTACTCAAGGGGACACCCTTTTACTGAAAAATTTCCGTCATACTTCCTTTTACTACTCCTGAGAATCCCAAGTTACACATCGTAGATTGGTGTGTGTGTGTATATATATATTGTGATCATTTTCTAGACCTTACATAAATGTGAATGTTTAGTGTGCCAGACCATCTTTTATATATATAACATTTTGAATTCCTTTGGCTTTTTCGTATATATTTTGATTTTCTTAACAAAAATTCTGGTGCCGCTACTAGTTGCTATCACATGATATAATTTATTGATAGAATGTAACATACACAAGAATCTTTGAAGTCAAGTCTATTGCTTAAATCCTTTAGGTATTAGCTAGCTAGCACATGCCAACTCAAGTCTTGCTTGTTGTTTTTATATCTATATTTGTCATGACAAAAAAGCTATTGGATGATTTATTTCTTTGGTATATAGGGCAATTGAATACAAGAAGGAAGCTTTATTGGCCATTGAACATGGGAAATCAAAAAAAGTTCTCATAACATGCCATCAAAGCACAAGACTGATCAATTCTTGTGGTTCAAAATTGATTTTATTTTCATATGTTTTTTTGTGTTTTTTTTTTGGCTGTTTGTCTTTCAACATTTTTTTTAAAGACTAATTAAGAAAAATGTATTTTGTCAGCTTTTGTGTGCTTATGTTTTTTGACAATTCATAATAAGTCACATGAAAGGTTTTCCATGTTGAGACATTTCAATTTTCACATTATTACAAAAATATTGCAAAAAGAAACATAACAACATATATATAATATATACTTTTCTAAATGAATGTTTTTGTTCACTAAGGAATCTTCATGAAAATGAGAAGACATGCTGATAGGTTATTGTCACTTATTGCTAATTTTTTGATTAACTACTCTTAAAAAAAAGTTATTCAACCTCAAATTTAGAGTTTTTATGGCGACTAAACGAAGTTTCAATCTTTATTTATTTATCAAATCCCAACCCCTTTTATTAGTATTCAAAGTGGAATGAATACGACATCAAAATCATCCTGCTTAATATTTCATCTGTTTTAATATACTTATAAAATTTTTCTTGAGAATTAAATTACAAACTTTTTTTATCAATAATTTAAGAAATACAATTTTTTTAATCATATTGAAATAAGAAAAATTAACAATTATAGTACTTTTGTATAATTTTAAATATTTAAATTCAATTTCACTTTAAAATTAGTACTTTCTATCTTTTTTGCGTCGCTTTTAATAATGGTTATATAAATACTTGTCATATTATCCACTCCAAGACACTAGAAACCACGTGGACAAATATTATACAAGGGTTAGAATTGTCATATGGTTGAGATATCAATTTAAAAAAATCATAAAGTTTGCAAACTCTGTGGAAGATTTTTTTTTTTTTTTTTTAATTCGGTACGTAATTTTAAAAAGATGTTTGAATTTTGTAGTTTAAAAGTTGAAAGTATATACTCCCTCTATTTCGTATTAATTGAATTTGTCAGCTAATGCATATATATTAAAAAAATATTTAAGAGCATAATTTAAACTATAATTTTCAATAATACCTTTTGTGAAATCATAAATATAACTTTGTAAGTAGTGTAATTTATCTTCTAGAAAATCTAAAACTTCAATAAATGAAAGGGTAAATATGAAAAAAAAAATTCAAACATATATCTTGAACTTTGAACAATGTAAGAAGTCTTATGAATTCAATTAATATGGAATAGAGGGAGTATAATGTATTAATATATGTTTTAACTTTTTTTATATCTTAAACGTACTATGTGAGATATTAAAATTAAACAGTTATCAAATTAGAGAAAAAATATTCTTTCTAAAACAGATTAGAAAAAAATAAGACAAATAAATTAAAATACAAGGAACACTAGTTGTCGATCACTTCACTTGTTTCAATTTAGAATACACTTTTTGATTGGATATATTTTTTTTATTATTTTTTGAAATTTACAGTCTCAAATAATTATAAGACATTTATGTATTTATAAATCATTTCATTAAGACTTTAAAAGAAATAAGAATTTTAAAATTAAAAATTCTTTAAAATATTAATATACTATTTATTCTATAACTGATTATAAAGAAAATATGCGACAAAAATTGAATGAGGGAGAATATTAATTAACTAGGACTCAACATATTTCCAAGTCAAACAAATATGATAGAGTAGTAAGTACTCTTTCATTCTTAATCAGAAGTTTTGAGTTTGAGTCGCTTCTGTTAATAAACACTTTACTTCTTGGCTCGAATCCAGATTTGGTCAGGCTTCGATGTGAATATTGAAAGAAAAAGTCAAGCAAATATGTGTTATATGGTCTTCCCATCAACAATTGTTGCAATTTCATTTGACAATCAATTACACATCTCACATTTGATGTGATGTATACCAAATTTAAGAAGAAAGAAAAAATAATTGTCATATTTTAATTTTTAAAATTATATTATTAGGTTAATTAAATATTTCAAAATTTAAAAACTACAAAAAGAATATTATGATTTACAATTTTTCTTATATCAATATTGTAAAAAAATATCTTAAAATTTTGATTGAAACTCAAATAATTTAACTCTAATAAAATATAACAAGTATATTAAGATGAATGGAGTATTTTTATAACTTAGTGATATGAATCAAGTCATATATATATTGGCCAATAACTAATTATAGCCACAAAAATTAGAATTCATAACTATTTACAATTTCTTAAAATATTCATAGCCACAAAAACTAAATTGATAAAGCTAATTCATCATTTTTATCATAATTGCATTCTAGTAGCCTCTTCGTGTAAATTGCCGAAAAGATTCACGGTTTATTTTTTTAAGTCGATATAAATAAATTTTATATTGATTATATAAATATTATGTATTCAAATCTTGTTATAATAATATTATTGTATCAAAATTTTATAATTTTTATAATAAGATGCTATTATATATGTATATTGATATTTAATGTTTAGATTTATGTAAAAAAATAGTTTAATGATTTTATATCCCAAGAAAAATGAATGTATTTATAACTAAGAAAAAATAAATAGAAAGAGTATAACCGTAAAAATGACAAACACCAATAGTTTTTTCTTGTGCAATTATGACCATAACATATTGGTACCATTTAAATGCATATTTTTTTCTTTTAGATATTCGTATTTGATTATTGTATGTGCATGATATAAATGACGTGTACCAATATCTTAATCTTTTAGTTTTATACATAATATATTTCATAAATAATATTTGAATATAACTAGCTAGCATAGAAGGATGCATTTATATAATGAATAGCACTGCTATATGTTACAGGTAGAATGATGTTAGAGAGAAATAAAATATAATAATGACACATAGATTCTAAAGAAAATCCGGACATTATAGTGAAATATTCTTATAACGAAGTTTGATTGTACATGACTCGTATACTTTCTCCATTTTAATTTGTTGTCAGGTTTTATTAGTATAATGATATAAAATTTAAGAAACTAAAAAGACTTAACTCTTGTAGCCTTAAATTTAAAATATATAGAATATACCTAAATGTCTTTCAAGTTGTATTCTTAAACATGTTATGTAGAAAATTAAAACTAAAAAATTATCAAAAATGGAAAGACACATTTTTTAAAACCTACTAAATGGAAAAGTAGGACAAAAAAAACTCAAATATTAGCAAACGATTGTCACTTCCGAAAAAGCAAAAAAGCAAGACCTCCTAAAATGGGTAAATGTAACGACCTGTTCCCGTAGTTACAGAAATTCCAACGGGGGAAAATTTGGGACCGGAAAACTTTTTCGTAGTATTTGGATTTTTCCAACCTTGTCCAGATTTGAACGAAATCAAAGTCATAGAGGTGTAGGGAAATTTCGTAACAATCGGGTGAATCATTTATGATTTTGATTACATGAGTGGTTAGATAACTCGTTAAGGAATTCGTCCGACTTTACGGAATTGAATTCGGGTGAGTAGAACTTCCGAAATCGATCTCAGCGTAAAGGGTATTTTCTGAGCGTCGTTGGTTAGAGGTGTGTTGTGAAATGGGAATTTTGGAATTCTCAAAATAGCTCTCTATTTCGTTCCAACTGCTTTGGCGCTGGATTATGCCGCTCTGGCGGGGCCGCGGTAGCGGGGTGGTGACAGCTGTAGTGGGCCAGACGCGACTTAAAGTCGTAAATAAATCCCTAAATGACTTTATTTGACACTTTTCGATTTCTAGAGCTAAGGAACGAAACCCAGGCGACTCCTACTTGTTTTTCACCATTCTTGAGGCTAAAGGTAAGCTTTTCACTCTCCGAATCCATTTTTCGATCTGTAGAACGTAATAGAATGGGTGAATATTGATGTGGGAGGGTTTTGTTATAGATTATATGGTGAGAAAAACCCTAATTTGGGTAATTGGGATCATGTGTTTTTTACAAGTGAGAATGGTTACCTATTTATACAAACTATTTAAGGACTAAGGCTGCAAAATAAAAAAAAATAATAATTACAAAGTAAGTCCCTATCTATTTACATATCAGTTCCCCGACAAGATTAAATGCTTCTTCTTTATGTCGTTTTCTTCTTTTGTTTTTTTATCTTATCTCCTTCTTTGCTTTGTCTTCTTTCGTCACATGGTTTTGTCCTTCTTTTTCAAAAGTAGATTCCTTCAATAATTGAGTCTTCTTTATCTCTTAGCCGTCCACTTGTTGTCAATAATTGTTGCTTGTTAATTTTTTGTCCGTCCATCTGTCTTCTAATCTATGTCGACATCTGGTATGTAGTTGTTTGTACCGCTGCATCTGCTACATTCATGTTCCGTATACTTTCTTCCAATAAGTTTGCAATATTGATCTAGGCTATCTTCTGAAATAAATCCCTTTCTAATTGCTTTTGTCATAGGCTCTTGCTCTGGTTTAAGTAGTGTCAATGCCCAATTTTTTACTTCTAATTTGTCCATATATCTTAATTCTTTTGCTGTGGAGTAGATTAATAAGTGATTCCTCGAACAATACTTCCATATGTAGTTGGTTTCTTCGTAAACATTTGATAATTCCGTCAATATTGTACTGATTCCAATAATTCGTTTATTTGCATAAAATTCTGGTATCTCTGTCTTTAGTATAATTGGTTGTTCAATAATTTCTTCCGGCATAATATAGTCTTTGGTCATTCCTATCTTTATCACCGTAATAACTGGTTTTATCTCATCAAATAGTATTTCCGCTGGTGCTGAGTAAAATCGTACATAGAATAATTGTCCTTTAGTAACTCGTTTATAATTCATAAACGCTTGATGTAATTCTGGTATTAAGCTAAGTTCATCTCCCGTGATTGTATATGCTGTCGAAATAAGTCCATAAGAGTAACAAGTTGCTACTAAGTTTGGTTTTGTTCCTGGCAAGGCAATTAATTTATTATAATTTTGTAATTTCTGGGTTATATATCCTTGATGGTTTTTTAATTTTTCTGGATTTTCAATTGGTTGGGTATTTAACAAAGTTTGGATTTTTTCGATATTTTCAATATAGGTGCGGGTTATATGGTTGTATGTCTTTTTGGTTTGGTTAAGTGAGGTTGCATATGTATGTACTTGAGGTGGTATGAATAATTCATTTTTTGGTATGTGAGGTGGGGCATAAGGCTTATCAAATACCTTATTCAAATTAAAGTTTTTCTTTTTTGTAACTGTAGTAAATAATTCTTCCTTGCACTGTACTGATACCGCACTAATATTTTTGTTAGTAATTTGGGTTTTAGGTGTTTCCCAACGTCACCTTCTAGGTCCGTTGTTTAAAGTGCTCATTGCACTATTAGATCTGGTTTTTTACCGTGGTCCTTCTCCACATATGTTGTTTCCATTTTTGATACTCTTGTATTGAGCAGCTTGATTTGTTCTAGTAACTCTTTCATAAGTACTGCGTTTGTAATTTCTTCTTCAAAATCCGTTTGCACGGCTTTGTCTTGATAGGTAGTCTGCAATAACATTCTTGTCAGTCTTGATTATTTCAATAGTAAAAGTAAAGTTTAAAATATTTAATACAAATCTTCTTATTTCTTTTGTAGTAACTGAGTCTTGTACCTTTCTTGTTAACCACCATTTTACTTGTGTATTATCTGTTCTAACAATAAATTTGTTATATACAATATATGGTTCAAATGCTAATAAACATTTATATAATGCAAATAATTCTTTTCTATTAATTTTCCATTTACCTTCTGTTTTCGTAAATGTTCCTGAGTAATATCTGCAATGATGTTCTATTTTCTCATTTTCATATTTATATTTTAATACACCTCCATAGTTATTTTCACTTGCATCTGATTCTACTATATAATTGAATTTTTTATTTTCATCTGGAAAACATAATTTTGGTAATTTCTTACATTGCTCTTTTATTTTTTGGACTTGTTTTTTATCTAATTCATCATAATTATATTCTACGTCTTTTTTCAATTTTCTTTGTAACAGTTTTAAGTATTCTGCTAGTTTAGGTATATATTCTCTTACTTGATTTACTAAACCTAAAAAGAATTGTAATTTCTTTTTTGTATCTAGTATTTCTTCTGAATTGATAATTTTTTGTACTATATGTTGTTGCATTTTTATTCCATTTTTATCTATTTGTATTCCTAAAAATTCTATCTGATTTTTCATAATTTCTGCTTTATTTTTACTTAAGCTTATTCCAGATTCTTCTACTATATTTATAAATTTTTCTAATAATACTATATGTTCATCATATGTCCTTGAGTATAAGAGTATATCATCTATATATACTATACAATTTTCTAGTTTTGTGAAATATATATCCATAAAATGTTGAAATCTACCTGGTGCATTTTTATATCCAAATGGTAATACATTCCATTCATAAAATCCTTGTGGTACAGTGAATGCTGTTAATTTTTTAGATTCTTCTTCCAATCTTAAGTGATAAAATCCTGATTTACAGTCAAATTTACTAAAATAATTATATCCTTGTATTTGTCTTATTTTTAATATTTTATTAGGGATTGGATAATTATAAGTTTTAGTTTTTGCATTTAAATTTCTATAATCTATAAACATTCTACTTTTTCCTCTTTTTTGTTCACTATGTTTGTTAACTATAAATGCTGGACTTGTATGTTTACTATTACTCTCTTGTATATATCCTTTTTCTAATAATTCTGTTATATGCATTGTAAATTCTTTTAAGTCATCAAAATTATATTTTAAGGGTTTTTGGGTTATTATACTATTTTCGTCTATTAATTCTATCTTTACAGTGATTTTATGTTTATTCCATCCTTTTAATGGATATTCACTATATAATTGTTCTAGTCTATCTTTTATTGGACTTAATTTATCTATTGTGAATATTATGTATTCTATATTATTGGCATTAATTGGCATATTCTCTAGTTTTTGTGTAATATTTTCACTTCCTTTTATCCATTCTGTATCTTTTCTTATTTTATTTCCTACTCTTTTAGCTCCTATTTTGTGATTACATGGTGTTGTCAACCACCAGTGAGTTTTAGTTATTACATGTGGATAATATTTTTCTAGAAACGGTATTCCTAGAATTATATCTTTTGTAGGTAAATCGTAATTATAAATTTCATCTATCTTAAGTATCTTATCCCATATTTATATTTTTATATCTTTTGTTTTAAAGTGTATTAGACTTCCTTCATTGTTAAATCCTTTTACTACTATAGGTGTTTTTAACTTTATCCATTTATCTTTTGGTAAACAGTTATATTTACATATATTAACTTCTGCTCCTGTATCTATCATTGGTGTATAATATCTATTATAATATCCTTCTATTATTATTTTCATAAGTACATATATTTTCATAACATTATCCTTTTTATTATTATCATCTTATTATTATAGGTAATAGTTATGTAAGTAGGTTCTATTTTATAAGGTTTCATTTCTTCTAACCATTTTAATCCTAAGGTTATATCTGCTTGTATTTCTTCTATAATTTCTAATTTTATTTTCATAGGTATATCTGCTATTATTATTTCTTTTTCTATTTCTAATTGAGCAATTATTAATGCTGGTAAGTCTAAGCATTTTTGTTTTGTCATTTTATTTATTTCCATTTCTTCTTTATTTAATAATTTATCTATTATGTAATTATCTTCTTGTTTTGGGTCTACTAATATTAAATGTTCTTTTTCTTCTATTATTCCTATTATGTAGTACTTGTTAGGGATTATATCATATGCTATCTTTTTTGTATATTCTCTTTGTAGATTATTTTTAATTTTTCTAGTTCTTCCTATTCTTTCTTCTATTATTTCTAAGTTTTCATTAGTATCAATTTCTTGGTATGAGTAGTTATTATTATCTATTATTTTAACAAATTGTTCAAATGGCGTTTCTATTTCTATTCCTTTTATTTTACTTTTTGCTGTTATTTTGTGTTTAGTAGTTAGTACATATAAATTTTTACATCTAGCTGTACATATTTTACTTCCTGGGGTTAAGGTTATTCCATTTATTTTCCAATATAGTACTAATGCTTTATCTATATTCTGATCTGTTAATGCAATCAATAATTAGTATTAATCAGAATTTAAATTTTTGGTAGATTAAGTTTCCTCTTACTGCTGTAATTACGCTTTTTTCTAGAGGTTCTATTATTCTATCATCTGCTAAGTATATTTCTATTGGGGTATCTATTCCTTCTTTAAAACAAGCTTTTATAAGTATTTCTATTCCTCCTAAATGTACATATTTAATTTGTTCTTTACTTTTTATTTTCTGTACTTCTTTATTTAATTCTCTTTTATTTATTATTGGTATTTCAGCTTTTCCTTGAGCATATTTACAATCTATAATATGTTCTTTTTGGCTAATTATATAAAATTCTTCTTTATTTCTTTTAAAAGGGTTTTTTATTAATGGCATACTAAATATTTTTTCTACACTTAAATCAATTTCTTTTCCTTTTACTTTTTCAAATATATTATTGTCAAAAATTATTTTTTGTTCAGAGTAATCATCTGTTGTATATTCTTCTCTTATAATTTCTATATTTTCTTCAGTCATTTAATTGTTCTATTTCATTATCTGTTTGGTATTTTTCTTCATTTTCAAATGTTTCTTCATTATCAGATATTTCATAGATACTAACATCACTTTCTAATTCATAGTCTAAATATTCTAATTGTAAACAAACTTCTTCTTCTATAATTATTTCTGATATTTGTTTTTTATTAGGATTTTTTGGTATTTTACAATCTTTTGCTATATGTCCTAATTTTCCACAATTATAACATTTACATTCACTTATACTTTTCTTTCTTCTATGTGGTCTTTTAGATTTTGTAAAATATCTTTTTCTTGGATTTCTATATTTATGTTTTATTTTCTTATAATGCTTAAACCTTCTCTTTTTATGTTTTTTATAATATTTATCATCACAACCGAATTGTGGTGCTATTTTATCTTTGCAGCATGCTAAATTCTTTATTATTGTTTTTTCCATTTTTATATCTTCTCTATATTTCTCACATATATGTGCATACCATTGTTTTACAAATTTTATTCTAGCTCCTAATGTATTATGTAATTTTGCTTCTTCCCATGCTTTTATTATTTTTGAACTAAATGGTTTTGGTAATTTTGTAAAATATAAATGTCTTATTCCTGGACTTTCTTGTGTATTATATACTCCTTTGTAGTAATATTCTTTATATGCACAAGTATATTCATCTAAATAACACATATTATGGAAGTAGATCAAACTTCAGAAATAAGTGAAACATATACGGAAATGATAGAAAATAAAATAATAGAAAATAAGGAAGTAGAAATAAATTATGATGAAAAAATGAAAGAAACAGGAGAACCTAGTACAAGAAGAACATATCCAAAACATGAAAAACCACAGACATATACACGAGATTATACAAGTTCAGATAGATATGAAACATTATGGAATAAGAGATTAAACATAAAAAAATGGAGTCCTAAACAAATAAATTTACAACCTGAATACTTAAATTTAGATTGTGTAACAGATATAAATCAAACTATACAATTATGGATAGGATACATAGCAAAACAAATAATAGACAATAAAATCAACATATTAGAAGTACCAGGATATATAGAAAGAACATTTATAGGAGAAGTCAAATTATGGTTCTTAAATTTAGAAGAAGAAAGTAAAAAGACACTAAGATCAAGTAAAGATATACAAGCTAGAGAAACAACATCGGTAATGGATACACTTTATAAATATGAAACAACTATAAGAAATGAATTTAGTAGTATGACAACAGAGGAAGAAGAACGGAATAAAGATAAAATTATAAACAGAAATTTGATGATATACTTATGATTGTGATTGTGGTGTGTTGAATGGATCAGTTGTTACGTTCCGGCATAACTAATTTGGATCGGTTGCCACGTGGTTCCGGCATAACTATGGGATCGTTTGCCACGTTACGACATAATTATAGGATTGGATACCACGTTTCGGTATGCTAACTGTTTGGGTTTGGGTTCAATGAGAGGACCAATTATTTGATATAAAATGTGAAATTGTTCGTTGTTCATCAATATTGATAATATTGTATATGTTGATATATATGCATGTGATTATAATGTTGTCTTGACGTGCTTATGTTGCACTTAGTGGGATAGCCGCATGATCCTACCAGTACACTGTGGTGGTGTACTGATACTGCACTTGCTCTTATTTTTGTTGAGTATAGGGTATCTTCAAGGCCGACTCTTGTGCACCTCGCCAGAGATCAGTGATCGTTCGAATTCAAGGGTGAGCCAATTCTTCTGGGCTGCCATGGGTTCTTTTTCGTCTATGTCCACCATTTTCGGACTTAGACTATGTTCTAGTTAGTTGATTAGTTCATTAGTTGGGGGTCGCATCCCTTTTGTTTAGACTTGGTTCATTGTTTGATATTTTGGTATATTGACTTTCAGGTTCTAGGTTATTTCTTCCGCATTGTTTAGTTCTTGTTAGACTTTTGTTGGAGTTTATGGGAACTCCATATTTATTTCCTTAGTATTTAACTTACTTCCGTAACTTAAATACCTTAGTTTTGGTTTAGTTGCTTGGGTTTGATTGTAGTAGTGGTTCTCCCATCGAAGAGTTAGTGTGGGTGTCAATCACGACGGTCTGGGTCGTGACAAAGTTGGTATCAGAGCTTAGGTTCGTTGATCTCGATATACCAAAACGAGTCTAGTAGAGTCTTGCGGAACGGTACAAGGACGCCTTTACTTTTCTTCGAGAGACTATAGGACTTAAGGAAATCTCTCTGTTTTCTCTTGTGTTCTTTCGTGCTATGACTTGATTCCAATTGGTATCTGGCGATTCAAATTGGTATCTAGCCTTTTTCAATCTTCTGTTCGCATATGGTTAATACTAGATTCAATGGCGTTAGGCCCGTAGCTCCCGTCAATGCTCCGGTTGAGAAATCTACAGCGAGAGGTTGCAGTCGAGGTAGGGTAGAGGAAGATCTAGGGGTAGAGGTCGTGGAAGAGTAACGCCTATTGAAAATGGAGCTCCTGTTGAGAATGCTCCTGTGAATGAGAACCCTCATACGCATTATGAAAAGATTGAAGAGGAGAATGTTAATGTTGAAGATATTGAGGATGTGGGGCAAGAGGAAGAGGTGCACGCTGGGACTACAGATGTTCCTCTTTTGGATCCAATGTTAGCTCAACTGATCATATCGTTATTAAAGGGATTGGTTGGTCCTGGAGTGCTTCCTTCTGCTCAAGCAACTCAAGCTCTTACGAATCCTCCTGTTGCTAGCACTGCGCCCAAGGTGGGTGGGATTGGAGGTAATGATGCTTTCTTCCATCCTTTGTTGGGTTCTGTTATGGCTGGTAATGAGCATGAAATGTTGACTAAGTTTTTGAAGTTAAAGCCTCCTGTGTTTCTTAGTTTTGAGAATGAGGATGCTTATGAGTTCATTCTGGATTGCTATAAGAGCCTTCATAAACTGGGTATTATTCATCAGCATGGGGTTGAGTTTATGTCTTTTCAACTTCAAGGTGAGGCTAAGCAGTAGTGGAGAGCTTATATGGAATGCAGATGTTCTACTTTACCTCTACTTACTTGGACCTAATTTCATGCTCTGTTTCTAGAGAAGTATATGCCTAGGACTTTGAGAGATTGCAAGAAGGATAAGTTCATGGCTTTGGAGCAGGGTGGTATGACTTTAGCTGCTTATGAGGCCAAATTCCATACTTTGTCTAGATATGCTACTCAATTGGTGACTACTGAGGAAGAGAGATTCTGGTTATTTATTAGGGGATTAAATTCTGAGTTGCAAGTATTATCTGTTCATATGACTTCTGCAGGGAGGAGCTTTAATGAAGTAACAGACTATGTTAAGAAAGTGGAGGGGGTGAGGTGAGACGATCAAGCTAAGGCAAGGGCGAAAAGGGCCAAGAACTCGGGCAACTTTCAAGGTTCTTATTCCAAGGGGTCCAGAAGGCCAACGCTTGTAGCCAAGCCAATTCAATCTGTTATGCTCTCCTCTGCAGGTAGTTACTTGGAAACTCCATCTCATAATTTTTAGGATAGCCAGGAAGTCTCGTCTTCGACGGGCGACAGACTATCTTTTGATCGTACTTGTTACAACTGTGGAGAACCTGGGCATATGAGGAGATATTGTCCCCACCCACGTGTGTTAGATTCTGCACAACAACAGTCTAGAGTAGTGGTACCCGCGAGGAATGGTAATAATGATAGAGGACGTCCACAAGGTGAGTGAGGAGGTAATCAGCGAGCCCGTGGAGGTAGAGGAAATGGTAATGCAGGCAGGGATAATATGCAACCAGGCAGGGAAGTGGTTCGTCAAGGTGATATGGCTCAGTGTTATACCGTTTCGAGCAAGAATGAGGCAGAGGCGTCTGACGCGGTGATCACAGGTATTATTCTTGTCTGTGACAGAATGGCTAATGTGTTATTTGATCCGAGTTCTACTTATTCTTATGTATATGTGCGATTTGCCTCAGATTTTTATATGATTTGTGATATACTTGATGCCCCTATCCATGTTTCTACCCCAGTTGGAGAGTCAGTCATAGTTACACATGTCTATCGTGCTTGTCTTATTTTGTTTATGAGTTTTCAGACTTGGGTTGATTTGGTGATTTTGGATATGACTGACTTTGACATAATCTTAGGCATGACTTGGTTGTCCCTCTATTATGATTTGCTTAATTGTAATACTAAGTCTGTAACTCTAGAAATTTCGGGAAGAAAAAAATTCGAGTGGGAAGGGGTGTACAAGCCTAAGCGAACTAAGATCATATCCTCCATTCGGGCTAAGAAATTGATATGGAAGGGTTGTTTGGCTTATTTGGCTTATATTAGGGATGTTGAGATTGAGGCTCCATCCGTTGGGTCTATTCCTGTGGTGTCGAAATTTATAGAAGTATTTCCTAATGATTTGTATGGTATGCCTCCTGATAGAGATATATATTTTTGCATTGATTTGGAGCCTGGTACGCGTCTCATTTCTATCCCTCCATATCGCATGGCTCTGGTAGAATTAAGAGAGCTTAAGGCTCAAATCCAAGAACTTCTTGATAAGGGATTTATTCGTCCTAGTGCTTCCCCACGGGGTGCTCCAATTTTGTTTGTTAAGAAAAATGATTGTAGTATGAGAATGTGTATAGATTATCGGCAATTGAATAGGGTCACTATTCGAAATAAATATCCCTTGCCCCGAATAGATGATCTTTTTGACTAATTGCAAGGAGCATCAGTTTTCTCTAAGATTGATCTAAGATCTGGTTACCATCAATTGAAAATTAGGCCTGAGGATGTGCCCAAGACGGCGTTTAGAACTCACTATGAGCACTATGAGCACTATGAGTTTTTGGTTTTGTCTTTAGTTTGACCAATGCGCCTGCAGCTTTTATGAGTTTAATGAATAGGGTGTTCAAGCCATTTCTTGATTCTTTCGTCATAGTCTTTATTGATGATATTTTCGTCTATTCAAAAAGTGAGGAAGAGCATGCCAACCATCTTCGTAGTGTTTTGGGTGTTCTTGGGAAGCAAAAGTTATATGCTAAATTTTCTAAGTGTGAATTTTGGTTGAAAGCGGTTGTATTTTTTGGGCATGTAGTTTCGAAAGAAGGGTAATGGTAGATCTCCAAAAGATTGAGGCGGTTAAGAATTGGGTTAGGCCTAGCTCTGTGACGGAAGTTAGGAGTTTTGTTGGGCTCGCGAGCTATTATCGTCGATTTGTGAAGAACTTTGCTTCTATCGCCACACACTTGACTAATTTGACCAAAAAAGAGATACCATTTGAATGGACTGCAAAATGTGAGGATAGCTTTCAAAAGCTCAAGACTCTTTTGACCACCGCATCTATTCTAGCATTACCGATTGAAGGTAAAAAATTTATTATTTATTGTGATGCTTCACATTCTGGTTTGGGTGTTGTGTTGATGCAGGATAAGAATGGCATAGCTTATGTCTCGCGTCAATTAAAGGTGCATGAGAGGAATTATCCAATACTTGATTTAGAGTTGGCAGCGATAGTGTTTGCTCTTAAGATATGACGACATTACTTCTATGGTGTTAAGTGTGAAATGTTTACTGATCATCGTAGTTTGCAGCATGTGTTCACTCAAAAGGATCTGAATTTGAGACAATGAAGGTGGATAGAGTTACTTAAGGATTATGATGTGATCAATACCATCCGGGCAAGGCTAATGTGGTGGCAGACGCTTTGAGTCGAAAAGCGGTAAGTATGATCCAAGCGACCTTTGACTAAAGAAATTCAGACCTTAGAGTCTAAGTTCATGCAGTTGAGCATCTCAGAAAGAGGTGGGGTGTTAGCTAGCATTGAAGTGAGGGCCACATTCATTGAGGAGATCAAGGCTAAACAATTTGAGGATGAGAATTTGGAGGAGCTTAGAAAGAAGATTGCGAATGGTAAGGCACAAGAGACCACTCTTGATGTGGATGGTGTGCTCAATTTTAAAGGAAGAATTTGTATTCCTAGAGTAGATGGCTTGATTGAGAAATTATTGGCAGAGTCTCATGGTTCGCGATATTCTATTCATTCGGGTGTGACCAAGATGTATCGAGATTTGAAGTGAATTTATTAGTGGCCAGGCATAAAGAAAGACATAGCGAAGTTTGTAGCGAAGTGTCAAAATTGTCAACAAGTGAAGTATGAACATCAAAGGCCTGCATGTTTGCTTCAAGGAATGCCAATTTCTGAATGAAAGTGAGAAAGAATAGCTATGGATTTTGTGGTTGGTCTTCCTAAGACTTTGGGGAAGTTTGATTTTATTTGGATAATGGTTGATAGATTGACCAAGTCAGCCCATTTATTCCGATAAGAATAGATTATAATGCTGAACAATTGACTAAAGTTTATGTGAAAGAGATAGTGAGGTTGCATGGGGTGCCCCTCTCTATCATCTCAGACCGCGGTACCCAATTCACATCTAAGTTTTGGAGGAAATTGCATGATGAATTGGGCACACGACTCACTTTTAGTACAACCTTCCATCCACAGACAGACGGATAGTCAGAAAAGACTATTCAAGTGTTAGAAGACAAGTTGAGGGCATGTGTGCTTGATTTTGGAGGGCATTGTGATAAGTTCATACCTTTTTGTGAGTTCTCCTATAATAATAGTTATCACTCCAACATTGATATGGCACCAGACACTCTATGGGAGGGGATGTAGATTACCCATAGGATGGTTTGAGGCGGGAGATGTGAAAGCTTTGGGGGTAGATTTAGTTAAGGATGCTCAAGATAAGGTGAGGAGCATTCAAGCTAAGCTTTTAGCAGCCCAGAGTAGACAGAAGAAGTATGTGGATCATAAGGTAAGAGACATGGCGTTTCAAACCGGCGAAAATATTCTTCTTAAGGTATCACCCATGAAAGTGGTGATAAGATTTGGTAAAGCTAAGTCCGCGATACATTAGTCCATTTGAGATTCTTGAATGTGTAGGACCGGTAGCGTATAGATTGGCTTTACCGCCTAATTTATCGAGAGTTCATCCGGTATTTCATGTGTTCATGTTGAAGTGATATCATGGTGACGGAGCTTATATCATAAAGTGGGACTCAATTGTGTTAAACAATGGCCTCCAATATAAGGAGGAACTAATTGCAATTTTTGATCGTGATGTGCGTAAGTTGAGGACTAAGGAGATTAAGTCCGTGAAAGTTCAATGGAAGCATCGTCCAGTTGAGAAAGATACTTTGGAAACTGAGAGGGACATGCGAGACAAGTATCCCTAATTGTTCGTCGATTCAGGTACTACTTCATTCCTTCCTTAGCCTATTTTCCTAAGTTTTGTCACTCGGGGATGAGTGATGGATAAATTGGTATCTATTGTAACAACTTGTTCCCGTCGTTATAGAAATGCCAACGGGGGAAAATTTGGGGCCAGAAAACTTTTTCGTAGTATTTGAATTTTCCCAACCTTGTCCAGATTTGGATGAAATCAGAGTCATCAAGGTGTAGGAAAATCTGGTAACAATCGGGTAAATCATTTATGATTTTGATTACATGAGTGGTTAGATAACTCATTGAGGAATCCGTACGACTTTACAAAATTGAATTCGGATGAGTAGAACTTCCGAAATCGATCTTAGCGTAAAGGGTATTTTATGAGCGTCGTTGGTTAGAGGTGTGTTGTGAAATGGAGATTTTGGAGTTCTTAAAATAGCTCTCTGTTTCGTTCCAGCCTCTTTGGCGCTGGATTATGCCGCTCTGGTGGGGCCGCTGTTGCAGGGTGGTAACCGTTGTGGCGGGCCAGATGCGACTTAAAGTCGTAAATAAACCCCTAAATGACCTTATTTGGTACTTTTCGATTTTTAGAGCTAAGGAACGAACCCCAGGCGACTCCTACTCATTTTTCACCATTCTTGAGGCCAAAGGTAAGTTTTTCACTCCCCGAATCCATTTTTTGATCCGTAAAACGTAATAGAATGGGTGAATATTGATCGGGGAGGGTTTTATTATAGATTATATGGTGAGAACAACCCTAATTTGGGTAATTGGGATCATGGATTTGATCTAGGGTTCATAGAATTGTTAATAATTCGGGTAATTAGTGATTGTTTATTGATTTTCGTATTATATTGATTGTTTGTAGACCAAGAACAAGCGGAACGAATCCGAAAAGGGAAGGATCAAGTTTCTTAGGGTTTCAAGCTTGTTTCAAGGTAGGTGATGGTTGTAATTCTATGATTGTGTGATGTATGTTTGTTCTTGCTTCATTATGATACTTGTATATGTATGAATGTTGCAATGTTGATCACACTTGTTGTAAATGAGATAGATGAGTGATGGTTGCCATGAAATCATGACTTAAATGTATGATCTTGATGATATACTTGTGATTGTGGTGTGTTGAATAGATCGGTTGCCACGTTCCGGCATAACTAACTTGGATCTGTTGCCCCGTTCCAGCATAACTATGGGATCGGTTGCCACGTTCCGGCATAATTATGGAATCGGATACCATGTTTCGGTATGCTACTGTTTGGGTTTGGGTTTCATGAGAGGACCAATGATTTGATATAAAATGTGAAGTTGTTCATAAATGTTGATAATATTGTATATGTTGATATATATGCATGTGATTATAATGTTGTCTTGACTTGCTTATGTTGCACTTAGTGGGATAGCCGCGTAATCCTACCAGTACACTGTGATTGTGTACTGATACTACACTTGCTCTTATTTTTGTTGAGTATAGGGCATTTTCAAGCTGCTACTGACAGACCTTGCTTAGGAGATCAGTGATCGTTCAAATTCAAGGGTGAGTCAATTCTTCCGGGCAGCCATGGGTTCTTTTTAGTCTATGTCCATCATTTTCGGACTTAGACAATGTTCTAGTTAGTTGATTAGTTCATTAGTTGGGGGTTGCATCCCTTTTATTTAAATTTGGTTCATTGTTAGATGTTTTGGTACATTGACTTTCAGGTTCTAGGTTATTTCTTTCGCATTGTTTAGTTCTTGTTAGATTTTTGTTGGAGTTTATGGGAACTCCCTATTTATTTCCTTAGTATTTAACTTGCTTCCGTAACTTAAATGCCTTAGTTTTGGTTTAGTTGTTTGGGTTTGGTTGTAGTAGTGGTTCTCCCACCAGATAGTTAGTGTGGGTGTCAATCACGATGAGTTGGGTCGTGACAGTAAAAAACAAAAAACTGAAACAAAATATATTATATATCTATTGACTATTCTTAGTTTAAGCGATTGATTGGATGATTTTTTAGGTTAATTATTTTCTACTAGGGTAGTAGGCATTTTTTATTTTTTTATGTTTTACTCGGTGATAATATTTATATTGATATTTGATTAAATTTAAATTTATATCGAAGAGTTTCACATTAAGAATAATGTGATTCCTAACATAAGCGATTTTATATCCAAAAAAGATTAAATCCAATATTTTTAATTATAAAAGAAAAAAAAATTATCACTTCATTACGATTTTGATAGATTACCAGGAGGTACTTGGCAGTATGATAAAAAACAAAACTTGGAATTTAGTAAACTTAGAAGGTTCCATCTCAAAAGGTAATCAACAATTCAACATCATGAAATCTAACAAACTTAAATCACCAAAAGTGATACTTTTTTAGTGGTTCTGTTCTTCATATTACTGGACCCACACCATGTTTTTTTTTCAAAAGAAAATTGTCTCAATGATGCCATTTAAAAAATACTTTTTCTGTTATATTTTTTTCAAATATTTTGGTTAGATTTTTTTGTTCATCATTTTATATTTTCTCTTTTAACTTAAATATACACCCTCTATCATAATTTATGGGAATGTATTTGATTGAGCATAAGATTTATCAAGAGAAATAAGAAGATTCTTGAAATTTGTGATCTAAAAAGATAAGCCATATAAAATTTTGAGAAAATTAAATAAATTAGACCTATAAGACAAATTATTTATCCAAATTGGACAACTTTCGCAAATAGCCACTAAAATAATTCTAATTAGGTTCAATAACTAAAGTTTGTTAATTGTTCAGCATATGTTTACTAGTATTTATTTGTTTATCCGCATAATTTCTCCATATATTTATCATGATTGGACCCACAACCCAAACTATTTACCTGCCCCCTAGTTCTATTCAATATATATATATATATATATATATATACATGTACGTTGATGGTATTAAGCAGTAAATGTGTATTAGTAGTTAAAAACAGGGGATAATAAAAGTAAGAGGGTAGCCACTTATAAATAATTGTCCTTTTTGGGGTACAAGTGTTCTTTTCCCTAAAATTTTGTGATTAGAAATCAATTCATTAAAAGCTAAATAAAAATTTTAAAATTAAACTATTACTAAATATGAAAAATATCATTTTTAAAAGTGTCAAATAAATTGATAGAGAAGAAATAATTATTTATCCACGTCAGAGATGGACTGTCTTGTCCCATATATACTTTACCTAGTTGCCTGTAAAATACTTCTCCATACCTACATTCCTATCTATATTAAAAAAAATTACTATTAAAGGAAAGTTTTGGCGTTACAATTAAAGTTATCATAGTAAGATTTAGGGGTTTAAATCGTGGAAATAACATTTTAAAAAATGCTAAAGTAAAGAAATGTCGATAATAGATTTATTCTAATTGGCCCTCTTATGTACCTCACGCATAACAAGAGAGGCGCAAGAGCTGAAGTACACCGAGTTGTCCTTTTGTTAAACATAAAAGAAACACCAGGGCTGCATTTTGGGTGTTAGCTAGGTGCTTGACTGATTTTTTTTACTTTCTTCATATCCCCCTTGCTATTTATGTTATGAATTATTTTACTAAATAAAGTCTTTGGCGCAATGATAAAGTTTTCGTGAATTTATTACATCGTGGAAATAACGATCCTAAAAATGTTATGTAAAATTATGTACAATAAACTTAATGTGATTCGTTCTTTTTCTGGACCTCACTCATAGCGAGGGAGCTTATGTATATTGAACTGTCTTTATTAAAGATTAAAAAAAAAATCAACAAGGGTTTTAGGTGGAGCGGTAAGTATTCATTCATCCTTAATCAGAGATTTCGAGTTCAGTCTTGCTGGGTACACAATTGCCTTTGTTAGAGAGCGCTTTAACCTCAATGTGGATACTAAACACAAGATATGAAACCAAAAAAAAGAAATGATAAAGAGATTGCTCAGAAGGTAAGTACCATCCACCTCTAACCATAATATTATGAGTTCGAGTAGCCAAGGGAGCAACAAGTCAGGAGGAGTAAAACAAAGTGAAACCAAATTAAATTTAATCAGGCCTTAGTGTGGTTACCGTACACCAGTTGCGGAGTCAGGATTTTCACGCGACTTCATGAAATTTTCACAACTCCTTAACCACTAGACTAAACCTTCAACTTGTGTCAATACTCAAGAGGTGTCAATACTTATGTATATATTTATGAAACCAAAATTTAACCTCTATATATAATGTAATTTTCCGGCCAAGAGGTGTCGCTTAACACTACTTGGACAAGGGTGGCTCCACCCTTGCCGCACACCAGATGTGAAATAAAAAAAAGAGAAGAAGGAATTTCTCATATGGTAAGCATCCTCCACCTCCAGCCATAAATTAGGTGTTCGAGTAACTAAGAGAGCAAAAAATGAAAGCTCAGGAAGGATAAAAAAGAGTGAGAAAAAATCATGGCAGCATTTGGTTGTTAGCTAAGGAGGTGAGTGTGGTCCAAGTCTAGTGTTTTTAGGTGGGATGACATAAGTAGGCCATATGACCAATGGATGAAAGAACAAAAGAGACTCAAGCCCTTGCATACAAGACTAATCCCAAAAATCAACATTCAATACCTATTTATTTCTTCCCTTCTCACAACACACCATGTGCTATTGTTTTTTCCACTCTCCCCATAAATACTTTCCTTTCCCTAATTCCAATTCCACACAACTCAAAACATTCAAATATTCAAACCACACCCCAAGTGACCATCCTTTCTAAAATCCCCAAATCTCCTCATATCAAAAAAAACAAAAAATGGCTCTAAAGAAATCAAGCAAACACATCACTCAAAGTGTAGCCCTCAAACAAATCTTGAAAAGGTGTTCAAGTTTTGGAAAAAATGAGAATGGACTTCCTCATGATGTACCAAAAGGCCACTTTGTAGTATATGTTGGTGAAAATAGAAGTAGATACATAATTCCAATTTCTTGGTTGACACATCCTGAATTTCAAAGTTTGCTTCAAAGGGCTGAAGAAGAATTTGGATTCAACCATGATATGGGACTTACTATCCCTTGTGATGAAGAAGATTTTTGTTCTCTAATGTCAATGTAAAACTGCGTACAAAAGATCTAAATGTGGTTCAATCCATTCTTTGAAATAAACTTACGCACTACTAGAGTTTACTGCATCAGCTTGCCCTTTGAATCAGCGAGACACTATTGAAGATTACTATGGAGCAGCTAGATTAGGCCATTAAGTGAATATAGTTGAATTTATTTTGTATTAACTTATCATAAAGAAATCCCTTCTAATTAACTTTTGTGGGATTGAGTTTGTACAATCTCATGTGTTACTAAATATTTTGACAAGTGGTGTTATATTTGCACCCATTTATAAATCTTGATGTTACTATTCATGAGCAAAAAAAGAGAATATCCACAACATTTTTCAAATTAATATAATTGAGTTAAGTAAAATTGATATGCATCATCAATATAAATAATTTTTCCACTGTCAAAATGCTAGCAACGTAAAATAGTGTGAAACTTTAAGTTGAGTTGAAGATATTAATTTCAATGTAGACGTATACTTAATGACTTCACCTGAATTTAATATTTTCAATATGAAAAAGATACATATGTATGGCTTTTTGAAGAAAAAAGTACTAAAATTTCAACAAATAAAATTTTGAGTCGATAAATTTAAAAGTACAAGATATTCAATAGCAATAACATCGAAGATTGAATTTATCAAACTTAAATTCTGAAATTTGTCTTTGATCTCAACTATTTTTATTTCTCAAAGGTAGATACTAATTCTATTTAAGTATCTTGGTGAACACTCAAGATGCTTAATTATAGGTCAAGTAAATAGTCATAAACACTTTTAGTTTGATAATTTATTTTTATTTTTTGCTATTTTATTCTTCATATTTTTTTAACTCTCAAAAAACATTTTTTCTAATACAAAACCTCTAATTTCCATTCCATATTCGTTGCTCTATCATTTTTTTTTTTTTTTACAAAATACTTTTAATTTATAATCTTAGCTCTGATTGACAAGTTCATGCCATTGAATGTGGAGAATTTTTGCTTAAATTTTTGTTACAAATAGGACCCTTAATGCCTTGCACCCACTGCCAAGCTTAGTCTTTTGCTTAATTGACGGCCAAACAAATTAGTTTGAAAAATGATTTTTTTTTTTTTTAGAAAATTGTGCATTATAGCAAACTATTAATTCAAAATAAATGTTATATCTACAGTTTCTTTTAATTCTAGTTCGTAGCAAACACATTGTCATTTTCACGTCTCTCTCCTGAATCTCACTCGTCACTATTAATTCTCTCCCTCACCTCTCTCACTTTTATACAAACACAAATGTATAAATTGTATTTGTGTTTGTATAAAGCGAGAGAGACCGCATATACAAATACAAATGCATATCACTCCCTCCGATACACTTACAATTATACTAATATAAATCTTCATCTGCTCGGTTCTCTTTTCCCTTTCTCTCTCTCTCTCGCTTTATACAAACACAGATTATACAAATACAATGTACAATTTGTGTTTGTATAAAGCGAGAGAGAGATTTGATATACAAATACAAATGTTTTAACTCAATTCAATTGTATATTAACTAGATTCATTTGTATATAAATTCAAATTTTATGCAGATATACAAACACAATCATTGATATGTATACATAGTAGTTACATTTATACAATTATCTAACCGATATATATATACAATTCACCTCTCTCCATTCTCTGCCCTCTCATGCTCGCTTTTCTCCTCTCTCTCTCCTAATCTCGCTTGCCACTCTAGCCTAACAGAAAGAACATATACATATACAAATGCAATTTTCATACACAGACACCCGATTTATACAAATCGTCGCGATTTATACACTTGTTGTGATTTATACAAATCAGATGCTCCATAAAGTGCAAATAGCAAAATTATAGCTATACTCTTTTTTTTTTTTTTTTTTTGTTTTATTAGAAGTGTTTTCTGAAAAAATATTTTGGAGAGTAGTTATTTGTATTTTAACTAATGATTTTGAAAATATTTTTATCAATATTAAAATAGCAATTTATACTTGATCAAAATTTCAAAAGTTTTTTGAAAAAAAAAAAGGTTATATTTGCTCAAAACTACTATTTTTTTTCTAAAAGCTTTAGCAAATACTTTAACTCTCTAAATAAACAATTAAGAACGAAAAAGAACACTTAACTTTCCAGAAACTTTGTCAAATCGGATATTAAATTTACAATATTTTTTATGCCCGAGTTATTTGAACAAATAAGAAAAGCGATAAATCATATTTCGGTCAAACGTCAATTCAGTGGCGGAGTCAAAAATTTTACAAAGGGTGTCCAAGTGCTAAAGTGAACCTGCTCTTCTTAAAGAGTGAAATTTTTTTTTTTGCAACTAGTGAGATTCGAACACACAAACACTTAAAGCTTGTGTGTCTTTACTTCAAGGTGCTTGAAACCACTTGGCTACATCATATTGTTGTGTCAAAAGGTGTCCAAAATATGTTATTTAGCCACTTTTTATATCATTTTACTTGTATATACGGTATAATTTCCCGACGAAGGGTGTCCAATTAGACACTCTGACATAAAGGTGGCTACGCCACTACGTCAATCCGTCTGAAAGAGAAAAAAGTGCAATGCAGAGATGTGCAAAAAAAAAATATAGTACTCTCGTCGTTTCAATTTGATTGACATTTTTGACTTGACACGTAGTTTAAGAATATTTATACTCCCTCCGTCTCATTTTATGTGGCACTTTCCAAATTTCAAGATTCAAACCAGTCTATCTTTGACCGTAAATTTTTCATAGATCTTTTAAATATTTTGAATTATCAGTTATTGTGACTTATAGTACTTTTACATAGTTTACAAATATATAAATTTCATTTCAAAAAAATTGAAGATTCCATGCGCAAATTTTCGATCAAACTTAAACTGTTTGACTCTCGAAAAACGAATAATACCACATAAATTGAGACAGAGGGAGTATATTTTAATCTTGTCATCTTAAATTAAAGTCATATATTGTAGACTATATCAAAATGATTTTTAATCATTAAAAAAGTAATTAAAAAGATGTCTTTTAGTCTTGTGATTTTAAACATGTCATATGAAAAGTTATGATTAAAAGAATTGCCAAAAAAGAAAAGAGACATTCTCTTTTAAACGGGCAAAAAAAAAAGTAGTACAAACAAACTGAAACAAATGTTTAAATTATTAGTATTAATAATTAATTAATCAAGTAATAATAATTCCAATGATGTAATCAAGTACTAATTGTTTTGATTGGATTAACTGATAATTTGACCATATGTTAATGCATTGTTGAACACACATTATTTTGAGCACATGCTAGTAGGACCCTTATGACCATAGCCTTAATTACCTCCTAATAAATTCTTATTCAATGATATAGATTTTGAAACAAAATAGTTAAACATTGACATTTTCTTATTCTATCGTTGTTTGATTTGACACAATATTTTTTTAATAAAAAAGACTTATAAAATTTATGATCTAAAACAATTCTTAATATTTGATTTTGCTATGATATTTATCCTTTGTATATGTAAATAGTTAGTATTTGAATATAAATTTGTATATTTTGTTCACAAGCCCAATCAACATATGTAAATCTTTTTAAAAGTAAAATGTTTTCATTATAACATAGTGAATAATTTTCCTTTTTTCAAGTATTAAATATCATTTTTTTGGTTGCTTTGCAAGGATTAAATTGATCTATAACCGTTACCAATGTAGAGAATTTTATTATGTACTTTTTGCAATAGATAATTCGAAGAAAATCACTATAGTGGTAAGAAATTATGCACACTCAAAGTGTGTCCTAATCGTTTGTACTCTTAGATCGAAATCAAGAAATAGACTAGCAAGAATTCGTACTATAAGAGAGTAGTAGAATGAGATTGATAAAAATATTGTTCTCAATAATCAATTCAGACGACTAACCGAAAACCTACAAGTCAGCCTTGAATCCCAAACATTAATTCAAACAACTTTACGTAGAAGACGAATAACAAGCTTCAAAGGCATTCAATGTGAAACCTTCAGATGTGTTGTTTGATTGGTAGGATTAGGATAACAATCTCGAAATAAAATGCGACAAATAAATATTAAATAATTTGAAAATTATTATATTTCATCATTTTTATTAAAATGGCGGAATTAGATATTCTAACATATTGAATTTGACTCAAAATTATCCTCATGATATCCCATGTAAAATTGGGAAGATATTGTAAACATATGAATATAATATGACACAAGATTCAGTACTAACGTACAGTAAATAATAGTAATGGGGACAACAATGTTGCATTTACCAACCATTGAGTATCACTAGTCATGCACTAGCAACCTCATAATTTTAGATTTTTAAAGACAATAATGGACCCTTTTAAAGATTATTTTCTTTGGCTCTTCCTTCGATGCTCGGTATTCGATATGTTTCACTAAATTTAGATTCATGATAGGAAGTCACACGTTAGGGACTAAATTCTTAGGGTTTTATTCTGATTTTTATTCTTTTTTTTTTTTGGAAGGAAAGTTAAAGTATATGTTACCCTAAATGTTTTAACTTTTGCTGAAAGAAAAGTATAATTTTCTTTCATATTTGGATTATTCCTTCTTTGGAAGAAAGATTTGGAACTGTATAAATGAAAACTCTTCTTCTTATACCACAATACAATAGTATCTACAATGTAGACGTTTAAGAGTTTAGTTTATGGAGAGATTATTTTCCTAATAGAGTTTATGTTTTTTTATATTAGTTTTCAATATGTAGGTCGCTTAATCAAACTCTATTAATAATATGTTTTTATTTGTCATATGATTTATCACCGTCTTAATTTGCAATGGTAAGATTTTGCATGACGCCCTAATTCATTTCAAACCCAACATAAATTACTCTCTAACAAAGGCGATTTCGTATTCAGTAAAGTTCAAACTCAAATTTTCTAATTAAAAATAAATAAATAGTTATCACTCTATCACAGCTTTTCAAGATTTAAGATAGATTTCAAAAACATATCTGAAAACTAATTAATTGTTGGACAAAGGGAACTGGTCCACACAATTATGTATGGATGAAACTGTTCAAAATTGTTATTAGTCTTTTTCATTTAGGTTTAACGTTAAGTTGATTTAGGATTAGAGAAAAGACAAATTGAGGATTATAATCACTAGTTTTAAACCCTTGTATCTATATTTCTTTTTGTGTACCTCATTGGTAGCCTCAATATTTGTCCCCCCTAATTTTCCTACCACACAATATATCCACCTTGCCCAATTTAATGAGGGAAAAGAGTCAAGTTTGGCCATGTGTGTACTGTCATAAATTTGAGTAAATTTATTTTTTGATGAATGTGTTTCAATTTTTAAAATTTTTGGTTAGTCAAAAAAAATTGGAAAGTATTTTTTTCTAAAAGGAAGATAAGTACTTTAAAATAAGGAAAACAAGTTTCATAAATAGCATTTCATATTTATTTTATGTATCCTCCTCACCATCGTACATACTTGATCATCTTTACTCTCACCGTCATAGCCTCCGCCCTTACCTCCTACAATATATAATGTGTTTGGCACGAAAGAAATATTTTTTCATAGAAATTGTTTTCTTGAAAATATTCTCAAAGAAAATTAAGGGAATTTCTTGCTTATTTCTTACGTGCAGTATATAGTATTATTATAAAAATATTGTATATAATCTAGACAAATATTGTGAGAGGTGATAGTGGGAGTTAGGGGTGATGGGGATAGGGGATATGAGGGTGGGGCGAAGATGAGTTATGTTGGAAGGGTGGCAAGGACAGAAACAATGTGAAATGTCACTTGTGGAACTCGTTCCCCTACTTCTATTAAGGAAGACATTTTCTTCATTTTTAAGGAGCTTATTTTTCTAGATAAATTGTTTTCCAAAGTTATTGACCAAACAAACATGAGAAAATTGAAATAGAAAATGTTTTTCTCCATACCAAATACACTTTTTATATAAAACAATTTGCTTACGTATGAAACACAAAAAAATAAGTAAGAGACTCATTTATTTTCCTCCGTACCGAACACGTCTTTATTAACAATGGAGCTCCAATTAATTTTAAATTATAATCAAAAGTTGAGGGATATATTATATGTGGACTTCTAACTTCAAAACTCAAGAACTCTCGAGGATCTCGAATTTCGAATTTCTTTTAATTATTAACTATTCCCTCCGTCCACTTTTATTTGTCATGTTGTGTTTTTCGAAAGTCAATTTGATTAATTTTCAAAGTTAAATTAGATTACTTTAATTCGATATTTTAAACAAAAAATTTAGCTATTCAAAAACTATACGAAAAGCACTATAAATCGCATTGAAAAAATACATCGTAAAATGTTAGTCAAAGTTTTTATAATTTGATGCTAAAAAGAAAACTATGATAATTAAAAGTGGATGGAGGTGGTAAGTTATTATTTTATTGTACTTTTAGTCCTCAAACTAGATGACTAAATATATTTGACCTCAATTAAATTGTATGATTTGGTTCGAATCATTGATTTAACTAAGTGATGTATATTTGACATCCGATTAAATCAAATAAATATTGCATATGATAGGGGAGAAAAGACAATTATTCAAACTTGGGGGAAGTTCAATTATTAATATTGTGTCTAATATTGAAATATACACAACTTATTTATTTTATCTTTTACTATTTGTCATTTTTGTCTGCAAGCTAAACTTTATTGTTAGCTCTTAAAAAATAATTCTCCAGAGTAATGATACCAAAAAAAAAAGTTTTTAAAAAAAGAGATAAGTATTTGAAACACTCTTGATTTGGTGCAAATTATTACCTTCATCTCGGAAATATTGACAGCCTTAAATACACTCTTCCATGTACTAGACTAACTAAATTTAGACATATCCTAATCTGTCACATGACATAGCATATGGTCTCAAACTCTCGTAGAAGCATGAAACTTATAATAAAAAGATGAGAGAAGTGTTAAAAGCACCCCTAAACTTGACGAAAATTCGAGAATGTATTTAAGTTTAGTTACTCAAGTAAAAGGATCTTTTTGAGATTGTCAATTATTTAGAGATGAAACTAATAATTCTCACAAAATTTGGAAATGTTTTCAATACTTCTCTTTTAAAAAAATAGAAAAGCTAAATATGATCTTCCTTTTGCATGTAGATTGATTATGAGGAAATATGCATCAATCATGTTATTGATAATACATAAACATATCCTTTAACTTGAGCTTAATTAGCTGACATGCATCTCTATCTTCCAATTTAGGATGTGCACAAATAAATACTCAAACTTTGTATAAAATTAAATAAGTAATACACATATTCTACGTAACATATAATACAAATCAGTAACCATATAGAACAAGTGTATCTTACCGTTATAAGAAATTGGTCTATGAGTTATATATAATAGGGAAAAAGGGCCTGATATACCCCTCAACTTTGTCATTTGGAGCTGATATGCCCTTCGTTATGAAAGTGACTCATATATACCCTTACCGTTATACAAACGGCTCACATATACCTCTATAATTACAAAATGAGCTCACATATACCCTACATTTAACGGAAGTGCAAAATTTAATTTTAAATTTATATTTTTGACTTTTAATTTTTTTAAAAATCATTTAGGGGTATATATGATTCTTCTAGCAAAGTTCATGGTATATTTTTATTTTTTTCATACATAAATTATTTTTTGACTTCTTTGATTATCATTATTTGAGTTTCTTATTCTTATTTTATTTTTTTTCTTTCATTCCTTAGTGTAAATTTAAAACTACTTTTTTGTGGCTATATTATAATTTAAAACTATTTTTTTTTGGCTATATTGTAATTTAGTTTTTGTATTTGAAGAAAAAAATTGGGTCGTCTATAACAAATTTTACAAGAATATTAGTGAAACATAAATAAATTTGACCATCAAAATAATAAATCTAAATTAGTCATTGAAACAAAAAAATATATGTTTGAGGAGGATTAAATATCCCCATATGGGATTATATTTTTTAAAAATAAATAATTAAAAAATTAAACTAAAATTAATTTTTTTTCACTTCCATTAGAGGAAAAGGGTATATGTGAGCCATTTGTATATAAGCAGAGGTATATATGAGTCACTTTCATAACGGGTATAAGAAATCGGTCTATGAGTTATATATAATATACTAAATCTTTTGAAGTGTAGTTTTCATCACTTCAAACCGTTCGTCATTTAGATATTCCTATAAAAGGTTATGAATATTTTTATTAAAGGTCGTCCTATGAGGAAAATGATTTTGGGTCCGGAATTACTTCAAGAATCTTTTTTCTTTTTTTTGATTTTCTATTCAATACCTACATTAGAGTCCGATATCAGAATTCGCGTAGGAAAGTCCCACATTAGAAGTAAAACGCTCCCTAACAAAGACAACTCCTCACCAAGAGACTCAAGCCCAAAATCTCTAATTAAGGATGAAAAAACACTTACCACTCCATTCCAACATTCGGTGGTGTACTTCAAGAATCTATTAGTAGTTACTTAGCGTTGTTGGGTCTTCTCTTCTATAACATGGAAATTTAAAAAGTAAGAATACATGTCCAAAAAAAAAAAAAATCGACCCAAACCAAACCAAACCAAAAATACCCTCATCAACAAGGCCACATATTCTAAATATTGAAAACCAACATCAAATATTTGCTTGACTATAAGTTTTATTAATCGTTCATAAATCCCAAGGGCCAACTGTCTCACGGTTTGAAACTTGGTGGATAAAGGGCTAAGCCTCGGCCTTACTCTACTTAAATACCAAGCATTTGTTCTTGATAGGGTTTTAACTCGTCACGTACACCTAACTCACACCTCATGGATCGTACTCTTACTATTGAACCAAAGCCATGGTGTTGTCCTAACAAAAGGAATACTATAACATTCTAGTGAAATTCATTGAAAGCCCTTGGATACCAACAACATGGAATAAAAAATACCCAGCAAAGAATAATGGAAAGATGTAAAACCAAGCCATCAATTGCAATAAGAGCTAACCACAAGAAGATGCCTTCCCTAAACCGGGCTAGATGATTTCTTCCAATCCGTTCTAGCCTTGGTGAACATTACCTAGTACATGTTGCTGGTGGAGGTGACAAATATCCTGTCGAATTAGTCGAGGTGCGCACAAGCTGGCCACGACACTACAATTATCAAAAATAAATACATATCTAAGCTACACATAGTTCCAATGAAATACTTGAGCCATAATGAGAAACTTGTCCCAATCCACATTGCAAGAAAGACTGGTAAACATCCTTGTATGTTGTATTCTGAAAATCACTTACTTATATCTAGTCATATATGGAAGACAGAGTCAACATCCTACATTGAGCGTTTCTCAGATTGCACATTTCTCAATTATAAGAACAAGAACAGCGATACAAAGCTTCTCATGCACTATTACAATGAATTTACGAACTCAAAAACCAGATACCAACCAATGCAGGGAGATTATCTTCTTACAGGAGGCACAACACCTCGACCAGGTGCTGCTCCACGACCTGCAGCCTGTGCCTGCAAACAAGTTCATAATCAGGCATGTCTTTTTGCTAGAAAAAAGCACAATAGTTGGCAAGTGAAAATACACGTAAAATTAGAAGCGGCACTAACTTTAGCTCGCATGGCCATAGCACGTCCCCGTCCAACACCGAGTGATGTACCTTTGCCCTTCAATAAATGAAATCAAACATAGGTCAAAGCACTTCATTAAAACAGATAAATGAACATAGGTGCAACTAAAGTGTACCTTGATTCTGGATTCTAGCCGCTTGAACATGGGAGCATTCTTAAGCATATCAGGAATTATCATGAACCTGGCGGAAACTAAATTTCAGCTCCGATCTTGCCAGAAGCAGCACATTATTATGGAAAAGGAGGACCACATACCTGACTTTGCTGCCTCGAATAAAAACGTGTTCCAGTTGTGACACCCTTCCATCCTGCATTAACCCACTTTAGCAATTAGTGTCACCAATAGTGAAAATAAAAAGCAGGAATTCGCAATACATTTCGTTTTCGATGAGTAACAAAACAGGAACCAAATATTGCAGCTATGAAGGTGCACGATTCATTGAACACCAAGCACCCAGCAGCAAGCCCGGCATCATCATTAATGTGCCTAGCAGAGTGGGGGTACATATTCCCAAAAATTGCACACTGGGGCAAAAGATCAGAGAGATCTGTGTGGTTTATTCATTTGAACACAATAATTTCTACGTTAATGCATTTTCCATTCACGAAATGACAAATTATCGAGGGCATGCATTATAGTGCAGGACAAACTTGGTTTGGTTGTACCTCATTCTTGTATATCTCCTAATATATTAGGCAAGTAGGGTTTCTAGTACTTCAATTATCGCACTATTTTGTTGTAGTTATTGTTCCTTTTTCAAAATGCTTTGTCATGCTTTCTATGCTTGCCATGATTTCTTCACTTGCATTATTTTTTTCAACATACTTTGATATGATTTTCCTTGAGCCGATTGGTCTTTGGAAATAGAATCTCTACAAGGTTTGAGTACACTCT
The DNA here is from genome assembly GCA_035578085.1 of Solanum pinnatisectum. Classification (NCBI taxonomy): domain Eukaryota; kingdom Viridiplantae; phylum Streptophyta; class Magnoliopsida; order Solanales; family Solanaceae; genus Solanum; species Solanum pinnatisectum. The sequence continues at coordinate 3,463,140 of CM069078.1, forward strand.
ACCCTCCCAAACCCCACTTGTAGCATTACCCTATGTATGTTGCTGTTGTAAATAAGGTAAATAGAATTCCATTCAGAAATGGAGAATCAAAAAAGGGAAACTAGAGAAAACACAAAACCAACAGAAAAACATAAGCAGTGTTTTGGGAATCAAGAAGTGGAAAAAAGCAACGAGGGCTCGCTTCACTGAAGCAAGAAGCGAGAAGCGAAGCGTGCGCTTTTTTTAAGTAAAGCGGTATTTAGTATAAAAATAAAAAAAATATTAAATAACTAAATAGAGGTAATATATTCTTAGATTAAAAGTAAATAGATAGTCAATAATCCTAAGTCATAACATATAAAGAAAAAACATAATTAAATCACAAAAGGATCAACTTTACTAGTTACTTACAAGCAAAAAAAAAGAAAAAAGAAGTGTAACTTAGTAACAAAACAACAAATAAACTAAGTAAAAACAAAATAAAGATTGTTAAGTGCAGCAACCAGCATACGCCATACACATCACACTGTATAGAAAAAAAACAGAGCACCAATAGAAATTGAAAAAAACAGAGCTGCAATAGAAGTACAGAAAAAAACACAGCAGCAACCAGAAATAGGAAAAAAACAGTCGCAGATACAGCAACCAAAAAGAAGAAAAGAAGAAGAAGAGAAGAAGTTCGAAACCCCTTGCAAGCAAAAGCAAGGGGTTTGCCTTCTGGATCGAGCTCGTCGCACCGGGCTTGCCTAGTGCCGGTTACCTCTCCTATAAGTTTGTGAGCTATTACATAGGAGCGGAGATTTTTACCCTGTGCGCACCCAAAGGATAGCAACTGCGGGTTTCCCTTGTCATGAAAAAAAAACCTACAAACACAAAATATCCTCCTCTTTGCAATTCTACCACCAGCACTAGACACCTGTTCTGGTATTTTATATCATAAAGCCCAATATTTTATATTTTATATCCTACCAAACAAACACTACTAAAGTTTTCTCTATCTTTTGTGTACACATGGATGAGCAAACTTCAATTTAAACCATGTAAACATAAGTGACCACACCACACACATGCATTCTTTGTATATGAGATCATACTAATGTTTGACATATTACATGATCATTGTTTGATATTGATAGGCATACTACTTTCAGATTTTGCAGCCCCATAAAAATTAGCAATATTTTTAAAATTAACAGTGATTGTTTTGAAAAGTGAAAGGGGGCCAAAAAGGGGACAGTTCACACTCCACTGGGTTGAAGCAAAAGGCATGAAGAGATGCACACTTCTTTAAAGTAAAGCGTACGATTACAGAAATTTAAAAAGTACCAATCTTATAAGAATTTAGTGGTGTAATAACCAGATTTGCAATGAAAACAATTATTTCACCATCATATAGAAAATAATGTCGATATTTGTCAAACTCCTCCAAGGTGAGATTCAAAAAACCCACCATTTTCTCAGGATCACTCTGTGCATCATTGTTGACCATTTTCCCTTAATCACCTTGTGTGACATAATCTCTCATCAATTCCCTTTACCTAATATAGCCAACTCTTATTCAATTAGGCAAGCAGTCTACCTGGAATGTGTCTATACTCAAATCAGTAGGTTAAATCCAGGAAAGTTACACCTTTCTTGAGACAGATATTTTAGATTTCCACCTATCAGTCCTTCTCTTTTCAGGTTATGAATCTTGGGTGACAATGTCGCACAAAAGCTGGCTTGGATAATGAAAACGGTATATAGATAAATTCCACTTAAAAAAATTTAGCCAACATTTGGTTGCATTACATCATTACATATGAACTTCCAGTCCAAAAATTCTTGAAACTCTCAACCATTGAAGAGTTGAAGTTGGAGCACCATAACAATTTAAAGGACTGAATATTAACTTCTTCAAGAACAAGAAGCACACAAAGATGGACCCAAAGGTGTAGCTAATAGTCAATGAAGTGGGAGGGGAACCATGAGGATTCTGGTTCCAATGCAAACGAAATCAAAAAGCCACTAGGTAATTCATTCTCATCTTCCTAAGCCTTAGTGGGCAAAGTTATTTGGTACCTAGTTGGTTGGAGGTAGCAGGTACCTGCTGGAATAGTCGAGGTGCACCTAAATTGACTCGGAAACCACCGTCACCATAAATAAGCAATTAAGCTACTTAGAAGACTGTCCAGAACTTGTGCAATAATTTTCGTATCTCGCTTCCATAGCTTCTAACATGGAAATTTCGAATCATAAACGGAGCAAAGATCCCAGGGCTCAATTTTTCAGGCTATTCGCCATAAGAGATTAACAAATAAGCAAAAAGTAATACAGTTTACATTTGTTTATTGTTTTTGTATAATTTGATACGAAAACTTAGGGTTTAGGATTAGGGTTTAGGAATACGGCGCAAACCAAATCAATGAACTAAAAAGTAGAAAAACCTTACTTTGGCAGTGTAAGTGATGCTTTCGAGCTGACAATTCCAGTTATCCTCGCACTCAACCATACTTCCTCTGTAAAGCTCACCGCTCTTCATCTCTACGGTTACTATGTGCCCTGTTGCTTCGTGTAGAAGCTTCACCGGAATCCCCAAGCTACGACTCATCGTTATTATCCTTCTAGAACCTTCTCTTCTTCTCTGCTAAACCTAATGGTTGTTTTCCGGCGAGTCGCTCGTCGGAACTCGTAACGCTAAATACCGGGAAATGGAAATGAAGAACTTGTAGAAGGTAATATATGACTTTTGGCCCCCAAGTTTTAAACATTTAACAAGCGCAGTCAAATTTACTGAGTAAATGACCAAAATGATCTTTAATGTATGAATAATACTTTATTTTAGTCCTTAACGTGTTTCATTCGATTAAAATAGTTTTTAATGTATAATAAAAAAATTCATTTTGATCCTTAACATATTTTACTTGATTAAAATAATTCTTAATTTATAACAAATGGTGTTTATTTTGATCTTTTGTCCTAAATTTATTTAATTGTGGACCCCACATGGCTAACAAAAAATTCGCCATTAGAAAAGAGAATATAGTAAATTTTGTTGGAAAAACTAGAGAATATGGTGTTAGGTTTTATGGAGTCTTTCTTTGGAGCTAATAAAAAAAGACAATAATAAATTTTGTTAATCACGTAGGGTCCATAGTAAAATTTAACACTTTTTTCTTAATAGATCAATTCGGTTTAGGATAAAGGACCAAAATGAACACATTTTATCAAACATTAAAAATCATTCCAATCAAGTAAATATATTAAGGATCAAAATGAACATTTTTGTTATACATTAAGGACTATTTCAATCAAGTGAAATATATTAAGAATCAAAATAAAACATTAGTCATACATAAAGGACTATTTTTGTCATTTTCTCCAAATTTACTACTCCGTCTATTTACTTTTACCTATCACATATAGCACGCTTATTAAAAAGACAATGATTGGCATGACTATATTACTATACTATTCTTATTCATTGGTATTTAGTATTAGGTCTTCAATAATAATTTGAGAAATAAGTAACTAACGGTAAGGGTAAACATGAAAAAAAAAAATCTTGATATGTTAAAATGACAAATAAAATTAAAATTTTATTGTTGAAATAGTGGATAAGTAAAAGTAAACTGATGGAATTGTTTTTTTTTTTTTTTTTTGTGTGTGTGTGTGTGTATATGATTTGGACAAAAGTTACTGGTGCACATGAATGCTCACCGCTTCCAAGAAAATTAAAAGTTTTATAATTCATTTTTAATTTAGGATGTGTTTGATCATGAAAATTGTGAATATTTGAAGAAGAAGAAAAATAGTATTTCGTTTTTAAAGTAGAAAATTATATTTGTAAATTCAAATTGTGTTTGGCCATAAATACAAATTGAAATTACTTTTGTAAATAATTTAGAGTGAAAATGCGAAATTAACTTTTTGATTTTTTGAAAATTTCATAATTCAACTTCAAGTTGAATTTCATAATTTTTATAGTCAAACATGTATGTTATTTGGAGTTCAACTCCAGAAGAAAAAAAAAACATGATCAAACACCTATTTAATATTTCGTCCGGAATTTTTTTCTACAATTCTATATCTAAATTGAAGATACCAAACCAATTAAAACGAAAAGAGAAAAACTGAACTATACTTATTTAATAAGGTATGATATTGATATTGCACTTTAGAAATACTTAGTACATATAATACCAAGCTAAAATGTCTAAAAATGCGCCATATCAACGAACGAACAGTCGAATACCCTTACTAAAGGGGGAACCCATCGGTGGCCCCCTAAACTTCGCACGAAATTTCACTTAGACACCTCAACTGGACGATGTTCATTTTAGACATCTCAGGTAGGATTTCGTTGTGTCATTTTGACACTTTTCGCTGACATGGCATGGTAAGTGTAATGCACCCAAAATCAGCGCGTGAAGAGGCTCTTTTTCAGGCCAAAAAAATAATATTTAAAAGGTTTTTACTATTCTTCTTCCTCATTCTCTCCTCCACCACACACCATCCATTTACCACCGCTGCCACCATCGCTATTAATATAGTCAAATTAATTTTTTTATTTATTCAGTTGCGAAAATCACCACAACCATCGTCATCTTCTCATTCTTATTCTTTAGAAAATAGCACAAAAGAGATATAGAGTGTATGAAAAAAGACGATTTCCGATTCCACCTTTTTCGCCGGAAAAAATGGATATGAACACTCATATTTAATAATTTTTCTTTCTTTCTCTCCTTGTCTCCCTCCTCCTCCTCTCTTTTTCTCTCAAAACAACACTAAGATAGAAAGAAAAAAAGAATCTAAAACAATTTTAAAGAGCAAATTAAGAAAACAAATTAAGAAAATTGTTGGGTATAGTAGAGAAGACAACTACCATGGGGGGCAAGGTGGGGAGGGGAGGGGTTAAATTGATTTTTTTTAGAATAATATTTTTATTTTATTTACTAAATAGATTTTAAAATAATTTTTAACTTAAAATAACACATGTAATCATTTAATTCGTCGTTTGCCACATCAGCAACGAGTGTATTACACTCTCCTTCAGCTTTTTTCTTATTGTAAAAAAAGGGTTAAAAGAATATAACGGAACCCTACATGAGGTGTCTAAAATGAACATTGCATACTGAGGTGCATGTGAAATTTCACAAATTTAGTGTGCCAATGGTTCCCCTTACTAAAAAAAGACAAGTGCACATGTAGTGAGGATAACTATTTAAGTTATGATGGAAGTATATATCTTTTTAAGATTCGTTGTTTTAAAATAACTTTAGTCTCATGAGATTGAAGTTGAAAAAGATCACTTATGAAATTACGAACTTTAGACATACACAAATCTGAATTTAGACTTGTCAAAATATAAATTCAAAAAAATATATGCAAGATTTGGCATATTGCTTGTACAAACAAACTTAAGATATTTTTGTTTGATATTTGCTTTGATGGTGTGACGACCTGATTTCCGTAGTTATGGAAAAACCAATGGGGAAAGAATTGGGGCCAGAAAACTTTTTCGTAGTAACTTGGGATTTTCTAGCCTAGTCCAGATTGGGACGAAATCGGAGTTAGTGAGGTCTAGGAAAATCTGGTAACAATTGGGAGATCTAATTATGATTTTGATGACATGACTAGATAGCTAAGACGTTAAGGAACCCGTACGACTTTACGGAATTGAATTCGGGCGAGTAGAACTCCTGAAACTGAACTTAGCGTGAACGGATATTTTCTGAGTGTCATGGGATGAGGGTGTGTTATAAAAATGGGGATTTGAAATTCATAAATTGCTCACTAGTTCCGTGCAAGCCGCTGTGGCGGGATTATTCTCGCCAGGGCGGGGCCATTATGGCAGGTTTGGGTCGTCATAGCGGGACAGACGCGACTTAAGTCGGAAATAAAACCCCAAAAATGTTTTATTCTGCATTTTTCAACTTTGAGAGCTAAGGAACGACCCTAGGTGTGTTCTTAACGGGTTTTCACCATTTTTGAGGCTAAAGGTAAGGTTTTTACTCCCCGAATCCATGTTTCGATCCGTAGAATGTAAATTCATGGGTAATTATCGATGGGGGAGGGTTTTTATTTAGAATTTATGATGGAAAAAGCCCTAATCTAGGTAGGAGGATCAAGGGTTTGGTCTAGGGTTATTGGGTTTGTTATAATCCGGATAATTAGACATTTGATTGTTGATCTTTGCGTATAAATTGTTGTTTGTAGACCTAGAACAAGTGGAAGGAATCTGGAAAGGGAATGTTCAAGTGCCTTAGGGGATTCAAGCTTGGATTCGAGGTAAGTGATGGTTGTGATTTCATGTTGGTGTGATAAATGTTTGTAATTGATCATTATAATGTATGTATTTATGCAAATGTTGCATTATTGATCACCCTAATCGTAAATGAGGATATGTTGACACCCAATTTTGATCCTCCCAGATAACGATTAATTTTCGAGAGTCTTAGATTTCAAATGATTTAAAATAATTAGTTTTATAAATTTCAAAAATAGTTTGCAAATTATTTTAAATAAGTTATGTCATTTATTATAATTTTTAGACAATACTTATATTTTACATATTTATGTATATAATTAGTACATTTTATGAATACTCGAAAATCGTCTCAAAAAGATTTTAGTTTTACTTAAATTTTTGTCAATTAGTTTAGTTAATTAATAGTTAATATTTTTGAATTAATTAGTTTAATTAAATTAATTATTTTATTTTGTTAAAGATTAAGAAGATTGTTAATTAATTGAGAACAATTCATCTTATTTTAATTTTGGGTCGAATTTAACCTATTGCACCAATTTGATTAAGATTGCAATTCATGGGGTTATTTTCTTAATTCAAATTGACCGCACTATGCTTCCTTTCCAAATTCCCAAAATTGACCCAAATTGCTATCTTCAAATCCTTTTCCTATAGATACAGTAGCCCACCAAAAGACCCGGCCCATTTCTCACAAAAATCGGCCCAATACAATTTTCTTTCAGCAATGCAATTCCAAAAAGACCCAACAATACTAAAAACCATCAGTTCAATTCAGACGCATACACAGCAATACCGACCCCACCCCTGTTCATCTTCTTCACGATCGAAACCAAGAAATTCTAGAAAGCAGCGACCCATCAACCTCGAAATCAGCCCAGTCCAGCTGTGAATCGCGTCCAGCAGCCCAGAAAATCGATCCGACCCCAACTCGTTCTTTTCTTCTTCACGCCAACGAAGCAGAAACCCAGAAACAAATGCGTACAATTCCCATGACAAACTCCAACGTTCACAATGCAACACACACGGTAGCAAACAGAAAGCACGCGTTTTTCCCTTTCCTCTTTCGAAATGGGGTGAAAATTTCAAAAAAAGTAGGTTTTTCTTTAATGGTGAAAGGTTTTTGAAATTCAAATTTGTGCGCCTTGAACTCAAAATTGCCCTCATCTTTTCCCCCCAAAATTTGAACCCTAATTTCCCCATATATAAACATCTTTTCTATTCATTTGTAGGGGTGGGAGATTTTTAGTGGGATTTTTCTTTTGTTTCAAGTGAAAATATACAGAATACCTTAAGGAAGAATAGGTAAAATACATTCTAAATACTCCAAGAAAACAGGGAGATTTTCTTGTTCGTTGATTCGTGTCCGAGCTCCGTGGTAAAAGTCGCATTCCTCTGCTCGAGTTTCTCATCCCTGTTCGCTACCATAAAAAAGGTAATACTTCTTCCCTCATTTATATTCTATTTTGATGTTATGTGATGAACCTATTTTCGGTTGGGTTCCTTTAGCTTTATTTTGTTTTCTTCTTTATTTTGACTCTAATATTCTTGATTGAAAATATGTTCGGATTGAATAAGAGTTTTCCGGCCTATTTCACTGTTGAGACTCCATTTGTGAAGAATCTTGAACATCGGCATATCTTAGCTTTCTGTTGAAACTGGTTAATCGAATCAGCTTAATGTGTTCTATTATAGCAGTATACTCCAGTTGTTGTGCGTAGTATTATCTATGGCTTATCTTCCTACGTTTCTTTTTCTCAAAAAAAAAAAAATTTAAGTTGGTATGGTATAATTTCTTGTATGTTGATGTAGTTTCATGGTTAGCTGAGGTCTATTGTTGGTGCTACATGTCCTTTTGAAAGAACTAGTATAGTCAAATGAAGTATTATAATCTGAATTAGTTGGTAAAATATCACTTGCTAGAAGATACCTTTATATTTAATATACTCATTTTGAGTGAGTTGGCATTGATTTTCTGTTAAAACTATTTGTAGCTGAGCTTTAATTATTTGTAAAAAATTTTGTAGCTACTTGACTCATGTCCTAGATTTTATGTCTTCCTCGGAGAAATACTTTCTTTCGTTCTTTAGCATATAATATTCATGGATGCTCTCTGCTTAACTGACTATTGAATAAATGTATACATTTGGAGTGGGTGAATTAATTTTCTCAAATCTATTACTGATCTAATCACTTATGTTGTTTATTTTGACATCACTGTATGGTGTCAATTTGATATCACTATATGTTGGTCCATTTCGTTCATAATGGCAATTTGTCCACATGCCCAATTTATTTACTTGGTTTCAGTTATTTGGAAGCATGTTGGATGTCAGTAATATTTCCTCTCATTTTGTTGTCCATGTGCTTAATTCTGCCTTAAGCTTTTACCTCTTCTTTGTTGTATGTTAAAGATCAGTTGTTACCAAAAATGTTACTTGTTGCCAATTATTTTCACTCTAATTTTTATTTTCCTTTCTTGCATGTGAAATTTATCCGAGTTCACTATGAGCTCATCCTTCCTTTTGCATTTCGGAGAGCCATAAAGACTTAAATTCCGCCTTCATCGAGTCTACCAGCCCATAAAAATCGACGAACAGGTCCCAAAGTTGAAAGAAGCAACAAATCGAGAAATTGAAAAGATTGGGCCAAAGGCCCACTCTTAATTCCAAAACAAAGTGTATTTTGTTATTTTATGCCTTAGCCCACTTATTTGCTATACTTGTTAGTTCCTAGAACAGGTGAAATAATTGGGCTTAAGGCCCAAAGATAAATATATATATATATATATATATATATATATATATATATATATATATGTTTCTTTTTATGTTAATTTAGGACAGGTACATGTGATTCAAATGGGCCAAAGACCCAAAATGAAAATGGGCTCAAATACTGACCCAGGCGGACAGGAAAATCAGATTTTGGCCCAAGTCTCTTTCCCTCTTTGCTTTTATTGTGTTTATTTACTTATCAATATTTGCTACTTAATCTTAAGGTTTTAAAAGTTCAAAATCCCCAAAAGACACCCATTTTGAATTAATTACTTAACTAAATTATTCATCTTTTACTTGACTTAAAAATAAATAAATAAATAAGTTTACAAAATATTTCATGTAGATAAAATCTTAATATTTCCCCCTTCTCGATCCTAACAAAATTTTTTCAATTCAAATTAAGTCAAAAAATTTAGCCAAATAATTAATTGCCGGATAACCGCATTTTAGCGGGCGTTTCGAGTGATTTAAATCCCTTCCCGAAATGCTAATAAGAACCCCAAACCCCTTTAAGTTTTCATTAGATTTTCTGTTTTAGTCTCTTGAAAACAATAGTTTTCTTAATTTTACTTCAAAAATTAAGTGGCGATTCTTAAAATCAATCTTAAATTCATTTTTAAATAAAACAAGATAATTGAATAATCGTATGCCATGAATCACCTCTTGTTTTTATGATTGTAAGAATATGCATTGTGATTGTGATTGGTGTTTGTTGAATGGCTCGGGTGTTGCGTTCCGACACACTAACTTGGATCGATTGCCACGTTCCGGCATAAATATGGGATCGGTTGCCACGTTCCGGCATAAACATTGGATCGGGTACCACATACCGGTACACTAACAGTTTGGGTGTGGATTCCATGAGAGGACCATTGAATTGGGTTCCGTGAGAGGACTATTGAATTGTGTTGTGTATCTATTTGTGATGATTACGTTCATATCTATTGATGATTGATATTGGAAGACGGTATGTTGCTTTAAATTGATAATCAATGTGTATTATTGAGAACGTGAGATGCTACATTGATCCTGAAAAAATGACTAATATTGTATATGTTCGGTATATGCTTGTTTTATAATGTTGTGGTTACTTGCATATGTTTCACTTATTGGGATAGCTGTGTGATCATACTAGTACACTGTGGTTGTGTACTGATACTGCACTTGCTCTTTCTTTGTTAAGTACAGGGCATCTTCAAGGGGCTATTGATAAACCTCATTTAGGTGGTTATTGAGCGTGATCGGATTCAAGGATGAGCCAGTTCTTTCATGTTGCCTTGGATCTCTCTTGTTTAAGTGCACTCTCTTCGGACTCAGACTATTTATTTAAGGTGTTTTGTTTAGTTTCGGGGTTGTACCCCTTGTTCTTAGACTTGTCATTAGTAGAGTTTTGGTACAATGACTTTCAGGTTCTACGGGTTGTTCTTCCGCATTAGTTTGGTTAGTTGTTTGTTAAAACCTTGGAGTTTATTGGGACTCTATTTTTATAGTCATTTAAACCTGTTTCCGTAACTTTAAATGCCTTAGTTTCATAAATTTTGTTAGTTTGGGTTGTAGTAATGATTCTCCCATCAGAGGGTTAGTGTGGATGTCAATCACGACGATCTATGTCGTGATAGATGGCTGAAGACATATCTGATGTTTGGCTTGACAGTCTCAATGTTTAGATTTTTTATCTGAATTTCGATTGACATTCTAAAGCGTCATACTCTTATCTAAACTTTGAAAAATTCTTTCATCTCATTTCACATGGTAATTCAAGATTTATATATTTATCTATACCTCAATCAAATTTGTTCTTTTTCTTAAAGTCTTTTTGGTTTGTTTAAATTAATATTCAATTAAATACTATCACATAAGTTTTTTTGAGAATTCAAAAGAAGATCATGACGAGACGAGTTGTTTATCATTACAATAGGTGTCCAAGGACAACTCTTGCTTATAAAAATTAAGGCATATGCAAATTAGGAGCCTCAAGAACAAATTATGTAAATTTTTTTATTAAAGAAATTAATTATTGTAATAAAAAGTGGGAATCAAGAAAAAGTTATTTTGTTGTCTTACATTTTCTTTGTTAACACTCATATCATTTATATTTTTTTATTATTATTTAATTTCTTTTGCACCATCTTTCTTCAAATCTTTGATAAGTTTTTATAATACAATGTCAAAAAATATAAATATGAATCTATAGTCGAAAAGTGTCGATCAAAGTGAAATGCAAATTTTTTTATATTTTCAATTATTACACCAAACATCAATAAGGTATGTCAAGTTATTAACTTCTTAAATCAGATACTATGATTCTAACTTTTTATCTTTATTTAAAATGTGTAACTTATTACTAATAGAACTATATCAACAATACATATAATGATTGTTCCAGTAAAAAGAGTTTTTTAATGTTAAATTGATAACAAACTTACCTAAAACTAATAATTTAAAACAAATTTTAGAAGAAAATCATCTATAGTAAAATATATATATATATATATATATATATATATATATATATAAAGCTGGATAACAAAAGTCTGACGTGGCACCTCTCTTTAGCCAGGATTACCATTTTTTTTTTTGGTCAATTTTTTTATTTTTTTTTTAATTCTTTTGATCTCTAATATCTGCCAAAAGAAGAAAAAAAATATTTAAAATATCTTAATCTATCTCTCCTCATTATTACTACAATTTATTATTTTTATCTCTCTTCACCATTACTATAATTAATTATTTATCCTTAAATTCCTCTTTTTACCTTCTATTTTTATAATTTTCTACAAATCCTGATTTATTTATCCTTTTTATTATTATAATTTAATATTATATTTTTTATTTCTACAATTTTCTAAAAATAAAATATCTTATTTATCTTTCTTTTACTTATTACCATAAACATTTTATTTACTATAATTAATTAATTTTCCTTAAATTACTTTTTTTACATTTTTTTAAAAATATAATTTTCTAAAAAATCTAATTTATTTATCCTTTTACTATCATAATTTAATATTATACTTTTTATATCTACAACTTTCTAAAAATAAAATATCTTATTTATATCTCTTTTACTTATTATCATAAACGTTTTTTCCCCATTAAATTTGGCTCAATCAATTTCATTTAATTTGTTGCCATACAAATTAGCAGAAAATGAAAAATATTTTTTTATTTCATCCCTAATACTATTAATTAATTAATTTACCTAAGACCCTTCCTCTTCCTTCTCTCATATCTCTTCCATTTTATTAAAAAAAAATACTTTTTAAATTGGAATAATTTCGATCACATTTATTTTCTATTAATTGAGTTTTACTAATTAATAATTATAATTTCAAATCGGTTTACAAACCTTTTTACCTTCCACTCTTCTTTATATTTTCATAAAATTCTCATAATTTTGTAGCTTCTCATTTTAACCAGAAACTCATTTACAACCTTATCCTTTTTAATTTTACACTTTTTCTTTTGAGTTGCAGAGGCTTGAATTTTCTTGTGACAGGAATGGAGAAAAATGATGTGCTAATTTTTTCAAGGAACCATTATTTAAAGGTGTATTTGTAACTTTTTTTTTTTTTTTGTTATCATATTGTTTATGCTCTCTTATTTTTTCTTTTTTCTTGATTTATTGTGATTTTAACCTTTTAAAGACTTCATGTATTTTATTAGATTATTTCAATATGAATCAAGAATCAAGAATTTAGAATACTTGAAAAAAATCATGAGATATTCAATTTCATTTTTCAAAATGAAGTGTATATGGTGATGGACCTTCACTATTCGAAAAATAAGAATAGCATGATATAGTTCTAATTTAGATTCCTATAATTCCTATTCTTTTTAATGTCATGTTCTAATGACATAATGTAAGTTTTGTAATGGCAATTATGTTAAGTAGGTGCAATTAGTCTAGGGCCTAGGTGATCTTCTTGGAGGATACTGTCTCTCAATGGAAAGTGAAGTGCGTTGTTTGTAGAGGAATAATGATATAGCACAATGTCGTCATATATGTGAGTATGATTCAACATGTGCAATATTTTTTTATGTTTTCATAATGAAAACCACAAGGTTCATGTTTTTCTTTTTGTATAGGTGATTATGACTGCCGCGATTGTGGAGATGTATCTGCGTAAGAAATTTTGTTTCAAGCATAAAGACGGAGCATATACAACCCCTTTCGAAAGAGTGTGCCAATTAATTCGCTAGGTCATGTTCTTAATTCCTTACTGTCTTGTTGGAGAAAAGGGATCTTTGAGCAAAGTCCAACACTAAATTATATTATTATTTAAGTCTTTGTAAGATTTTATTTTAATTTTTGAAATTTTAAATCTTATTCTTTTGGAGTTGTTCCCTAATTTAATTAGATGAATAAGTTTATTATTTCTATCTCTATAAAGCTATATTTAATAATTAAAGTTAGGCATAGACAATAAGATGTGCACTTTTCTATGACCAATAAATCTATTTATCTTTTTTCTTCTTTATTTGAATTTTTTCTTTCCATATTTTAATTTATTGTTGCAATTTTATAAAAAAAAAAAAAAAAGGCAATGTAAAAGTATGAAGGCAATGAAGAGGTGTAAAGGAAAAGAGGATAAGGAAAATAAACATTCACATTTGTTCAATTTGTTAATCAATAGTCACAATTCACAATATTAAAGACTTCATTTTATCTTTCCTATAATTGATTCTCAATTTTAACAACTTAAATTAATTTGATATTACTTCTAATCTAATAAATTAGCCTACTATGTTGTTATGAGTTTATCAATTTTTTGGCTAACCTTTTCATATTACATTAATGAAATGACACACCTTTTCATATTGTGTTTTACTGAAGGATAAACGAATTTCTACATACTCTATCATTCACGATATTTTTTTATTCAAATACTAAAACAGAATGAACTTGCATTATGTTCAAGTGCAATCATCGCTATCATTACTACTCATAGCAAGGCAAACTTAGAAGGGTCGGACAAGGGCTTAATTTGTTTGGATTAATATAGTAAGAGGGTTGGACATGGGTTAAGATAGTTAGAGGATCGGACATGGGTTAAAATTGGGTGATATGTTATTTTTAAATAAAAATGAATAATTTTACTTCATGTGGAGTTTTTCATCCAATTGAAGGATACAAATAATAAATTTGTAGATGGCGGAGTTATGGATGGTTGCATAGTATAACATAGGGTAAAGTTAGCTATTAAACAAAAGTTGATGAGTATTTTTTACCCTTCTCCCTACAATTAAATCAAAAGATAATGATAAGATTAGACAATATAATATAGTGAAATATATAATTAATCGGAAAGAAAATTGATTCTAACACATATATCTTAACGCACGCGAAGCGCGACTACATTCCCTAGTTAAGTAATAATGTACATCTAATATCTAAAGTCTTTATTAAAACCCCAAATAAATTCAAATCACGTACCATAGCACCTATTCAATCGAACTTGAGGGAGTTGTTACACCTTCCTAATTCATCAAACTGCGGCCGTGTGGGGCTGTCTCCTTGGAACAACAATAATATAGGCTACACCATTATTGCATTGTAGGACTTCCTTCGTTTTATATTAATTGTTTATATTATTTTTAAAAAAAAATATTACAAAAATTTCGCCCTTAATTTTTTTTTAAAAAAATTGCACTCTTCTAAAAAAAGAATAATTATAAAGGTATAATGAAATTTTTATAGTTAATTCTATCTTAATTTTGTAAATTGAAAATCAACTTGGTATGACTATTTATAGTAAATTAGACAACATATATGAGACGAAGGAGTAGCAAAGAATAGTGTTTTGCTTTTTCTGTCACTAGTTAGAAAAAATATTCATTTCATTTCAATTTATTAGTCTTTTTTAAAAAGAATCTGTTTAAATAGGAGAAATCTTTTTTATTAATAGAATCTTTAATTTTAATTTTGTGGTAAATCATACACAATATAAGACTATAAGATTAAAAATTTCTTTTAGTCATTTTAAATTTCGTATTAAGATAAAATCGGACAAACAAATTCAAACCGATAAAGTATTATTAATATACAATATGCATGCAGACAAATAAATGTTGGTCTATATAAATACCATGTCAATTGCAGCTGATTTTGCTATAGAACAAAAAAAGAAGAATTATTAGGCTATATAGATGATGTTGTTGTAGTAAAATAATTTTTTGTCGTTTATGTATGGACAATTATTTCATGTTATTGGCCTTGTCTGTTTCCAGCATAATCCCGTGATATGCTCCACAATATTTTTCATTAAAAAAAAAATTCTTGAAATATAAGTGAATTTATTTTTTAATATTTGATAAGTAAGTAAAAAATATTATGTCAAAATTATTTGTATATAATCCAGCAAAAATACTATGCAAATGAAAGAGGGTAGGGAGTGGAGGTTTCGAAGGCAGGGTGTGGGATGGTCACGGAGTAGGAATTGGTGGAGTTGAGTGGGTGGGCAAAAGACGGAACTTGAAATGTCAATATATTTAAAACTTGTTTTCTCTACTTCGATTAGAGATGTCATTTTTTTCTCATTTTTTGAGAAACTTAATTTCTTAGAAAAATATTTTTTAATGAGGTGTGACGCACCATATTTACTTAATTGAATAGATCTTGAAATATTTTTCTCTGTTTTTTTTTTTCCTAAAATCCATACATAAAAATCATAATATCTGGTCACCACAATTAGGGGACAAAAACTATGTAAAGACATGTTGATGTATACATACATAGAGACAGATTGATGGAAGCACAAAAGTATGGATAAGTATTTCAATAATTCTCTCGAGATAGTAGTGAGGAAGGAAAATGCTTTGTTTATCGATGTAGTTTTAAGTCTTCGATGTCCTCGGAGACTAAAAACCGTCCTTCTTTTATCAAAATTATAGATCAGGTATTTATTCTTCTCCTTCAAGTTCTACTGCACCATTCGATCAAGTAAACCAAGCTCACAGAAAAAAGGAAATATTTTACACCGATGTATCGTACTCTCTCGATCAGGTCATTATAAGAAAATACGAAAAAATCTTTCTACAGTGAGAGAAGCAATCGATGTGACTATTCTTTTTCTTGATTTGAAATTGTGATTTTGAATATGAAAATATCCTTAATTAAAAGTATTTTCTCCCAAAAATGAGCCTTACACTACATAAATATTAGTAAGACGTCAATACAATTATCAGACGTTGATATTCCAATTAAACGGACAAGACAAAATGCTTCTAAGCATGTTGCACATGTATCACAAAACTAAGACAAAAGGAAAACATAAAATAATGACACAACCCACAAAATGTTTGGAAATCATCCATTTGTGTGTCACCATCAGAATCATCTTTCCCTTAAGTCTCCTTTACTGTCATTTTCAAAAAAAAGAGTTCTTTTTCTTTGTCTCCCCAATCCCCATAGCCACAACCTTTGACCCTTACCTTTAATGCACTCTTAAAAGGATTTAAGTAATGTTATATATACCGATTTGGTAAATAATCTTTCAATTTAATTGGTTACAACGCGTTACTATTCCACTTTCTAGGTTACCATGTCAGGCTCGTTACGAAGAGTTACATGTTATTTTCGATCAAGTTAACTTGACAATGCACAAAACTTAAACTTTGGATAGAAAGTAAGTAATTCCCTAGCAATAGTTATAAAAGGATTTCTTGAATTACTTAAAAATAATTCATTTCATTGTTTTCAACTCAAGAGGCACTTCTGTAATAGAAAACCAAAATCAATAAAATAGCTATAGCTAAAAAAATTGAGAATATTTTCTTTTTGTTCTTTTCCTTAAACAAAAAACTTAAGTTCTAGTGCTAGCTATTGTTGCATTGCAATGCAACTCCTCAAAATGTCAAAGAGTCAATAGGAAGGGCAAAGAATTAGGATGAGACCTTGGGTTTTACGTGTCACCATGGTCGGTTTTGGTTCTTCAGGAGAGTGAAATTTGATCAACACGACAACCTTCGAGCATGAACACAGTGTCAGTCATGGTGGGACGATCAAGGGGGTCCGGTGCTGTGCAAAGCAAGCCTACTTTTACTCCTAATAAGAACTCTTCCCATTCTGATGATTCAGGGTCCAGTTCAAGCAATCCTGGCTCTAACAATTCTGAAATTTGCCCTCTCTGTAATTGCCTCTTTACCCATTTCACAATGTCCTCATCCTGCGAGAACATTAACGACTTTTTCCCTGTTAGCAGTTCCAGTAATACAATGCCAAAGCTATAAATATCTGATTGTCTTGTGGCTTCTCCGGTTAATGTTGCTTCTGGCGCTACATAGCCTATAGTCCCAACTGATGTTGAAGAGGAAGGTTCGGCTGGTGTGGCTACAGTAAGCTTGTCTAAGCCGAAGTCTGAAAGATGGGCTTCAAAGTCTGCATCGAACAGTACATTTTGTGGTTTAACATCTCCGTGAATGATAGAGGCTGCGTGGAGGAAAGCAAGCCCACGGGCAATGCCAAGTGCAATGAGGTGTCGCATTGGCCAATTGAGAACATGACCACCATCTTGATGGGATGCTTCTTGAAGAAGTGTTGCAAGGTTCCCGTTTGGCATGTAATCATATGCAAGTAGTCTAAGGTCTGGAGGGCCAGCATAGTACCCGCGTAGAACAGTTAGGTTTCTGTGCTTCACTCTGCCAAGCGATTCAGCCTCTTTTCTGAATGTGTTTTCATCTAGTGATCCATCTGGTAGTCTACGGATTGAGAGCAACATTCCATCACTATAACAGGCCTTGAATAGCACTCCGTGGCGTGTTCTGCTAAGAACATTTTCCTCATCAAACTCCCTAGTTGCTTCGATTGTTTCAGCGACTGTAATTCTGTTATTGAACATAACAAGTTTTGGTCCAGCATTGTTGCCACTGCCACGAGAACCACTGGTCCTTGAACTAACCCTTGCAGGGCTATGCTTCTTCTCTCCAGCTGTTTTTTCTTTGAGCTTCCTACGCCATCTCAGCAAGGCGAATATGTAAAGACAGCAGCATGATGCAAGGAGAAGACCTCCACTAGCAGACACTGCAATAAACATAATCAGTCTATTCTTACCATTTCCAGTCCGCTCACATTTTCTATTCAATGGCTCCCCACACAAACCCTGGTTGCCACTGTAATCCGATGGATCGTTAAAATGAGAACCGAGCTTCACTGGTATCTGGCCTTCCAACTTATTGTTCGATACATTGAAGTTCACCAACTTTGGGAGCACTGTAAGATTTTCTGGGATTTTTCCACTCAAGTTGTTTCCGGAGAGGTCAAGGGTAATTAAGCTTGATAAGCTGGAGAGTGATGCTGGGATGTTCCCCGAAAGATGGTTCGTGTCCAGCACAGCTGATGTGAGGGATGAACAATTGGAAATAACTTCTGGAATTTCACCTGTCAGGGTATTTCTACCCAAATCCAACACACTCAAATGGGAGAGACGTGCAAGATCAGAAGGAATTTGGCCACTCAATGAATTTGACCTCAGATTTAAAATCTTCAGAGCAGTGTTATTACCCAAGTCAGGAGGTATTGAACCGGATATGTGATTCTTAGACAACGAGAGGACAACTAACGATGTCAAGAAGCCAAACGTAGATGGTATATGACCTGAAAATGAATTGGAAGATAGATTCAAGTACTGCAAACCCATTAAGCTACTAAAACCTTCGGGAATATTTCCAGACAACTTATTTTCTTGCAAAGCAATCACTTGTAAACTAGGCAAACCACCAAGAACAGATGGCAATTCACCTGATAAATTCTGTCCACTCAAATCAAGAGCTACAAGCTTATACAAAGTTCCAATGCTAGACGGGATAGTCCCTGAGAAGCCATTCTTACTCAGATTTAGAACCGATAACTGCTGAAGGTTCCCTATACCAACAGGAATACTACCTGAAAACTTGTTTCCACTAAGATTCAATGTGCTTAAATTGCTCAAAAACGTCAACTCCTCAGGCAAGCTTCCAGTAAGACGGTTTCCTTCCAAATTCAAACTTTCAAGACTAGTGATATTGCTAAAACTAGAAGGGATTGAACCCGAAAACTGATTTCTTCCCATGAACAAAATCTTCAAGCTTTTAAGATCACCTAAAAAAGCTGGAATTTCCCCTATGAATCTGTTCCCTTCAAGATCAAGAACATTCAAACTACTACATTTCGTTATCCCAACCGGTATATCACCTTCGAATGAATTATTTCCTATTCTCAGTTGCTCTAACCTCAACAAATTCTCAATGGAACTCGGGATTGTACCCGAAAACAAATTCCCTGACAAGTCCAAGGACGACAATGCAGAATTGTCTGTCAAGAAAAAAGGGAAATCTCCATGTATCTGATTGTGTTGAATATCTAAAACTCGCAATGAACTAAAACATCTAGACGATTGTGGGTGAAGAATCTCAGTGAAGGTATTGAAACCCAACTGAACAATCTGAAGGGAAGGAGGATATACAGAACCATTGCAGAAAAATGAAGTTGCTAAGTATCCAGAAAGCTTATTATGCGATAAATTTATCACCTGAATCTTCGGAAGAGCAGCAATCCTCGCCGGTATAACACCAGTAATACCATTCCCTTCAGCACTCAAATGCACCAACGACGAACAGTTCGAAATTGCAGAAGGAACTGTTCCTTCTAACTCATTGTAGTCAAGCATAAGATTCTGAAGTTGCTGAAGTCTACCTAAACTCGCCGGAATATCACCGGAGAATCGATTGTACGATAGATTAAGCAGAATAACCTGAGAGAGGTCCGATATTTTCTCCGGTATACCACCGGAAAACAAGTTCTCCGAGACATCAAAATATCTCAGATTCAGCGGCAACTCACTGGGTATTTCACCATACAGCTGATTTCCAGCCACATTAAACGTTTCAAGCTCAGTCAAATTCATTATCACCGGCGGGATTTCACCGGAAAAAGAGTTATACTGCAAGGAAACAGTATCCAGAAGTTTGCATTTGGAGATTGAAGCAGGTATAGTTCCATTAAAGAAATTTGAACGAAGACTAATCTTACGCAACATACGCAAATCAGAAATATGGGTAGTGAGAGACCCACTAAGCTGTAAATGCGGAAGACGAATTTCACTCACATAGGAATCATTTGAACAAAAAATTCCTCGCCAATCGCATGGAGCAGAAGGAGATGTAGAATCCCAACTTGTGAGTGCTCCAAGTGGGTCATGAATACTAATTTTGAAGGATTGAAGTGCTTGAATTTCTGGGTTTTGTTGAGAAAAGCAGAAGAATGAATGGGTGAAGAGAAAGAGGAAGAAGAAATTTACAGAAGATGAAGAAGTAGCCATGGAGATTAAGGGTATCATTGTGAGAGTGAGACAGTGAAAGATGAGTGTTATTGGCAGGGTGGAGCTAGTTTTGGTAAGTTGCGGAATCAGAATTTTTACTAAAAAAAATGACGGGGAGGGAGGAGGGGAACGGCTTTTCATAAGTCGTGAATTGAGAATTTTCACTATTTCTATAACTTAATGAAGGGTAGAGTTGCTTCTAATAAGTTGTGGATTTAAAACTTTTATTACTTACTAAAGAATGGAGCTTCTTCAGATAAGTTACTGACTCAGAATTTTCACTAATGAAGGGTGGAGGTGCTTTTGATAAGTCACGAATTCAGAATTTTCATTAAGATAAAGAATACGTTTGACTATGAGAATTTTTAGTAGAAAAATAAAGGGTAGAATTGTTTTTCATAAGTTGTTGACTCATGATTTTCACTAATAAAAAATGAAGCTACTTTTAATAAGTCGTGGATTCAGAATTTTCACTAATACCTTATAAGTGATTGGCTATAACAATTTTCACTATTTTTATAAAAAAAATGATTTTTTTTCACTTTATTTTATGAAGTGAGTGTACAGTGTGAAGTAGATGTGTGAGATTTAGAGTTTTTATGAAGGAACATTTATCAAATGGGAGAATTGTGATGTGGAATTTAAAATGTCATAAATCTATGGACTATATGGTTTAATTAATGTGAGTTGGCAAACTTTAACCTCTTATGCGTTGAAATTATTGGTCTCGTCATGATATCTTATCCAACTTATTGACTTATTACAACTTATATATGCTTTGATTATGTAAATTATAAAATAATAATTGAATATCATATTAAATGTGTTGAGTTTTATACAAAATAACCAAAAAGAAAATATCAATATATATAGTTTTGATATATGAATAATTCCTTTTGATAATTAATAACCAAACTAATGGAGAGTTCAATTGAAAAGACTTGTCTAGTATTTGGGACATTTCATTTAGTCTATAAATTTATTAGCATTTTTCTTTTTAATTGATAAAAGACAATTGACATATAAAAATCGACCTTTTTTGAGAATCAATGACTTAGTTGGTCATAATTGACATCCCTCTTGAATTCGGGCCACTACTTCAATCGTGATCTCGTGTATGGATCAATCGACTCTGATATCATGATAACATAGACCAAAAGAGCTCAACCCAAAAGACTATTACGATAGGTTGAAAAACTCACTTTTAATCTATAAATTAATTAATTGATCATTTGGTAGTTGGATAAGAAAGAAATTATTCATGTATTAATTTTCGTATAACTTATGCGACATCTAATAGATAGATAAGAAATAAGATATTCATATATTAAATTAATATGATATTTTGTTGATGATTTAGAAATAATTTTATCATGGGGGTGCTTATGTGTTTATTTTGTCTATTTTGGTTTCATGTGCCCTAAATAGTAGAGAATAATCTTATAATGTATAATTAAATTAATAATTATGGTGAAGTACATAATCAAATATTCCTTAAATAGTAGGGATGAAAACAAAAGAGGAAAGAATATGATGTTACGCTCCCCCCCTCGCCCCCTCAAATATCTGATACTAAATTTAAAGTCGGGTTAATTTAATTTTCACATTAATTGTTGTAAGATTCATTGTTAAAAACTTAAACCTTTTTCATCCTCAAAGCTCAAGATTATAACACTGTGAATCTATCTTTTTTTTATCGCGCTTTTGATCCTCTCAATGGGAGAATGAAATTATTAGTGGAAAGATCTGCTGTTTGATCTGATGGGGGCGATGAAACCAATATAGTATCGTTAATTCCCCTGACCTACCTTTCGAATGAAACAATTATGAAATACCCGGGCCAGATCTTGAATCTAACAACCAGATCGATTACAAGTAATCTCCTAACCTTCTTTCCTTGTTTTGTTGCACTCTACATTAAGTGATACAATATATTTATTTTTAGTTACCTACCTCTATGATTCTGTTATAGGTGGAAAATTATTGTGAGCAATTTAATTTTCTATCCTTCTTTCTTTTTTCATCATCTTTAGCAAATGTCAAAAACAAGTATTCCTTTTCTCACTTTTAGTTTGTCTTCACACAAAATCTATTTTTTTTAAATTGCGATTTTTTAAATTAAAATTATTAAACAATTTTTAATATTAAAAATATAATATCACTCTTATCATCATTAAAGCAAAATAAAAAATTAAATATTATTATACATATAAAAAAACAACATTTAATTAATTTATTATTTTTTGAAGAAAAGTTGGAGAAATAATTTATTAGACTACTATTTTTTCACCTTTTTTGTTCTGCCATTTCCTTTCAACCTTTTCCACCAAATTTGTTGACTTTTGGTACTTTAGATTTACTACTTTAGAGATGTGGGTGGCCAATTAAAGGTGCACAAAAAGGAGAAAAAATGAAAAAAAAAATTAAAATTACTCTTTTATGATCACAAAAAGGAGAAGGAATGCACAAAAATAAAATTAATATATATTTTTTAATTATATCTTTATACTTTATTTTCTTGATACTAGTCCATTAAGGAAATTGACTAGTATGAAAAAAATAAAGTATAAAGATATAACTAAAAATATATATTAATTTTATTTAAATTATTGAGATGATACTTATCTTAGGTTTATTTGTTTTCGCAAGTGACACTTATTTTGAAATAAATAGAGTATAATTTTTTTGTTTTTTAATAAGAGAATTTCTTTTTATAATCATACAAATATCATATCATATTTAAAATTATAAGTTTTTAAAAAAATACAGCCCCTAGTCATCCATACAAAAATAAAATAAAAATTAGAATAATGTTTTTTTCAATACAATTGACTGATTTTGTTTTCAAAAAATAGTAATTTGGAGATGAATTCAAGTTTGAAAAAGTTATTTTGATGAGTTTTTTGAGTGAATATTTTTTCACTTAAAAAATTCTAACTTTTTTATTTATTCGAGTTAAATGCATGTCCAAAAATCACTTGATTTTCAAATATATATATTTTTTAAAAATATGTTACTAAATTTTTTTCAAGTATCCCATATTTTATTACCAAATGCCTACTTATAGTTACAAAAATATTAGTAATAATATTTAAGATTATAAGTATCAATATATTTTTTTGTCAAATAAGTTTTTTTTAAGATATATTTTCCATCCAATATTTCTTACAAGCACTAAAGCTTCGATTAATTTGAATTCGCTTTGAATTATATAAGTTAATGTACATTAAAAAGGAAGCAACAAAGACAAATTCTAATATGACATTTCTTTCGTCCATTAGACTAAAAATAAATGTGTTTTCAAATAATATGTTACTTTATAGTTCCTAAATTATCTTTATTTTCATATACTGTAGTCTGTAGTTATTTCTCAAATATATTATATTGAAAGAATGATAAGTAACATTATTATTTTATTTATTACTCTTTAACAATGTGTTAAGTTATATTAGACAGAAAAACCAATTATTATGTTGACATTATATTCACTATCTTCTTCTATTAAAGTCAGTAGGCAGGTTAATGTGATAGCTACAAAAATACATTGAATGTCATTTTCACTTCTGTTTTTGACAGGAGTTTATTCAAACCATTCTATCAAAATCCAAAACTTCGGACTTAAATGAATTACTTTTTTTTATATAATTAAAATGCATAAAGAAATAGCATTTTTGCTCAATATGTCTCTCATTTGTTCAATATATCACCCAACAAAGAGTGTTTTGTTAAGCGACATTGAACAAAAAAGAATTTCATCAGACAGCTAGTCGTTTGACTGTAAGTTAAATTAAAGACAAGTCCCTTAACTTTGATAGATTTATCAATTTTAATTAAATAATTTATAAAAAGGTGGCCCTTTGTGCATTTTAATTAAAAAACATCCCTTTTGATTTCAGACTCCAAAATTCAAGCTTGATATAGAAATATTATATGTTTGGAGGTTAACAAGATCGTCTTAATAAAATTGAGGATTATATAGTCGAACTTCATATTTAAATTTTAAATATGTAATAGGTCAGATTCAATTTTAAAAAATCAATAAAAAAATATCACATAAAATGAAACAAAACTAGTATAAAGGTTGATTTCTTTATAATATGAAATGAAGTTGAAATAGAGATTCCTTTAATAAGAGAACAATACTAGAAGAAATTTGTAATACAATATTTCATTCAAGATCTAAAATCAATAAAACTAAGGTAATTAAGATGATGATTATCTCGAATATCTCATAAACTTTTTGGATATTCATAAAACTATCAAGATACGATCAGATTCTTCTTGATAGTCAAACACTTCAAGATGTTCAACAAATTCTCTTTACATCAAATAAATCTCAAAAAGATCCAAATCATCGAATATTCAAGAAATACGCTACTAACCGTCTTCGAATCACTCCAAAATTTATAAAACTTCCTCAATAACATTTCTTTGTTAAATCCCCTTGGACTCCCATAATGTTGTAAAAACAGAAGATTCTGGTTCCTTAATCCAACCCCAAAGTGCTCTAAACATGTTTATCAAATCAATTAATGTAAAAAATATTAAAGAAAATGTTAGAATTATAAAAATAACAACAAATACCAAGCCAAAAACTATGTCTATTTTATCCATTTTCCCCAAATGTCCTGATTTAAAATGTGAAAAAACATTAATCAAGAAAATAATTAATAAACCTGTAATTAATCCAGAAAGTAGAGTCAATATTGCTCTGCATTTGAACTTGAAGGCATAATGGCAAGGTTTGTTTTCTCTTTTTGAATTATTATTATTCTCCATCTTTATTTGTAACATTATTTGGAATTTTTCAATGGTATAGAATAAGAAAAATAATATTTATGTGATGTAATTTGACCTGTTCATAAATTTTAATTTTTTTGATACTTTTTTAAACGGACTAAAAAAGGAAAATGAGTCATTTAAATTGGGACGGGGTGAGTAACAAAAAGCAAAATTGGATTGATATATTATTGATAACATAACGGTAAAGCAATATTTTTAAGGGAAGTAATATGGATTATAAGGTAAGATAATCAAGCTCTAAAGAATATATTTGATTGGGGATTTACTTACTTGAAATATCATAGGGATTTTTATTATGATTTGATTTCATTCACTTGATATATAGGAAAAATTGTCTCCATTTCTATTTTGTTTATTACTTCAATATTATAGTGAATGTAAGCCACCCGTATAAAATGAATATTATAGGTTAAGATTATTTTTCTTGATAATTTACCAAGATTTTTCATTTATTTATTTGCTATTTTATTAATTTATTTTTACACTAAATAATACTTTTGAAATCTAAGGTAAATTCTTTCAACTGCAAAGATTTAAGTCGTGTTGTTAATAATATTAGAGGTTAGGAGCCATGTTGAATTTTGAAGAAATTAAAAAAAAATCTAATTCCGCCAGAGAAAAATAACTATAAATTAAACTAAAGAGAAGTTACTGACTCAAAAAGTAATAGCAGAAAAAAATAATGACTTAGGTCTCATTGGTTTTTATTAAGATTTAGATGTTTGAACAAGAATGCACATTGAAATAATTGAGATGTTGTCTGTAGATTTGAACATTGAATGATTAACACGATTTGAATGTACATAATCTATTTATATGTACATAATAAATATACAATTTAAATAAAAATTAATTAAATATTAAAAAGTAATTAATTAAAAAAAATCATTATTTGAATAAAGAAAACGAAACACTATATTTGCTAGTGATGGTGGAGATAGTTTGTAGTAGTGGTGGTGATGATACTGGTTGTTGTTAGTGGCTAGTACGATGATGGTATTGTGACGGTAGAGATGGTTGGTGTTGTGGTGACTATCATAATGGTGGTGACTGATGTGGTGTTGGCAGTTGTAATGATGAAGTTGGTTGATATTAGTAGATGGCGGTGTTGATGGTGGAGGCTGAAGAATATGTGGTGGTTGGTGATGTGTTTGTGGTACTGTTGGTGACGATGTTAGTTATGATGATAGAGGTGGTTGCATAGTAGAGATTGACCACAGTGGTTGTAGTGGCGGATGGTAGTGGCGGAGGTGACGATAATGGTGGTGGTGACCGAAGGATGTAAAGTGGTAGTTGGCGGCGGTGCTAGTTGTGATGCCGGAGTTTACTGGTAGTAGAAATTGAATATAGTGGCAATAGTGGTTGATAGTGGTGGTGAAGGTGATAGCGGTTACAGAGACAAGGGTGGTGATGGCAATGGATATACTCATAATGATAGTTGAGGTAAGTAGGAGCTAACAATAATAGTAGTTATCAATGATGGTGATTGTGATGATGAAAGTGGTTGGTACTAGACGACGATAATGGTGATGGTGGTTGGTGATGAAAGAGGTGGTTAGTGGTGGTGCCGATGATTTTGAATAGAGTGATAATGAATATTTTCCACACAAGAATGCACCTTTTAATGGTATTAAAACTCTATTCTAGATTTTAATGATTAAGACCTATTCAGACCCATTAAGTCCTTAAATCTTAATGAAGACAAATGCATTTAATGGTCTAACGTTTGAACCATTCAGATTCAGAACTCAATTAAGTGCAAACAAATAAGGCCTTATTTATAACCAAATAAATTAAGTATATCAATGATATACAATTATTTGCATTGTTCAATATATATAACTAAAATCATTTGCATTCACTTTTACACAACTCAATCAAATAAGAAGATGTTATATATCACACATGTTTGTCCTAATAGTACTCAATGACATGAACTTACCAAGAAGGTTCATAAATGTAAGTAGTTGAATACTTGAACTTTTCCATTACATGCAGTTATAAATAAGAAACATCTTAGGCTAAGTTGATCATCCAAACACAAATATTTATTTTAAGTTATATAATATAAAGTGAAAAAAGAAGAGAAAAAAGAAAGGAAAAAAAAGATGAATATGGAGATTGAGGAAGTGAAGAGTTGCCAAGCTTTGCCTCTACTTTCTTTGAACCATGTTTCTTTGTTGGTGAAAGATGTGTGGAATTCTAAGAGGTTTTATGAAGATGTTTTGGGATTTTGTCTTGTCAAACGCCCTTCTTCTTTCAATTTCCATGGAGCTTGGTTAGTATCGATTTAGATTTAAATTTCATACGTTTATTTTTTTCAAGTCTTTATTACTGAACACATCACATTTTTGAAATTATGCATGATTCAAATTTAATATTTGTTGAAATTTTAGTTTCAATATATATGCTAGTTTAGTAAATTAATGGTTCTCCTTGCGAAAATAGATATGCTACGACTACATGATTTGAGTCATCGTTCATCTAGAATCTTCACGATACATATGCACTACCTTTGTTCACTATCTAGATACCTAATGTGATGCAATTTGAAAGTGGTAACCCTAGTCATTGTTTGTTTCCCACATGAAATTAATGCTAGAATTTTTTTTTTTTATATTAAAAATACTGAATTCAGCTGAACTCATTAATTTCATACTCCATACGCTATGCATATATATCACCAACAAATTGTGTTGGGGCATATTCATAAACTTTGAAATTTTGCTGGCTTTGCAATTATGGTATGGGGATTCACTTGCTTGAGAATAAAGCCATGGAGGACTTGGACATTAATGATGAACCACGCCCTATTAATCCCAAGGATAACCACATTTCCTTTGAGGTAAATTATTAGTTTTTCTTTCTTAAATATTCTATGTCCAGTCAAACACAATCAGATATAAACTGAAACAAAGAGGGAGTATGCAATTTCTTTTAATTTTTTTTTTTTATAATGATAATATTCGAGCTAACTTGCACCATTAGAAAAAATAGAAAGATAGAATTGAAGAAGAAAAGCTTTGACGTGATATCAGTCCTTAAAGAGATATATTGATAGTATATTTTTTATTAGGGGGTTACAAGCAATTCCATTCGCGATCCAACAAAGCCTTAGTATATTTTTCTTGAACTATTTTAGCAGAATCCTTATTTTTATAGAACTTAAGAGATATTTTTTCATAATAGTCATATTTTTTCACAAATAGATGTGTTTGTGTTCAATTTTAAGACCTCCAAATATTACAAACTAATTCAACATGCACGTTCTTCAATTATTCCTCTAGCTAGTTATTACATTGTCACTTCCCATCAACAGAAGTACTACCTTGCCCTTGGATAAATGGGAATAAACCATCCACTATAACACTTTTTGTATCTGTTCGAATTTGAACCTGATTATTATCGTACTTCATCGACAACTAGACCACACGTCGATACACTTACTATGACTTTTTTTTTTTTTTGTTATTGATGATATGTCATGTTTTTGTATTAAGCAGTGTACTGATGTTGATTTGGTGAAGAGGAGGCCAGATGAGATGGGAATGAGATATGTGACTACATTAGTAGTAGAAGTAGGGATCAAAGTGGATCAAGTATTTTTTTCATGATCCAGATGGTTATATGATTGAAATGTACAATTGTGACAACATTCCAATTGTGGCTATTTCTTCAAGTTGTCACTTTATAAAGCCCAATAAATTTGGAACTTGCAATAACAACATAATGATGCCAATTGCTACTCCAAATTATAGTTGTGGTTTTATGGAAACTCTCATGATGGAGAACTTAAGCATGGACATGCTCAACTTTTCCTTCTAAAATTCTAGTCATGGAGGGGGGGGGGGGGGTGATGTTAAGGTAATTTGTTTATTTTTACATGTAAAAAGATGTGTATTATTTTCAAACTTTATAGTTTGGTTGTATGTGCAACTATTATTTTTAATGAATAAAAAGTATAAGAAAAATGTTTGTTAAGTTTTATGTTTTATGAGTTTGAGATCATATTGTTAACTTGGTCCTTTGTGTTCTTTAAATTTTTCTTGAAAGTTAGGCTCTTCTACATAGAAGTGGATTCAGAAATTAAAGTTGATTATTTTTAATGGATAAAATTATAAGAAAAATGTTGTTATATTTTATGTTTTATGAGTTTGAGATCATATTGTTAACAAGGTCCTTTGTGTTCTTTAAAATTTTCTTGTAAGTTAGGCTGTATTATATAGCGGTGGATTCAGAAATTGAAGTTGTGGATTGATAGATTTTTTTTAAAAATGAAGTTATTTAATAGTGCTCAAGGGAACTAAACACTCATCGTGAAGGGCGACTTAAGTTGGTTTTAGCTTTGCCGTAACTATTTTTTTTTTGTTAAAAAAACATATTTAAACTATTATATTTTGTGAGTTTTATATATATTAACAATTCCTTTTTCTTTTTATCTATTTTTTTTTTTTAGGTTCATACCTCGATGTTTAGTTAGTGTACACAAAATTGTTGATATAATTTAACAAATATTTGACCAACTTAATATCAAGATGTGTTTGGCTCGTGAATGATATTATTTTAAGATAGTGATAGTTGAGATAGATAAAATAATTGTTAATTTGGGTATGAAATTTGCTAAAAAATAATAGTTTAGTAGGTATATATTTGCCTAAAATAATCGCAAACATAAGTATTTTTGCCAATTAATTAAATATATAACTTGTTCAAAAATTATATTGTATAACCTTTCATCAAAATAATCATCAATATATTTAACTGGTGAATATAATTATTTTGATTAACCGTCTAAATATGTGTAATTTTGTATTCCCGCAATCGTAAAAGATACGACTTGTTAGGTGGAACAAATGATACAATTTGTGATGTTTTAACAAACGACAAAAAGATCATCAAATAGTGAATTGATGATAAAAGATTTATTTTTTTTAGGATTTTGAATATATGATAAGAAATTAAAATTATATTTGAATACATAAGTTATATTTTTTTCCTTTTTATAAACATATGAAAACTCTATAAATTATTAAATTTTTTAAATTTTACAAGATGAACAAATTATAGTTCATAAATAAAATATCAGATCCTAACTTATCAATATTGATAAATCATATATCTTAATGTTCCTATAAATAAATAATTATGATTACAAATTTTTAAATACACATAAATTTTATAAAAATACAATTATTGATAATCAACAATAATAATAACTAATAATTTTTCAATATAATTTTTTCACGTGATATAAACAATTTTCACACTTAAACGTGAATCTTTCTAAATAAATTTAAAATAATCTATAAAATATTAAACTTAGAAATAAGTTTTACATTTAGAAAATATTAAAACTATTATGAAGAATCTCAAATTATGTTATTCATGTCCAAACCTCATTTGAAATTATAATTTCATATTGCCAAATGTCTCATTTGAGTTTTTTTTATCCATCGATATTTATATTAAAATTTAATTAAATTTATTTAACTCCGAGGCTCAAGCCAAAAACTGGGAGTATAAATGAAGGGACTCGAACCTTTCTTTTGTTGAGACCCAAAGCGACGAAGTAGCAGAAGCAAAAGGATGAAGCAAACAATGTTAGCTCTACTCATTGCTTTCTTCTCGCAATTGCTAATAATCTCAAACGGAATCTCAACTTCTCAGTTTTTTCTTCAGCAAATCAATTCGGAAAACAAGTATTTAACCAAAGAAGAACAATGGTTCAATCAGACTCTTGATCACTTTTCTCCCTACGTAAGTAACTATCCTCTTTTTGAAGTATGGGGAGGGAATTATAAGTTGAGGAATCGAACTCTTAGGGTGAATGATTACTAGTTAATCAATTGAGCTATTGGATCCTCCAATCCTATTCTTTTTTTTTTTTTTTTGACCTTTTTTGTGAAATCTGTTGGTAATTTTAGGGAAAGAGAGTTTGTTAAGTACTGTATGATTTTAGCTTATATGCAATGTTTAAATTTGGTTTATGGAAATTTTCTTAAGTTATATTGAAATTTTGTGTCAGGCATTTTTGGGATTTTTTTTTTTGTTTTGGGATTGCTGTTTTTTACATTGTAAGTGTTGTTAGTGGGAGGTGGAATGTATTCCGTAGAATTAGTTGACATGATATATATTGCTGGTGGGAGGTGACGCATGTCCCGTAAAATTAGTCGACCTGGTATCTGTTGCTGGTGGGAGTTGGCTGGTATCCCTCAAAATTAATCAACTTGGTCCCTGTTGCGGGTGGGAGGTGACTGATATCCTGTAAAATTAGTCTATCTTATACCTTTTGTTGGTGGGAAGTTGCGTATATCCTGTGGTATCTGTTGTTGCAGGTGGGAGGTGACAGATATCCTGAAAAATTATTGTTGATGAGAGGTGGTACATATGCCATAGAATCAGTTGATGTGGTATCTGTTGCTGGTGGGAGGTGGTAGGTATCCCGCAAAATTAGTTAACTTGCTCCCTACCTACAGTAAAATTAGTTGACCTGATACAAGTTATTGGTGGGAGGTGACAAAAATCCCGTAGAATTAGCCGAAGTGCATGCAAACTTGGGTTCGCTGTTTTTCTTAGAAAAACTCATGATATACCTTTGAAATTAGAGTTTTTAGTAATAAAAATGAATTGTTTTTGATGTACTTACGTTTTTTTGTGTATAGCTTTTGCAAAGGGGAAACCTTTTTTGTGAAATTTGTTTGTATTTTTAGGAAAGAGAGTTTGTTAAGTAGTATGATTTTCACTTATATACAGCGTTTAGTTTGATTTATGGAAATTTTCTTGTGTTATTTTGAATTTTGTGTGATGCATTTTTTGGGAAGAGTTGTTTTTGGGTTCGCCATTTTTTCTTGAAAGTCATAATATACCCTTGAAATTGTAGTTTTTAGAGATAAAAATGTTTTTTCGTTAGATGAATTTTTGTTTTTGCTGCAACAAGTTGTTGTGATTTTGTACTGACGAGGGACAAACAAAGTGGTAAATAAAGGAGAGAGGGAGCATGAGGGAGGGAATTTGCTACAGTAAATTGACCCATTGTATAGCTTTCACTCGGTGCTGCAATTTGTAGGATCATCGTACATTTGGACAGAGGTACTATGAGTTTCTTGACCATTTCCGTATTCCTGATGGACCGATATTTTTGAAAATTTGTGGAGAATCTGCATGCAGTGGGATACCGAACGATTACCTCAGTGTAAGTTGATAGTCTTTACTTCTGATACTATTCCTAGTGAATGCATTCTTAAAATTCTTGTTTCATCCTTTGATTTTGTTTATCAGGACAGTTGGTCTTTGTCATTGTCCCTTTCGGCATCCCCTTTTTTTTACTTCCACTCCCCAACTCACTTTCTATCTCCCCTTTTTGCCTGGGTGGGGTTACATGGCGGTATGGGTTGGAAAAGGAAATGGGAAGGGAAGTGTTCTTCCATTTCATGTCACCTAGGTTCTTTAGGCAACATTTGGAAAAATGGTTGATCTATATGTATTTTGTATGATTATATCTAGTTCTACATTTACTGCAATACTGGTTTTATACTTAAGGATCACTATTAAAGTTTGTCAAAATGTTTTCATGTGAGTGTTAACTCAACTGTCTCAGTCGATATCAATTTGAATCCGATGTAATGCTTTTTTGAGTTAAAAGGAATCAAGTGCCTCTCGCCTCAACATATGTTTTCTTTGTGGAGACTTATATGTTTGACAAGGCAGTGTGCCATAAAAATTCCTCTGTTGGTGTCTTTGATGCTGAACAAGCATTGGAACACCAACATACCCAGTGTAGTTCTACACGGTGGGGTCTGGGGAGGGTATGTACATCGGCCTTACCCATACCTCATGGATGTATAGAGACTGTTTCTTGTTTATTTTCTTGTGTTGGGTAAGTAAGTAGAAAATATTGTCCTAAAAGCATTTGTGTATAATATAGGCAAAAATTATGGGGATCGGGATGGGGGTGGAGGTGGGTTGTGTTTGAGGGTATGGAGGATACAATCAATGTGGAATGCCACTTATGGAACTTGTGTTTCCTACTTCCAATGGGAAAGTCATCTTCCTTATTTTTAAGCAACTTATTTGATCAACCAAAGATGCAAAATTGAAAAAAAATTGTTTTCCTCCATACCAAACACATCCTAATACTCTGGATAAATTTTTTTGTATGGTATAACCGGAGAACTAGAATTTATGATGCCTGCTACCAAAAAGAGAATAGGCCCTGACATATGTACATCATTAATGAAAATGATGAATTTTACTTGTTTCATCTCTAAACCTATCAAACCAAAGGTTCTGCAAGTTTGTCAGGGGAGAAAGATAAGTTTCCAGTATGGCCTTTATAATCCTAAATAATCTGAGTTATTACAAGTGGTTATTTGATTCATAGGAGACCTAAATCAAAGTCACAAATGGACTTTTCGCTGAGAACACTTTCTCTTTTTCCAGGAGGTGTTTACTAGTCTATTCCCATACATCTTTTGTGCATTTTGCAGTTTTTGTCTTATTTGAAAAAAAGAAAAAAAAAGAGAGAGATTAGTCTCCAGTAATACACCTTTAGCCTATACATCACTTCTTTGTCATTTAAAGTGCTATGGTCAGATAAAAGTCTTACTTGATATGTAATGCTAACCTTCTTCACACTTTCTCTTTTTTATCAAATGAAACTTTTATTAAGGTTTGGAAGACTTGACTTTTTCTGAAATCACCACAAAGCAAGCTTGTAAGGTGTTGTTTGGTGATCAAAGTTTTAATGAAAATGGTCCAGTTTTTGAAATACTTCTAATCTCTTGTGAGCCAAAGTCGAGAGGTGGCATTGTACAAGTTTCAACTTACCATGAAATTCAAAATTATTTGGAATTTTTACTATCTAATACAATGATGTTTTCAGTTTTCATAATTAAGGTACAAGGATATGTTTGTCATTTCAGATGCTAGTATTTTTATTGCTAATACAAGTACTTGTATTCTACATCATGTCCGGTGTAAAATTATACAGGATTTCCCACATAAGTTTTGTGGAGCGTGATTTTATTTATATGAGAAACAAAAATGGTAACCGAGCATCGATGTAATAATGCAAATTTTATACTGAGGTTATTTCGAATCCAAACAATCTCAGCATTGAGTTCCAGCTTGTAGTATTTTGGTTAGCTGACACAAAACAAGCACATAGATACATGCTCTGTTTGTGACAATGACTTGTCGTGTAGAGTCATGGAAAGCTAAAGCATAAGCTGACTTACGTTTACTTCGTTCGGTTTGAGGACTGGATGGGAATATGTACTACGCCTGAAGAATACTTCTGAACCTTGCATGTCTAACAGGTTTTAGCAAAGAAGTTTGGAGCTGCTGTTGTTTCTCTTGAGCATCGGTATTATGGGAAGAGTACACCCTTCAAGTCCTTAACAACTGGGAATCTGAAATATCTGTCATCAAAACAGGCACTTTTTGACTTGGCAGCTTTCAGGAATTTCTATCAGGTTGGCATCCTTATCTTGTTTCTTTTATCTGTGGCAATTCCTTGTGAATTTGAAGCATGACACGTCTTTTACAATCTAGCTCGATAGCTCGTGGGGTTACCTAACTGCTATCTCTAATCCGATAGCATGACAATGGATAAGCCATTGGTTGCATCACTGATTTAGTTTTCCACTTCCGGACTCCGCTTCTTACCCCTTTGCGTGATGAGTTTTTCAGTGGATAATATTTCTGATATGTTTGTGGGAACTATACTGGGCATGTTGTAACATTTCTGATATGTTGCAGGAGTCCTTGAACGTGAAACTCAACAGATCCAATATCGAGAACCCTTGGTTTTTCTTTGGTACTTCATATTCAGGAGCCCTAAGTGCATGGTTTCGCCTGAAGTTTCCTCACTTAACTTGTGGAAGCCTTGCAAGCTCTGCAGTAGTTCAAGCAGTTTACAGCTTCTCAGAGTTTGACAAGCAGGTAAAATAAAATTGTGCTACTTTGATTGTTAATATTTATGTTTAAGTTGCTCGGACTCTCCAAAAATGTTGCCGCACCCGTGTCGGATCCTTCAAAAATACACTATTTTTGGAGGATCCGACATGCAAGTCCGAGCAACATAGATTTATGCAGTTTTCTTTTTATCAGGAATAGATGTTTATACAGAAGTAGCTCTTTTGGATGGTCTTCATTGTATTTCTGTCTTACTTAGGTGGTTTTTTAGATTGTAAAACAGTTTTTCTATTTTATTTTGTTTTTGGACAGGGGACTTGGTATTAGTTTTGGACAATCCTCACCTCATGAACTAGCTTTTGTGGTTGAGTTAGGCGCAATGTCCATTTCTTGACATGGTATCAGAGCCCATCCCAATTTCTGGTTACCTTTACGTTATCTACGCTCCCGTTGGCAGGTTTGGGGTGTTCAAGAGTGTGTCAAAATTCCTACATTGGTTGTGGATGTGTGATTTGGTCTCTTCTGTATAGTATTGGAGACTCCTCATCTCGTGAGCTTGCTATTGGGGTTGACTTAGGCCAAAGGTCTATTTTGTAAATAACAACAATAACACCATCAGTGAAGTCCCACAAGTGGAATCTGGGGAGGGTGGGATTTACGCAAACCTTACCCCTACCTTTGTGAGGTATAGAGGCTGCGTAAGATTAATTGTCCTTAGAAATCACCTTTTTGATTATGCTTTGTTTTCCTGGAAACAATACTTTTGTTTGTAAAAGTTGTTTTGTTTTCCAGAACAAACAAGCTTATTAGAATATTCTTTCAAAAATTAATGGTAGGGAGAAAAATAAAAAACACAAGCTGTCCTCAAATCACTAAAGAAGGAAGAAGATTATTTGATAATAAAGTCCTCTTAACTCTCTATACAAGTCCGAAAGTGAGGCTATATAATAAGCTTATGTACTTTATAACATGTAAGTCTCAACCACCCTCCCCATGCATAATTAGAGGATATTCTGCACTGGAAAATGCTTATGTTGCAGGCAAAGCCACACACACTAAATAATGTGACTTAGATGACCTAAAAGCGGTTTCCTGTCACTCTTATCAAAACAAACACACACAATGACCTGCCAGTTGCCTCTGCTTCCATTACAACCACAATCTCTAAGATGGAATAACTGATATAATGTATACACTGAAACTCTATATTCCTCATAATACCAAAATATTTTCAATAATTGCTTATTCCTTAAGAGCACTTTAGCTATTGTCAGTATGAAAATTACCTTAATCATTCAAAGCCTTCAAGTTTCAGCAGAAGTTTAATGCTCCAAATGGGAGTAGCCAAATGAAAAATGCCTAAACATTAGGTTGGGTAAGCTAGAAGGGGAAATACTTTCAAGAGAAAATATCTCAAAAGAAAGCTTACAAGAGAATAGACCTAAACACCCTGAATTTGAGACATTGTGACTGAGAATGTTTGCTGTTAAAAACTCTTTTGGATTTTTCAGATAATTTCTCAAGGATCAGTGAATTTGACTCCTAATTGTCCTACTACAGGTTGGTGAATCTGCTGGTCCAGAATGTAAAACAACATTGCAAGAAATTACCAAACTAGTAGAAGCAAGACTTGCATCAAATCCCAAGGACGTTAAATCGTTATTTGGCGCTGATGAGGTATGAAACTTGTGACTTTTTTTGTTTACTATGTCGGTTGTGGTTGTTTCTGTGATTTCCGTATTTTCTTGTAGAAGAGTTCTCTGATATCATCCTCTCAATCACCTAAAGCAGCATATGGATGAAGATATCCTTGTTAACTCTGGAACCTAATATCACACTGCATTGCTCTTTCACTTTTCCTAGAAGAGTTCTCTGAAATCCTTAACACCTGTGGTGACATATCAGTGATGATATATGCTGAAATGTGGGCTGCTGAAGACTGTCAGAATAATGTATTAGGAGATTATTGTGAATAATCTGTAGAAAAACTATACCATATTGTTGACATGGAGCCTAGCACTTATTTCTAGGGTTTGCTTCATGTTCTCAATTAAGGAGAGGATACATAATTATTTTTGCTCTCTTTTATTAGTTTAATAGACAAACTTTTGTTTTCTTGCAGCTGAGAAATGATGGTGACTTCCTGTACTTTGTGGCAGATGCTGCAGTTACAGCAGTATGTATGAGACACTCATATGATATCCTCTACTGAATGCTTGTAATTTTCCTAATTGAGAGTTTTTGATGTTTTAGTTTCAATATGGAAGTCCAGACAAACTATGCATCCCACTACTTGAAGCAAAGAAGTCCGGGGCAGATTTAGTGGTATGGTTTTGTTTGTTGCATCCCCCCTCCCCCCTGCCCCCTTCCTTCCTCGACTGATTATTTGTCTTGTTTACCAAAAGCCGACTTGACCATAAAGTGAAAAGAGGACTGATTAATCCATTTTTTTGTAAATGAAACATTGATGTTTACAAAGTAGTAAAAGCATTCCAACTTCCAAGGTTGAGTATAGAAATTGGTTGGAAAGTTAATAATGAAAATTGTTAATTTGACTTGTTTTAAGAAACAAGGCATTCATTTTGGTAGAAAGGAGAACCTTTGTTCATAGTTTACACAATCATGATCTTGTATACAATGCAAAGACAAAAGTAGAACTTGCACTAGCATTGCAACTCAGCTTTTGGATATGCTGGCTTGAACAAACAATAAACATCAGACACATTTCTTTCAGAAACCTGTCAAAAATATTCATGAAGTGAATTCTTTGGTATAAGGAACAGAAGTTTTTGTTGGAGTGGATACCCATATTTATCCAGTTATGCGTTGTATTTTGTAGAACCAGTAAGTAGTTAAACAAACCACTTAATAAGTTATTGAAAACAATTTTCCGCTTGCACTTGGATTAGGTTCTGACAGTGTATATTTCTATATTGGGAAACAACATAAGTAGATATTCACATGGATGTTTATGTTCAATAGGTAGTGAAAATCTCAAGTTATCTCTGTCAAAATTTCCTTGTTGATATCCTGTTATATGCTAGCTTTCCAGGAAGTTTTCTGTTTGGGTTTGTTTGTGTTCTGCAGTTAAAAAAGGACTTAAGCTTATTTACAACTCCATAATCTGTCATCAGAACATCATTCGTTTTGTGGAAGACGTCGCCAATTCTCTGTTTCTTTAATCGTTTATCACTTTATTCTATTTCTTATCTGCAGAATGCATATGCCACCTATGTAAAGGACTATTACGTTAAGACTTTTGGGGTCAGCGTCAAAACCTACGATCAGGAA
The DNA here is from genome assembly GCA_035578085.1 of Solanum pinnatisectum. NCBI lineage: Eukaryota > Viridiplantae > Streptophyta > Magnoliopsida > Solanales > Solanaceae > Solanum > Solanum pinnatisectum. Next base: position 3,501,452 of record CM069078.1, read on the forward strand.
AATCTGAAGAACACTGTTGTAAATGGTGATACTTCTGACCGCTTGTGGTGGTTCCAGGTTTGCACAGAAGTTGCATATTTTCAGGTTGCACCCATGAATGATAGTATTCGCTCTTCTAAAGTTGATACCAGGCACGTGTCTTACTCTTGGAAGTATTTAAGGAATATTTCTTTGCTTTGTTTAACTGCTCTATTTCCACCTGTTTAGTCCAGTGGGACTCTGGTGAACTGACTTCATAATTCAATAAATTCATCTTGCAGATACCATTTGGACCTGTGCAGGAATGTCTTTGGAGCCGGTATCTATCCTGATGTCGATGCAACTAACTTGTACTATGGAGGCACCAAAATTGCTGGTAATCATTCGATAGTTATTTCTAGCAATCTTATTAGTGTTTTTTTCCCGACTTGGTATATTGGATATGCTTGAGTTATTTAAAAGGAAAAAAAAAAGGAGGATAGATCTGCTGTCCACTCGGTTGCACTTAATAAGAGAATATTCATTACCCATGCTGTTTTATTTGATTCAGGTGGTTGACCTTTTCTAATTTTGCTTTGCTATAAACATTATATAGCTAAATCAAATTGTCTGGGATTACTTTATATGGTCCCAACATTCATGGCACTTCCTGATCATTTTACGAAGTGATGACATCATTGTTGGCTTAAGTTTATTACTTGTCTTAATGGTTAAAGTTAAGAAAATAATAACCTCAACCAACTGAAAGGGGGAGGGGGGGCAATAAATACTTGATATAATGGCTGTGTTTTAGAATGGAAGGTATATGTTTTATCTTTGAAATTTTAAAACCTTTGTCTTTTGGGGGTTGATGACTCTCAGGTTGGACTCAGATCTGATTGAATGTAATGTCTGGCAGTTGAAATTTGACCTTGTATGATACTTGTCACCTAGTTCTTGGGGTCCTTACTGCTTTAGCCTCTCATTCTATCATATGCTGTGTATGTCCTGTAGGCTCTAACCTTGATCTGCATGTGATGGTGGGTTCCTGTTTCAATCAAAGAATAGAACATTTTCCCTTAGGCTTACATTTTTCATCCCTCAAAAATGTTGGAGAGGGTGTGAGCTCTAGTTGGATGAATAGTAGATCTGTTTTTTCGCTTAATCCTGCTTCAAATGCAGAACAATTATGGAATTACAAATTTCATTATGTTAAAATTTTGTTTTGGCAGGGTCAAAGATTGTCTTCACCAATGGATCACAGGACCCCTGGCGACATGCATCCAAACAGACTTCTTCCCCAGAGTGTACGTTTTTTAGGCTGCTCTAATAGTGAAATTTCATGCCTGCCCATTGTGAAATTAGACTGGTCGAGTGTTGTACTCCAAGACAGATGCATGGTCTTTATTAATGTGTTGTTTTAGATCTGTTGAAGTAAAATGGACCATGCTATCTTTCAAAAAATATGCAAACAGAAAAATGCACCGTTCTTCATCCACAAGAAATCTTTTTTATCATAAAGTAAAAACTTTATAAATTCAGGTTGGAAGGTGTGGACTTTATTGAACATTCATCTGCTATCATAACTTCATATATTTTCCTATAAACTTGTCTGCAACAATTGATAATTGGTTTATCTGCTTTTTAATCTTAGTATCAACATGGTTGGATTATGTACAATGACTTTCTATCATATGATTCTCTCAGAGAAGTGTGTGCTTGAATTCACAGTGACGGATCACAATGACCTTATGCTAAAAGTACTTCTGAAAGTGACAATTTTGTTGAGGCTAGAATACTCACTTTAAATTGTTGTACTTCACGTATTTTTCTTGTTTCTGAGATCTTTTTTCAACTTTCAGTGCCTTCTTACATAATCTCTTGCCATAACTGTGGCCATGGAACTGACATGCGGGGCTGCCCTCAGTCTCCTTTAGTACCTGAAGGTATGCATATATCAGATCTCAATGTTAACTGTGTAGATTTCACTGGTTTGGCATATCCACTAATATGCTGGAGATGGATACTCTTACTTCAACCCCCATCTTCCCTTTTCTTTGTTTGCAGTTCTTTTATTTTGCTCTTAATTTGGTCTCTTTGGTCACTGCTACAATTATTATACTTATTTTCTTTTACCTCTCTAATTTTGTTTTTCTCAACTATGACTCTGAACTGCTGCATACATTGATAGCACTTGCAATATGAAATTAATTGTGAATGTCAATAATAGACACTGTAAGATCCTATCACCTAGGATTATCCAAAGGGGGTGAACAAGATGGCTTGTGGAAGGCAATTAGGATAACTAAGGTGTCAAAGAAAGTTGCCTTCTTTCACTGGTTTGCAACGTGAAATGCAATCTTAGAAGGAACAAATAGATTTTGAGCCTGTTTGGATTGGCTTATTTTAGGTGCCTTTAAGCCAAAATAGCGTTTAAGCACTTTTGTAGTGTTTGGGTAAGACAAAAAAAGTGCTTTTTAAGCACTTGCTTTTAAGCCAAAATAACAAGTATAAGCCATTCCTAACTTATGGGCCCATCCAAACAGGCTCTTTGTATAACGAGTGTGAAGAAGATGCAAGCCGTGTTTAAGTGCAATCGCGGATATCTTCACAGCTTTGACCTTGTCTTTTGTTATTTGACATCAAGTTGGGTGTCATTAGAGATTTGTGGCAGAGTAGTTGTGAGGTTGAGGCTAAAGAGAATTGTAAAGGTAAAGAAAAGCAGAGTCTAAAGTAACTTTGTTGTCTTGTCTTTTTGGGCAATTTTGGGAAGGAGGAATAGGAATTTGAATGTTTAAGGCATTGAGAGGGATTTGAGGAGCATAAAAAACTTGCTTTTGTTTCATTCTACCATACTTAAAGATATCTTTCGGTATAAATAATTGGTAGAGGTTTGCTAGTAGAATGTGATTGGGGTCCAGATACACTAATTGTAAACCTTGACCCGTATCTGTTGATTAGTAAAGCATTTTAACTTGCTAAAAAAACTCAATGACCAAAGTTCCAGTTTATATGTTTTTCTTTCTTTAGTTTGTAATTTGTTTAATCCTATCAGTACTTCACAAGTGGAGTTTTTACTTATCGGGAAGGTATATTTCTCCAACTTTTTCATACGTAGTGATGGCAGAGCATCCACACTTTTGTTCTTACAATTGTACATGAACAATCTCACTAGTCACAACAATAGTTGGATACCGTAAGTTCGCTCACAAAATAAAAAATTAGTCGAAGTTAGCATCAAATTGAACAATTGTCTGAATATAGCTTCCGGTCTCCACACATGATAAGAAAACAACCTGATTAACTGTAGTGCATTCCAATTCTAGAAGCGTCTTTGCACATCATGTCACAAATTTTACCAGCATGGTTGTGTGCATTGATAATCAACTTGTCTTAGAAATGATGCTTCGTGAAGTTCCTTCCTTCGAACTCAATGAACCATGATTCATTTCATGACAATTCTTTCATATCACAGGTGATGCTAAAAACTGCAGTTCCCCTGATGCAGTTCGTAGAGTAAGGGAAAAGATTGTTGAACATATAGATTTGTGGTTGTCCCAGTGCCAGGTTTCAGGTAGGAGTTCAATGTGAAAACATCATCTCAGACTCTGAGCTGTACAAATTGACGTATACTTTATGTCCATTAGCTAACCACTAAATAATGTATCTCGTCGTGGACAGATGTATAGTTGCTCATCCATGAACGATGTCATCTGTATGAGTTGATCTCGTGTTACTGTGACTTGCTAATAATATGAAAATTTCTTCTTCTTGAGCTTGCTCTCTTATAGCTCTGGCATTATGTAATGTTCCGTTAGCTGAGCTATGGCTCACAGTTTGACCATGATTGTAGTTGACATCGCATCATAATGGTCGTTCTTGTAAAAAAAAATCCTCACTTTTTAAACATATATAAGCAGGATTTGTGTGTTAGATGACATGTATATAAGTTTACTGGACAATTTCTGTGAAATGACCAGTATTCTTCTGTTTTGCATCTTGTTCTTTGAAAGAACTGTGATTTAGAATATCCAATTTCACCTATTGGCTATTGTAAAAATGTCACGGGGTGCCCTATTTGGATCAACTTCAGACATGCGGTGTTTGAAGTTACATATGGATGAAGTTCAGGCGAAAATGGTTGAACGCCATATGAGAGCCGGTGTAATGTAGAATAAAGATTATTGTATCTATTTTCTTTTCTTGAATTGATGAACATCTTTGTATCTTTGCAATAGCAGTACTCAGTTAAGTTCTTACACCGATGAACTTGCAATTCATGTTTATTACCGGAGAAACTACATAATTAGACATACTTTACTACCATATATGCTATTATTATCTATACTTAAAAATATTATGTATCTTACCGTTGATTAAGAATTACCTACCAGATACCGAGGAAGATATGCTTAAATACGTGTATTTTTGCTATAAGATGCACTAAACTAGGGAGAGAGGCGAATGAGATTTATCTATGCATCTGGTGTGATTCATATGTATCTGAAATACTAGATACATAGGAGAATAGCGAGTGAGATGGGAGAGAGACAAGGGAGGCGACCGAGATTTGTTATGTATCTCTAATACATGTGAATCCACTTGGATATAAAGTATTTAGAATAAAGTACACGTAATTTTGACCTTATGCATCTCGAGATACATGTATCTGAACATATCTGGACGCATCAAAATTTAGTAAGATACATAATACTGCAAAATAAAGTGTATCTAAGTAATTAACTCTTGAACTAAGTGAATTTGCATAAGTTTCCCTTTATTGTCTCATCCTCTCTCTTCCCTTTATGGACCGTGGCGAAGTAGTGTTAGCCACAACTTCTCGTGTGGCTAAAATTCGTGTTTTTTGAAGTGTTGGATATGTATTTTATTTGAACTTTTAAAAAAATATATTATGAGGGCAAGCTCCCAAAATTAGTCTGAGCCCGTTTAAGAAACTTAAGAATATTTTTAAAATCTGATCGAACAAATATTTGAAGATAGATTTTAAAATTCATGGTTAAACGCTAGTTAAATGCTAATAACAACATAACCACATTAATTTCTATTCTTTCTTCAATCTATATATTACAAGCTAGATGAGCAACAACTTAAATGGATTATTTGATTTTTACGATTTTTTTGCTATAATCACATAAATAATTCAAGCTTTGATGATACTATCATATAAAAAAAAAAGAATTTCACATTGTATTCGATATATCCAATTGTTGCTCATACCTCTCAAAATCACGACCAAATTTAGCATCAACATTTATAGTAATACCTCGGAGGAGCATGTAGAACATCTACGTAAAATCTTTCAACTACTCAATTTTACATCAAGATGGAGAAGTGCTCGTTTGATAAGAATAGCCCACTCTCACCATCCAATAGGTTCCCAGTTCCAACAAACTGAAAGTCTCTTAAGCTATAAGAATTCTTAATTCCAAGAGAGTTGCAACATAAAGTTCACGCAAAACTAGTTGAACTTCAGTCATATATGCATAAACTTCAGAAAAATAATAATAAAACTTCAGTCATATGAAACTTCTGAAATAAGTAGATACATCAATAATGTGTTGGATGCAAATCTCCAATACATGCGTATATTTATTCAGATACATATACACTTAATTAGATATACTCATAAAAAATAGATAGATATAATTTCAATATGGTCCAAAAAAATCTTAAGGAAGCTATTATCAATTTCAATAGGACCGGAATATATAACCTTGAACACCAATTGCCTGACAATCTTAAGGAAGCTATTATCAACCAAGACGTATGGATGAAAAACCTTTCTGAACCTGCAATATTAATAATGATAATGGAGAATTAACAAAGTCTTAACCGGTGCATTCAAAATGGTCACCCAGGGGAAACTGATTCTCTCCTCTTACTTTAGAACTGTGTTGGAATCTATCACGAATACGTGACTTTGAAAATGATTAAATCGACACAAACCTCAACTTGTGTTGTTTCAGATTTCAATTCAAAAGGTTTAATGATGGAATTCGTGGTGAGGAGAAGGAAGAAAGAGAGAAAATGGTGGTAGAGATGGAGGTTGATGAGAGAAAGAATCGATTACATGAAATCTTGAATTGCGGATGGTTTAATTGTGCACATAACTAACTTTAAGGGGTATGAGTATTTCATGGTATCTTTAATAATATATAGTATTAAAATATTAAATGTGGTAATATATGTAATTGTTTGAAAATATATATAAGGTTAGTATATATGGTAGTAATGTATGTCTAATAAGGTAGATTATCCTTATTTTATCCACACCCATATGGAATAAATTCGTTGAGTGACTTAATTTTGGGTATATTCGATCATGAAATTTGATTAAAATTTTAAAATCTAATCCAAAATATATGATCAAACCTAACTTAGTTTGGTGCATTCTTTAAAAATTTCCAATTGCAGCACATTGATTTCTTGTTTCTTTCGTCAACAAATTATTTGTTCAACAAATAATTAGCAAAGAGATTTCAAGATGGAAGGCAATCAAAAAGTTTGGAGCAAATCTTTTAAAAAGTGTAGCCTTAGGGTCGTTGGGTACGTGGGATATAATGAGATATTTTATTATTTAATTGGATAAATAGATTTATACTCTCTCCGTCTCATTTTATGTGGCACAATTTTCTTTTTGGTCAGTCCCAAAAAAAATGTCACATTTCCTTATATGGTAAGTATTTAAAGGTACAATTCCTCTTTTACCCTTGTTGGTCCCACTTAATCTTAAAGATAGTACTCTAATACATTTATGAGGAGAGAGAAAAATGAGTCTATTTTTTTGAAGGGCAATTTGGTAAATATTTTAAAGTCTTTATTTATTTCTTAAACTCCGTATTTGATCAAATATTGCCACATAAAATGGGACGGAGGGAGTACCATGTTTGACTAATAGATATTTCATAAAATCCCATCCAATTGGGGATTGTTTTATCCAACCTCCCATGTGAGATAAATTAGTCTAGCGATCAAAATTTCAGAATATCAAACTAAGCTAGAGTTTGACTATATATATTGGATTAAATTTTGAGAATTTAATCAAATTTTGGGCATTTGATCAAATTTTCATAATCTAATTCAAAATATATGATCAAACACTAGATTAGTATTGGTGCATTCTTTACAAAATTTCAAATTTCCAAAATGACTTAAACTAGTTTTTGAGGACTTTCACTCGCAATTTTTAATTTTTCACGAATAAAATATATGCATACATACAATTTGATTTTATCTCATCTCCCATATACGATAAATTGGTCGTAATTTTGAGATAACTTGACACCAAATTAGGCTAGTGTTTGATCATACATTTTGAATCAGAATTTGAAAATTTATCTTCAAATTTGAAGATAGATTTTCAAAATCTAATTCAAAATATATGGTCAAATGCTAACTTAGTTTGATGCATTCTTTGAAATTTTCAAATTTCCAAAAATGACTTATTAGACTAGTTTTTGAGGACTTTCACTCACAAAATTATAAGTTTTTCACGAATAAAATATACGTGTACACACAATTTGAGATTATTTTATCCCACATCCTATATGAAATGAATTTGTCGAGTGACTATAATTTAAGGATAATTTTGAACCAAAAGCTAGCGTTTGTTCAAATGTTTTGGATTAGATTTTAAATTTTATGATCAAAATTTTAAAATATAATTCAAAACGTATGGTCAAATACTAGCTCAATTTCGTGCGTTCTTTAAAAATTTCGAATTCCAAAAAATAACCTTGACTATTTTTTGAAGACTTTCACTCACTAGATTTTATCCTTTTTATGGATAAAAAATATGTATACACACAACTTATGATTATTTTATCTAATCTTCTATATGAAATGAATTAGTCGAGTGACTACAATTTTGGGATAATTTAGCACCAAATTAAGCTAGCGTTTAACAATATATTTCAAAATCAGATTTTGAATATTTGATCAAATGGTCAAAATCTAATTCAAAATATATGGTCAAATACTAACTTAGTTTGATGCATTCTTTGAAATTTTCAAATTTCCAAAAATGACTTATTAGACTAGTTTTTGAGGACTTTCACTCAGAAAATTAGAAGTTCTGCAAGATTGAAATATATGTGTACACACAACTTGAGATTATTTTATCTCACTTCTCATATGGAACGAATTCGTCAAGTGATTATAATTCTGAAATAATTTAGCACCAAAAGCTAACTCTTGATCAAACATTTCGAATTAATTTTAAAAATTTATCTTATATATATATATATTGTTTGGGGCATTCTTTAAAAAAAATTTAATTCCCCAAAATAACTTATGAGATTAGTTTTTGTCTTTTTGGAGAAGTTTCACTCACAAAATTTTAATTTTTTCACGAATAAAATATACGTGTACACATAACTTGTGGTTATTTTATCCCACCTCGTGTTTGAAATGAATTTGTCGAGTGACTATAATTTCGAAATAAATTAGCACCAAAATTAAGCTAATGTTTGACCAAATTTCTAAATTAGATTTTAAAAGACTTTGAAAATCTAATTCAAAATATATGATCAAACTTTAACTTAGTTTGGTGTATTCAGATTCCCAAAAATAACTTATTAGATTAGTTTTTGAGAACTTTCACTCACAAAATTTTAACTTTTTCACACGTATACACATAACTTGTGATTATTTTATCTTACCTCCTGTTTGAAATGAATTTGTCGAGTGACTATAATTTTAGAATAACTTAACACCAAATTTAGCTAATGTTTGACCATATTTTTGAATTAGATTTTAAAATTGTCTTTTAAAATCTAATTCAAAATATATGATCAAACTTTAACTTAGTTCGGTGTATTTAAATTCCCATATTAGTCTAGTGATCATAATTTTGAGATAATTTGCACAAAATTAAGCTAGTGTTTGATCATACATTTTGAATCAAAATTTGAAAATATTTCTTCAAATTTGAAGATACATTTCCAAATTTTGATCCAAAATATATGGTCAACCACTAGCTTTCACTTATAAACTTTTTAAAATTTTTAATACGTATACACATAACTTCAGAAACTCAAATTTTTTAGACGGATAAATTATTCTAGTGACCATAATTTTGAGATAATTTGGCACAAAATTAAGCTAGTGTTTGATCATACATTTTGAATCAAAATTTGAAAATGTTTCTTCAAATTTGAAGATACATTTTCAAATTTTGATTCAAAATATATGGTCAACCACTAGCTTAGTTTGATGCATTCTTTAAATTTTCAAATTTTCAAAAATGACTTATGAGACTAGTTTTTGATAACTCACTCACAAAATTATAAGTTTTCCACGAATAAAATATATGTGTACACATAACTAGATATTATTTTATCTCACTTTCCATATGGATTGAGTGACTATAATTTTGGGATAATTTAGCACCAAAAGCTAGCATTTGATCATATGTTTTAGGTTAGATTTTAAAATTTTATGATAAAAAATTTAAAATGTATGGTAAAATACTAGCTCAATTTCGTGCATTCTTTAAAAATTTCAAATTCCAAAAGATAACCTTGACTAGTTTCTGAAGACTTTCACTCACAAGATTTTATTTTTTTACGGATAAAATATATGTGTACACATAATTTGTGATTATTTTATGTCACCTTCTATTTGAAATGAATTTGTTGAGTGACTATAATTTCAGAATAATTTAGCACCAAATTAAGCTATTGTTTGATCAAATTTCTAAATTAGATTTTAAAAGACTTTAAAATCTAGTTCTAAATATATGATCAAACTTTAACTTTTTTGGTGTATTCTTTTTAAAAAATTCAAATTCCCAAATTAATTTTTTCACAAATAAAATATATGTGTACACATAACTTGTGATTATTTTATCCCACCTCTTGTGTGGAATGAATTGTTGAGTGACTATAATTTCGAAATAAATTAGCTCCAAAATTAAGCTAATGTTTGAGCAAATTTCTGAATTAGATTCTAAAAGACTTTTAAAATCTTATTCAAAATATATGATCAAACTTTAACTTTTTTAGTGTATTCTTTAAAAAAAAATATTCAAATTCCCAAAAATAACTTATTAGATTAGTTTTTTAGAACTTTTGCTCACAAAATTTTAATTTTTTCACAAATAAAATATATGTGTACACACAACTTGTGATTATTTACCCCACCTCATGTTTGAAATGAATTCGTCTAGTGACTATAATTTTGGAATAAATTAGCATCAAATTAAGCTAATGTTTGACCAAATATATATATTAAATTTTAAAAGATTATTAAAATCTAATTCAAAATTTCTGATCAAACTTTAATTTAGTTGGTGTATTCTTTTAAAAAAATTCAAATTTTCAAAAATAACTTATTAGATTAATTTTAGAGAATTTCCACTCACAAAATTTAATTTTTTTCACGAATAAAATATGTGTACACACAACTAGTGATTATTTTACCCCACCTCCGGTTTGAAATGAATTTGTTGAGTGACTATAATTTCAGAATAAATTAGCACCAAATTAAGCCAATGTTTGACCAAATGTATAAATTAAATTTTAAAAGACTATTAAAATCTAATTCAAAATATCTTATCAAACTTTAACTTAGTTTGGTGTATTCTTTTAAAAAAAATTCAAATTCCCAATAGTAACTTATTAGATTAGTTTTTGAGAATTTTCATTCACAAATTCGCAAATAAAATATATGTGTACACATAACTTATGATTATTTTATCTCACCTCTTGTTTGAAATGAATTCGTCGAGTGACTATAATTTCGAAATAAATAGCATAAAATTAAGCTAATGTTTGACCAAATTTTTTAATTGGATTTTAAAAGACTATTAAAATCCAATCAAAATATCTTATCAAACTTTAACACTCTTTTTGGATCATTGTTACCCATTGTTTCATAATGTATTGTATTGTATTGTACTGTATTGTATGGTAGATATAATGTTTGGCTAAACTGTATTATTTTGTTGTTGTTTAATAATATTTTAATTGTTTGGTTTAATTGTATCGTACTGTATTGTAATTTATTAATTTACTAAAATATCCTTAATTATTCTAGGGTAGGATGTCTGACTAGAATTAAATAATACTCCCTATGTCCCTAATTACTTGTTCAGTTTTTCTTTTATAGTTGTCCCTAATTACTTGTCTATTTTGACAAATCAAGAAAGGACAATTTTTTCTTACCTATTATACCCTCAATTAAATGACTAATTACTTTGAAAAATGTAGAACTTTTCATCAACTTCATAATTAATAGGGGTAAAATGGTAAACTCACTATGTCATTAATTGTTTTCTTAATATGTGTATCAATTCAAAAGTGAACAAGTAATTAGGGATAGATGGAGTATAAGGTAAAGGGTAAAATAATATTTTGAAATATTATGTAAAGATATAATTGGAAAAAGAAATTAAGTAACAATGAGAACACACCAAATCGGTTGTTCCATAAAATAGGGGTTTTCATTGTTACGTAACAACGAAATTTAACAATACAATAATATACATTTTAAGTAACAATCAAAACAAACATTGTAGGTATAGTAACGATACAATACAATATAATGGGTAACAATGATCCAAACAGAGTGTAACTTAGTTTGTGTATTCTTTTTAAAAAAAAAATCAAATTCCCAAAAGTAAATTATTAGATTCGTTTTTGAGAATTTTCACTCACAAAATTTTAATTTTTTCACAAGTAAAATATGCCTGTACACATAACTCGTGATTATTTTACATCACCTCCTATTTGAAATGAATTCGTCGAGTGACTATAATTTCGGAATAAAATTAGCCCCAAATTAAGCTAATGGTTAACCAAATTTTGAATTAGATTTTAAAATACCTTTAAAATCTAATTCAAAATAGATGATCAAACTTTAACGTGTATTTAAATTCCCAAATTGACGAAGAAAATATAGGTATACACATAACTTGAGAAACTCAAATTTTTGAGATGGAAGTGGTAAACTAATCACATGTGTTATGGGTTTTGTCGGTTTTGGTACGCAAAAAAATTTACCAACTGTTGAACACTAAAAAGAGAGTTAAAGTCACCCCTTTTTGTGGGTACAGATTTAGAAGATTTTAAACAGTCAATAATGACGAAATTTGATTGATATTTGTTCCTATAATCTGACACTTCACGTTCCGTGTAGGGTTTGATAACTCCAAAAGAGAAAAAATTAGTTTCTACGATATGGACGAATCTCATCCGATCGTAGCTCCGGTAGCCGGAGTTGGAGTCGGAGTCACCGGAGATGTTGCTGTTGTTGTTGCTGGAGGAGGAAGTACTGTGAGTTCGGTTGGAAACATGATCGGCGGCGTAGGCGGAGGAGAGAAGAGGAAGAGAGGTAGGCCGCCACGTGGACAAGCGGGGAAGCCACCACCGCCGCCGAAGATACAGAGAGTGGTGGTGGAGGAAGATGAGGAAGAAGATGTTTGTTTTATATGTTTTGATGGTGGTTCTCTCGTACTATGCGATCGAAAGTAAGTTTGAGTTAATAATTGTGTGTTTTTGTATAAGTTGGTTTTACATTGTGAAAGGTTTTGTATTTGAAGGATAGTAATGGTGTAGAGGATTCGTAATTAGTTTGGATTTAGGTTTCTCGATGTTAGTTTATTGCACTTTTTGCTAATCTCAGTGACTATTTTGCCTTCATTTCCATTGTGAAAGCTTTTGTATAGGAAGGGAAGTACTAATTTGAGCAAAATTGGTGGAGGATTTGCGAATAGGTTGGGTTGAGGGACAATTGATTGATTTTCCAGTTTCTGGATGCTAGTTTACTGCACTTTTGCCTAATGTTTGCCTTCATTTCCATTGTGAAAGCTTTTGTACTTGAAGGGAAATACTGAATTGAGCAAAATTGGTGTAGAGGATTCGCGAATAGGTTGGATTCAGTGTTTTGGATGGCGAAAGGCGATAAAAGGCGACAAGGGTCTGCCTCGCCACAACGCGAGGCGAGCGGCGAGGTGCTCGCCTTTTTCAAGTGCGGCACCATTTAATACCAAAAAATTAAAATATTTAATTGCATATGTAAATAATCAAACAATAACATATTAGCAATTTTTTCAATTCAAAAACTAAAAATAGATAGTACATACTAAAAGTCTAGAACTTGAATGAGAAAAAAAACCGAACAAAAGTCAAAACAAAGGTAGAAGTGACTCTAAAGTCAGAAAAGAAGAAATATGTATTGGTTAGACTTTGGAGTCGCCGGAAAAGACTGGTTAGTTGCCGGAGGAGTCTAGTCAAAAACCCTAAAATTACCTTTTAACTTTTAAAACCCCCAATTGGTCGCCTTTTTTAAAGAAAATACAAAAGGCGACGCCTTTCTCGCCTCTTCCCTCTTGCCTTTTGTCGTCATGGCGTCGCCTTTTGAAGATCGCCTCGCCACAAAGCTAAAAGGTGATGAAGGATCGCCTCGCCTCTTGCCATTGGCAACGAGGCGATCGCCTTTCACAACATTGGTTGGATTGAGACACAGTTGATTGATTTTCTAATTTCTGGATGCTAGTTTACTGTACTTTCTGCTAAATGTTGATAAGTAACACAGATTTCCTAATTTGTTCCAAATTGTGTTCTGAATGTTTAGGGGTTGTCCGAAGGCATACCATCCAGCTTGTATTAAGCGGGATGAGGATTTTTTCAGCTCAAATGCTAAATGGTTCTGTGGTATGTTTCCCCTTCTTCAGGAACTCAAAAGAATCTATTCACTTTCTATTATTGGTTGCTAGATTTTTTTCTGTTCTTGTAGTTTTAGTTTATTGACGGGAGTTTTTATCAGTAGAGTGAAATGTACTTAAGAATCCACTAAAGCAATTAAGGATCCACTAAAGCACAGCATACGATTATAGCCAAGAACTTAAGAATTTCAAAACCGAAATAAACTTTCTTGATTCATTGAATGTCATTTTAATAAAGTAACATCTGCATACACAGTGCAAGTAAAACAGAACCGACCGCTGCAACCCTATCTCTGTTTTAGGGTTTAGGATGCAATCTCAAACGCGATCGAGTTTATGGTAATAGTAATATTTTAACCTATTCGGCTCATGAACAATTAATAGGGTTCTAGACCTATGTAATCTGTGCAGATATCAAGTATTAAATTAATTGAGAAACACAACGATAACAATCACATATATGAAGAACACCTATAAACTAATGAAATTTGCATAAAAAGAGTGTGTACCTGGGTACGCCATATCAACACACAACTGATTTAATCGAGAAACACAACGATAACAATCACATATATGAAGAGCACCTACAAAAAATAGTAATATCGCAAAAAGAGTTAGTACCTTTGTACGCCATAGCAACACACAGCTGATTTAATCGAGAAACACTACGATAACAATCACATATATGAAGAACACCTATAAAATAATGAAATTCACAAAAAGAGTGTTTACCTCTGTACGCCTTAGCAACGAACAACTGGAGGCCGAGTCTTCCTTGCCTTTAGTTTATGACGGCGAACAACTATTTAGAAATGTTTTAGGTTAAGCAAGGAGAGAGGACCTAGCGCCATATATATAGGCTTAGAAGCTTAGCCTAGTGGGCCTCCCAAATACAGGCTGACTGGTCTCTAACATGCCTACAGTATCTTCGGCCCACACCTAGTACATGAAATGATACAAGCCCATCATGAAATCCACATAAATATATGGCCCGTGTCTTGTCCACCAACCATTAACACTTGGCGCGTTTGGTATACGAAATAATAAGTTAATGGTAAGTCCACATTTAGTAAATAATTCTAATAGTCCCGACTAGTTTGGGATTGAATTATAGTTCTTGTTGTGGGATTTTCACCAACAATATAGCAAAATAGACTTGGAGTCTTCATACAATGGACTCCAACTTGTTTAGGATTGAGATGCATCTATTGTTGTTGATAGGATTTTTCTCTTAACTTTTTCGACAACCACATTTTTGAATTGTTCATTAGTTTGGCATTTATTAGGCTATTGCATTCTAATATGTCTTCTCATTCAAGGTTAGGAATTTAGTGAACTCAAGATACAACAACGACAACATACCCAATGTAATTGCACAAGTGGGCTTTGGGGAGGGTAGAGTGTACGTAGACCTTCTCCCTACATCATAAAGATGGAGAGGTTGTATTCAATAGTCCCTTGACTTAAAATAAAGCATTTTCAAACGGTTTGAAAAAGCGAATACATAAATGAGAGCAGTAACAACAATGAAATAATGTGAAATGAAGAGTTGTACCCTACATATATAGTAGAGAACAACAATGACAATGAAATAATGCGATAATTGAAACTCGAAAACACAAGTGATAACCGAAATTGAAGAACAAGAAACTATGAGAATAGCGCTAATACCACAAATAAAAGAGAAGGTCTAAGTATGACCACATACCACTAAGCCTATCTTGCGGAAAAATCAGAAAATGGTCAACTACCAACTAACCTTGTACTCTAATCTGTGACTTTTAAACCCTCCTATCTAAGGTCACGTTCTCAGTAAACCCAAGATGCACTTTGTCCTGTCTAATCACCTCCCACCATTGTCTCCACCTCTCTTGATGCCCACCATTGCCAATTTCTCGTGCCTCCTCACTAGGGCATCTACACTTGTCCTCTTCACATGCCTAAACCATTTCAGCCTCACTTTCCTCATCTTTTCCACTATGGAGGCCACTCCTAGTCTCCTACCTTGTCCCAGATTTCTTCATTCCTAATCTTATCTCTCCTAGTATGCCACACATCCACCTCAACATCCTCAGCTTTGCTACTTCCATTCTTTAAAATTGTGATTTCTTGACTAACTAACACTCTGTCCCATACAACATAGCCAGTCTAACCACCACTCTGCAGATACAACATGAAAAACAATTAGTGGTCAATGGTCGTAGTGCACTAATTTGGCATGGCATATAATTGATAGATATTGAACTAATAAATAGAGGAATAGTAAATAGTTGACTGCATTGCATGATTGCAACAAGATTTGTGATCTGGCATGACAATGACATGTTAGGCCTTGTATAAATGCAGCAGCCAGTCTAAACTACTAGGTTGTGCACATGTTTTTTAAACTTCAAAAGACTCGTTCGTTTTTTGATATGCATGAGATCAATTCTTTGTTCCTTTCCAACATTGTCTAACAAGAATCATGGACTGTAAGTTTTTAATTTTTTGTTAAAAAAGGATTCATGAGCTCTATGTCTTGAGGATTTTTGTAGTTGCGTGAAGTTACCTATGTCATTTTTTCTATTCTGTTAACATCGCAAAATTATTTCTGTTGTCAGGTTGGCATATTTGTAGTGTGTGTCAAAAGGCTTCTCACTACATGTGCTATACTTGTACATATTCATTGTGCAAGGGATGTACTAAAAATGCTGATTACTTCCATGTCCGAGGGAAAAAAGGCTTTTGCTCAATGTGCATGAGAACTATCATGCTGATTGAGAATAAAGACCAAGGGAACAATGAAAAGGTATATCACATGCACCATGGTATTGATAAATTTTTAATCTTACATGTTAGCCTTAAAGAAGGGGCGCTTCTGGTTCTGTCGGTGCTTGGAACAATTTTGTCTTTTCCATATTACTCTGTCGCTAGAGTCAATAATCTCATTTTGATTCCATATATTTTAAGTAAGTTGCTTCCAACATCCGTGTGAGAAATATAGAAAAAGAATATTATTGAATTGTTGTTGTGTACATTATTACATTGAGACCCTATTTATAGACCCTAGAATACAATCCTTTACCAAGTAGGATACTATTTAGCATTCCTATTTCTATTTCTATTACTATTCCTATTCTAATAGGATTGTATAAACCTATTCCTATTCTAATAGGATTGTATAAACCTGTTCCTATTCTAATAGGATTGTATAAACCTATTCCTATTCTAACAATCCGATTAGTGTGCCCTCTTATGAAAATGAACAGTTGTAGTCTTCAGGAACTGGATCTGGTTATCAGTTCAAAATTGCTAATTTTTTGCTCTCTTCATTGTGCTTTTTGTCATGTCTTGCAATATTTTCTACTCCCTACATCCCAATTGATGAGACACTTTTTACTTTTTAGTCCGTTCCAAAAGGAATGACTTATTTTAGACCAGAAGTTTTAGAAGTCTTCTTTTATTCTTTAACTCTGTGCCTAGTCAAACACCTCAACATAAAATGAGACGGAGGGAGTAATAAGTCTACCATAAAGATAATTTTTTTAATTTGATTCTTTGTGCAAAATATTTTAACTATCTCGTTTCAATTTTTTAATTTCTGCAAATTGGAAAATGTTGGGCTTTATTTTGACAATTTACTCTGATTTAAATGCCTATATCTACCAAAAACCTGTTCAGGTTCAAGTAGATTTTGATGACAAAGGCAGCTGGGAGTATCTCTTCAAGTTGTATTGGGTATACTTGAAAGAAAAGTTATCGCTAACACTTTGTGAACTTATTCAAGCTAAAAATCCCGAGAGAGAATCAGGTAGGATACAGGGGGAACTGAAATATGGTCATCATGTTGCAAATGGTAAGACGTTAATATTACTAGTAACTTTTTAGAAGTTCAACTCACCGTGATCTAATTGGAAACTTTGTTGTACTTATCCAGTTAAAGGAGAGGGATCTATCATGGCTCAGCGCAAAATGAATGAGAAAACAGAGGCTCATGCAACTAATATCTCGGAGAAGCTAGGAAATCGAGCCATCATTGATCAGGCTGTGGATGGGTCTGGATCTGAGACTTCAGTTGCAAGTCTCTCAACAATGAACTCAGCATCCACCAACGTCAGTGAAACAGATGAAGTGTGGCATTACCGTGACCCTAATGGTAAAATGCAAGGATCATTTTCGATGACACAATTGAGGAAATGGAGTACATTGGGGATTTTCCCACTTGATATGAGGATATGGACAAATGATGAGTATGATGATGCAGTACTTTTAAATGATGCACTAAACGGGCTGTTCCGTAAAGCCCCTGCTGTTCATGGGAAGACCTCAAGCCAGTCTCATGAGCTTGGACCTGCCTCTGATGACAGAAATGGTACTGGGTGTGGAAGTTCTGCTGGAACAGGGAGAGAATGCAGAGAAATGGAGGTACCTCGCCATCGTGCAAGTAAAGATTCAAATGGAAATGCTGAACATGTGGGGATGGATGGGATGTCGGCTTCTTTTCCAAAATTTTTGGACTTGATGAATGGAAATAATTCTTATTCAGACAAACTCCAACTGTGTAGCCCAGTCCCTTCATCTCATCATGGTGAGGTGCATTTAGCTCTTCCAAGTAAGGAAAGAGTTCATGAAAATGTGGAGCTTTGCATTGCCACAGGTCAAGTAATTAAGGATTCCTGTGGAAGCACAATATGCCAGAATACTGATACTTACAGTCGTAATACCCAATCTAACAGCCAGAGTAATGTAGGGCAGTCTTCTGGACAGAATTGGGGGTCCTCATCCAGTAGCAGACTTTCATTTAACTTGGACAGTGGTTTTGCTTCAGGTACCAATTCAAAAGATTCATTTGAGCAGAAAGGTAACGTGAATCTTCCAGATCGGCCAAGTCCTGCTGCAAAAACCACCTATGACGATATTGAAGCTCAGGCTGCTGAAAAGCTGCTTTTTTTGAGTTCAGGTGTTCCTCTTCGTGCTTCAGATATCCATGATTGGTCTAGTTCTACTCCAAAGTCCTATGGTGAAGCTAAAGATGGACAGGCAACTGGAAACAAAGAATCTGCTCCTTCTAAGCTTTCTGTGCAGGATTCAGGCCCTAGCTGGAGCAGTGGTTCTAGTCTAGCTGATGAACAGGACGGGAACTCACCAACTGCAGAACCATCTGCTGAAGAACGGGATGCTGGTGTTGTCTCCATTTCTTCTCTGAAGCCAGCTGAAGCAGTGAGTGATCATGTTGCCACACCCATTCCTATAGCAGATCAACTTAATCTTAATCTTACTTCCACGTCGCTCCAGATGTCAAACTTATCCAGTTGGCAGGCAACTGTTAATGAGCCTATTGAGTTCAGCACTTTGGCTGAAGAGTCGGTGTCAGATCTATTAGCTGAAGTTGATGCAATGGAATCTCAAACTCAAAGTGGTATGGGTTCACCTACTTCAGCAATGAGGTTTAGTGAGCAGATGATACCAGGTTACAAAAACTTTATTTTAGCTTTGTTTGAGGACCTGAGTCCTACGCATGATCCTGCAAAAAGTGATGGCTTGAGCTCAAATGGAGATATAAAGTTGCCTTGTCAATCACCAGTGACAGATGAGTTAGTTGGGCCATCTCAAGCTGATGTATTTGACCCTTTGAAGAGGTCTGATGGGAATTCATCTAATGAGCAGCGAGGGAGAAACTAAGTAGGCTAATCTGTCAATCACCTGTGACAAACAAACTAGTTGGGGCATCTCAAGCAGATGCTTTTGACCCTTTAAAAGGGTCTGATTCAAAATTCATCCAACACGTACAGAGGGAGAAACCAAGTCCGCTGATGTTTCCTTTTCCCAAGGGAAGCTTTTTTCAATATTGCTGCACCTTGTATGAGTCAAAACACTGAATTTCTCAGCAGTTGATAGGAGTACTGAATAGGAAGTTATGAGCACTGGCCGTGGGACAGCTCAGGGAAACATGTTTTGGGGCTGTTCAGTTCAGGGATTTGCAAATGTTTGTTGGGATACTACCAAGGATACTGCATGGGTAAATCCATACTTGAATTGTCTCCGTTTGCTGGGAATCAAGTATGGGATAGTGTGTAGGAGGTTCACAGGGGAGAGTTTTTGTTGGCGCAAGACTGGGCTCTTCAAGGGACTGGGATTTTGTTTGGTAGGTCAGACTCAGCTTCCTCCCCAAGGACAACGAGTTCGTTAACTTTGAGTTCTAGTTTGCAAGAAGGGGGTGTTGTTTGACTATCTATACCACGTAAGGTGTCAATTACGTGAAATTTGATTTAATCCTTCCCTTTTCCACAATTAAACATATGACTGAGATCACCCCCTCCCCTCTCCTCCCCCAGAATCATTATGTGAACTTTGTAGAAATGAGGTGCAGAAAAAATAAGTATACATTGCCACAAGGTAACTCTGATCCAGCAAATCTCTACATGTTCCAAACTGCAGTTGGGAATTTGTTCTCATGCATTTTAAAGTGTTGTGTGAACTTCTGTAGAAATTAAGTGCAGAAGAGTTGGTAACTTGGTATACATTGCAACAGGTTAATTCTGACCCAGAAAACAATCTCTGGGAGAAGAAATACAATTGAAACAAAAAAGTCATCATGTATGACTATGCAACAATACTGTTAAAAAATGTCACATAAATGCTATTGTATTCACACCTTTTACGAGATATTATATTTATCTAATCTAAAGTGAGTATTTTTGTCAAATATATATTAAAATATTCAATGGAAATCACATCTGGAAGTACAAAATTTGTAGTTTATGATGTGATTTTTGGTCTATTTGAAGCAACCGATGAAACATTTTGAGGTGCAAATTAGTTATTTTATATTCATTTCTTGTGTTGTTACTTTTGGCATTTGATAGATAGTTTTTTCTTCACAACGATAATATATTTAGTGAAATTTTACTAGGTGGGGATTAAGGAGGATAAAGTGTATGCAGATCTACCACTATCTTGTAGATATAGAAGAGTTGTTTCTAAAAGATCTTCAACTCAAATGCATCAAATTCAAGTAAAAGAATGAGAAAACAATGTAGAAGTCATAACAATTAATAAGAAAAGCAGTATAAAGTCTACAAGAAAGGAAAATAACAAAAACAAAAGTGTAATAATCGAAAGTCAGAACTATAAGGGTATGGTTAATACTATGACATGCATTAACAAGCCTAATGTTCACAAGGCAAAACAACTTTCTACCTCTACTAACCTTCTATTCTAATACGCGACCTCCACTCCTTCTTATCTAGAGTCTTGTCCTTGGTAATATGAAGTTATGTTATGTCCTGTCTAATCATCTCCCCCAAATATTTTTTCGATCTATCTCCACCCCTTCGCGTACACCCAACACCCTGCCTCTTGCACCTCTTTACTAGACTGTCAATGCATTTTCTCTTCACATTCCCTAACCATTTGATATCACTCTCCTTATTTTGTCTGCCATTAATGTCATTCTCACATTCTCCCGAATAACCTCATTTCTAATATGCCCACACACCCATTCAACATCTTTATCTTCGCAACATGCTAATCCTTTGATTTTTGTTATTTCTTTTTCAATTATTATAGTATTTTATTATGGTTACTTCCCATCATATTTTACCACCAATTGATCATTTTTTTTTTATCTACTTTGAATTGATTTTCTTAAGTCGAACCAGATTTACTAGAAATAATTTTTCTATTTTGCCTATTAAAATTACATTAATTATATTATTATTGTTATTATACTTTAATAAACTTAAATGATCAAAATTACTCAATTAATACTTTTAAGAATGATATTTTTTCATTTTCTCTTTGAATATTATGCCGTATATATTGTCATTAACATACATCGTTTACGTTAAAAGACTTCGTCGGTTCATCGAAATATTCAACAAATATACAGTTCGACCGCTTAAGAAAAAAAAATGGCGAAATCATAACTTCATAAAACTTGAAAACAAAAATGGCGAAATCAACAAATTCATAAAAGTTGAAAAAAACTGAACAACTAATCAAATCGATAAAATCCGATCAAATTCAGTGATCAATGTCGTCGTCTTTGATGTTGCCGCCGACGCACCGGTATGCAGCCGGAGCTTTGTTTGGGCTTGCTCTTCACCAGGCTCAGATCCATCAAACTTGTCCATTGGGTTTTCCGGATACACCGCCGGAGGAACGGAGTAGCAGTGGCAGTAGTGCAGATTCCGTTTCCGATGATCCTCAAC
Organism: Solanum pinnatisectum; assembly: GCA_035578085.1. Classification (NCBI taxonomy): domain Eukaryota; kingdom Viridiplantae; phylum Streptophyta; class Magnoliopsida; order Solanales; family Solanaceae; genus Solanum; species Solanum pinnatisectum. The sequence goes on from CM069078.1 coordinate 3,523,289, forward strand.
TTTGGGTTCACGAATCCTCTGCTCTTCTAAGACCTATCTTCCAGTTAATTCCTTCTACTTGCTCAATTTTAATTTGATTTATTGGATTATAAATTGTTGAAATTCGGTATTAGTTTCTCTTTGTTATAGTTCCGCATATTTCTGCCTATTATTTTTGTTGAGGGAAGGTCAAAAATACACAAAGTATTCGGTTTTTGAGTTTTATGACTGAATTATCAAGTGTGTGAGTTTTCTATGTAAAACTATGGTCAAATGTTTATTGAAATACACTTAAACTAGTAGTTGTTTCCTTTTCTAAGCTGAAATAAATAGTTGATGATGGGTGAGCTAGAAAAAGTGAATATATGATAATTTAGATAGAAAACTCAAAAAATAGGGATTGTTTTTGCCTCTTTACTCTTTATCATAACTATGGTAGTATGGTGTGCCGGCCGGTTTACACACAACACAATTAGTTCCATCTTCCCCTAGCAATAACTGGTAGTAACTCTGTCCTCCAAGGCTATGATAAATGAGAAGAAATCACCTAGTTTTTTTTTTTTTTAAATCTGGTGGGATTTGATCGTGAGACCTCATGGTTCTCAACCCACTTCTTTGGCCATTAGGCTACACCTTTGGGTGCAAATTCCTGTCTATTTCAGTTGTTAGTGCAGGGTTTTTTTCATATTATATTACATTTTTTTGACTGGAGAAAGAGTTTAGAGGTTAGTTTGACTTATGTATTATGTTACTAGTGGAAGAAATGGTAAAAGTTAGATTGATAGAGAAGATATCACATTAAAGTTTTAAATTTGAATAGCAAAATTACGTTTATTTGTTGAATGGTGTCAAAAATTGGGACGTCTTAAAATGGAAAAAGCATTATATGAATTGGGGTTGAAGGAGTATTTACTACTTACTAACTAATGGAAAAGTAAAAGGTGTATGACTTGTCATACTTTGAACATGACACATTTGATCCATTCAACCATCATTCAACAACTAATGCTTGTGCGTATTGCTCAATTTGTAGATTATTAATTTGGTTGCGTTTTGGATTTGTTGTGAGTAGATTTTTAGAGATTGATGACAAGGCATGGTCTGGACTAGAGGAAACTGCTGCCTCTACACCACCAAAGCATCATGTTGGAGCGGTTAGTTTTCTTGTCTCTTTAAAGTTGTAGAATAGTAAGGTACAGTAAAACCTCGATAAAATAATAATCTCGCTAAATGAATATTTTTCTCCGGTCCCGACTTGGGCCAGTTATATTAAAGTAATATTCTCGCTAAATGCATTAGATAATAATTAAAAATAAAGTATTAAAGGCCCAGAAAAAATATAATTTATTACTAGAATACACCAAGAATTTATATATATTTAATCAGTCAATAATACTAGACCAATAACTATTTCTTTTTAAAATATGATTCTATAGTTGATTGTTTTTTCTTCTCACCGAAACCAAAATTAATCTCATCCTTAACTTTTTGAAGAGCGAACAAAATTTTCGGAATATTTTGTTCGTGTTGTACCAAATAGTTTGACAATGTAGTCATTGCTTGAAATGCCTCCTTTGACGATACATGTGGGACAATGCTACTATCATCCTGTTCAGGATCATTCTCATCATCATTATTCATTACAGATTGAATAATCTCTTCCTCTATAGGTGATTTCATAACTGTATCATTCTCGTTAGGGTAGTTCAAAAGATGTTCAACATCCATCACATTTCTATAGGCTAAATTAGAGATGACATCATTTAATTCTTGGATACCTTCATCTAATTCACCAACTTCTTGGATACCTTCATCTAATTCACCAACTTGTGGTTCAGGAACATTGTTTTCTTCCGATCGGATCTTGCAATGCCGAAAACAATTTGCAATTGTTATTTCTTTCACATCAAAATTCCAAGCCAAGTTAGCAAAATTAATAGCATTCAAAATATTAATTTTTTCAGTATTTGGTGCTTCAACCTCCAGGCCTTGTAGGATGCTGAAATAAAGACGACGACGATAATGAGCTTTGAATGCTCGAATAATCCCAAAGATCACATGGTTAAATCTTAGACGTTGTGTTAGGAGGTAAGAAAAACAACTCTACATTTCTTAGGCCTTCAACTATCTTTGGATGAGCTGGGCAATTGTCTACTATTAACAAAACCTTCCTGCCATTCATTCTCTTATCAAACCAGCCAACATATTCTTGGAAAAGCAAGCCAGTCATCCAAGCTTTCTTGTTGGATCTATACATGCAATTAAGATTGTTCATGTTCACATTTTTAAAGCATCTAGGATTTGCAAACTTACCAATAATCCACAATGGTACTTTGTCAGATCTATCACCATTGCAACAGAGAGCAAGAGTAATTCTCTCTTTGTCTTTTTTGCGACCTTCAAGCTGCTTGGTAGCAAGTGAATGATCAGCTTCCAATCGGTAAAATAGTCCAGTTTCATCCATATTATAAATATCCTTCAATTCAAACTGATCTAGTTTTGACCGTATACTAGGCAATTCGTTTTCAATATTCTCCATGATAACTGAACCACTTTCATCAAAACGTTTGTAAGACTTGATTCCGTATCTTGACTTGAAACGTTCTAACCAACCAGAAGATAAGCTGAATTCTGGATTAGTTTCACCATACATTTTCAGGAAAAGATCTTTTGCTTTTCCTTGGATAATTTCCCCTGACATGTTCACTTTCTCTTGCATTTGAAGAAACCACTCATACAAAACTTTCTCTAAATCAGGGTATTTTGCCAGTTTATGCCTTTTGGCATCGCTATTTTTCATCTCATTTGACAAATACTCTGCCGACCTTTTGAGAGTGTGCGATATTGTTGACTGACTAATAGTCAAATCAAACTTTTGTTTCACCCATGCTTGCAAATCTTTTTGGCTAATAGTTGGATTCTCTTTCTTATGCTCACATATTGCGTTTCTTATTTTATTGGTTAAAGATGATTTTTGTACGCCTTTCAAATGATGAGAAGACATTATACTTGGATTATGATTTTTAAACATCTAGCTTTTTCCTTTTATAGTTAACATAAAATCTCTTCATATTCTATATATATGAATACAATTAGAAACATTAAACTTCACTAAATTCGTTTAGCTTTCCTATATTTAAATAATAAATATGCAAAGACTACACTTTTTAGTTTCCTAGATTTAAACTTTTGAAATTCTTAATTCAAATATTTTTTTTCTTTCTTATGGCACATACTGCAAAATACTCTCTAAAATAATAAATATTTATTTATCGATAAATAAATATTTTATGCATTTATCGATAAACTAATAATCTCAATAAATGAATATTTTTTTCCGGTCCCAAGCATATGCATTTATAGAGGTTTTTCTGTAGTTATGTTTATCAGTTTATGTCCATGACTAGTTCCTGAGTTTATCAGAAAATTGCATTAAATTAAGATCTACCGTACTTCGGGAGGAGAGATCTGTTGCCTCTGCTGCTAAATGCTTTTATTAAAATGGAAAGGTTTCTCCTTTGATTTTTAATACATTAGTCGATATCATTAGGCAGTCTTACGTAAATATCTTTGTCATTACTTTCCTGACGGCATGATTACTGATATTACATCAGTTTCTAAGGTTACTGTCTGAAGAAAGTGATGATGGTTCTTCAGAAGCAGCAGACATGGAACTTGCTTTGGCAAATGGCATAGATGCTATGGCATCAAGCATGGAGAGAACTTCTGATAATGAGTCTAAGGAGGAGAAGAGGCGTGAATATAAGCATGAATGTGAGGAGAAGCTATCAGTTGCTGATGTGAAGTCCAAGTCTGATACGGAAAATACGAAGGTTGAAAATTACCCAGAGAAAAGCCAAAAACCATCTAGCATTGTGGGGGCTCATTTGAAGTCTGTTAGTGGATCTGATGAAAAACCTGTGGAAGAGGTATCAATGCTTGGGTACACTAGGAAGGTGACCATTCTCTATGAGCTTCTTTCAGCTTGTCTCGCACAAGTACCTGAAGACGGTAAGAAAACTACTCGAAGAAGGGAGGGTTATGATGCTCGACATCGTGTGGCTTTACGGTTGCTAGCAACATGGCTTAATGTCAGATGGATCAAAGTGGTACATTCATTTAAATGATGCATAAATTGCCATTATGTGCGATGTTTCTTTCTCTGCTATCTCTGTTAAAGTGACTGATATATTAATTGCTAATCCTTTCAGGATTTATGAACATGCTAATTTTATAGTAGAAAGAATCTTTGTAGACCTTTTGTATGGCAGTCTGCAATCATGAAGTTATTTGAATGCCTGCTCTCTTCAGGAAAAACTGTGTAGAGCATTTAATTAGCTGCCCAAAAGCAGAGAACACTAACCAGTAATATGAGCTTGAGAAATTTATCCTGCTTTTAGCTTGTTTGCCGTGGCGAATGGATAAGATTTTATCCTACTCATTTCCCTGCTCAAAAGGACAGATTTTTTAAGATTTGATCCAAGATATTCTGCCAAGTTTATATCAGCTAGGTGGAAGAAAAATCTTAGAGTGAGTAGATGTACCTTGAAAATGGCTAATATTAAGTCTAAGCTCTAATGAACGTTTGGTTTGTATACAAATTATTACTGGATCATAACTCAAGACTTGTAATGCGTGTGTAATAGTCATGTAGTTATTTGAATGTTACAAATGTTTCTTTCAAAGTATTGAAATCTAGATATATGGTATATTGTCTATATGTTTTGATCGTATTAAAATTTATATGTATGGAATATTGTCTATATGTTTTTGATCGTATTAAAATCTGGACTTATGGTATATTATTTAAATGCTTTTCATTTCAAATTGGATAAAGATTTTTTCCAAAACTCCGAAGACCCATATTACATCAGTACTGTATCTAGCATCTTGTTGGTTATCATATGTGATTTAAAATAATTAGTGAACCATAAATTAAAAATCATCATAGAATTATGCTTCTTAATTATTTATTTTTGATTATATCATAAAGAACAATTTTAAGAGGAAAGTTAAAATGTTAGTGCTAAATTATGAGATAATTGAATGAATAAATCTTGCATTCCTTTTCTGAACAATTTTTGCTAAGTACTTTCTTATATTTTAAAAATCAATATTAAAAACATTATTATAAGAAATTAGATATAACAAGTAAGATGGATAACAGATCAAGTTATTATGATAAAAGGCATGTTTTTGCATCTTTATGTGCTCTAATACATGTATTAGAAATTATGGTCAAGTCGGTAAATACAATAATTACCACATAACTAAAGTGCGTATTATTAAAACCTAATTCAGATATGGTAACTGACACCTGACTTTCAATGTGGAATTTGTTACCAGAATCATTGCCAACATTGCAGGTAATCGAGCGACACGTACACTTTTGATTTGGTCTGGAATAATACTTCTGATAATTTGCACGTTCTTATTTCGTTATGCCATGGAATACTTGAAGATCTTTAAATACCCTGATATGGCTATAAATTTTTTTCCATAATAGTGATGGGGTCATTTGAGCAGGCTACTACAGACAACCTTTTTATGTAAGCGTTAAGAGTCCGTCTCTAGCCGTGGTACAAGAGCAATCTGCATAGTAGGGAGCTGCACGCTTTTAGCAGCCTACTACAGTCACATAATTCTTTATAGAGTGCCTCGTTTAAAAATCTTAAATTACAAGTTAATATAGATAGACTTTTGTTTATCCCACATTTGTAAGTTCACCTTGCTAGAACTCTATAGAGTAAATATTTATATGTTTTACTTTCCTAATATTACCAGTTTCAAAAAATATACATATATGTTTTTGCTTTCCTTTTATATTAGGAAGAGAATTTGAATCTTTTATATTCTTTTGGTTCTTTACATTGATGTCAACAAGTCTTGTGAAGGGAATATAGATGCACAAGTGTAAATATACTTTATTCTGATTTTGACAAGCAGTTCTTTTTCATTTAAGTTAGGATAACATCTGTTTCATATGAAGAGAACATGTTGAAATGGCACATAATTTACATCTGTCCCAAGTAGCTATTTACTTGAGGCATGAACTTCCATAAACTTCCCATTTTAAAAGAATTTATGTGCTGCAGGAAGCCATTGAGACCATGGTTGCTTGTTCAGCAATGGCTTTGCTGAAAGAGGAAGAATCAAAGGAGGAAAGCCAATCTCCTGATAGTTCATGGGCTAAGTGGAAACGAGGAGGTATTATAGGTGCAGCTGCATTGACTGGTGGAACTTTAATGGCAATTACTGGTGGTAGGACGCCTAAAATTTTCTCAACTTTTAGCAGGCAGATATAATGTTAACAAGCCTCCAAGGGAATAGATTTCTCTGACCTTTGTCTTTATTTTATTCTTAAAGAGCTTTTACTATGTTCAATGAACAACCGTATTAGAGAACAAATTGTAGGACTTTCTAACCTTTGTTTTATTATCAATCAGGTTTGGCTGCTCCAGCAATAGCTGCAGGCTTTGGTGCTTTAGCACCTACCTTGGGCACTCTTATTCCTGTGATTGGAGCAAGTGGGTTCGCTGCTGTTGCTACTGCTGCTGGGAGTGTTGCAGGATCTGTTGCAGTCGCAGCATCATTTGGAGGTAAACGTTTATAGGATTGTCTCTGTGTGTGTATAATCTTTTAACATTCTTTGGTTGAATCTTTTCTATGGGATGATTATGGAGACGGATAATGTAAGGCAACTCATATAGTTAAGATTGGGTTTGGACTGTGAACATCTTTAAGGAATTCTTCAGTTATTTGATGTTGTTACTGATACTTCTGCTTACCCAGCTGCTGGAGCCGGACTTACAGGAACTAAAATGGCCAGGAGAACTGGAGATGTTGATGAATTTGAGTTCAAGGCTATAGGGGAAAACCACAACCAGGGGGTAAATCATTAGCTCTCTTTTTGATACTTGATATTTCTTCTTAGCTGTATTGTTTCACTGGGTAGGATTGCAGTCTGCTAATCTGCTTGTTTGTTTTTATCCCCTCTTCTTTGTTCTCATAGTTTCGATGAGTTATAGTTTTACTCATGGACCATTAGTTCTCTTTGGTATTGATCTCTCACTTTGCATATTCTCTCAGCGGCTGGCAGTTCAGATCTTGATCTCGGGACTTGTTTTTGAGGAGGAAGACTTTATAAGACCTTGGGAAGGACAACATGATAACTCTGAAAGGTAAAACATTATTCTTTCTTTTTCTTAGTTTATTTTCATTTTGGTGATACTGCCAAGGTAGCAATGAGCATTATTTAAATTTCCTACTTGTATACCTGAACAACCCAACTGTTTCCCATATCTTTAGCACAAGGATTATAATGTGACATTTCATAATTTTCTCAGGTATATATTGCAGTGGGAATCTAAGAATCTTATTGCTGTGAGCACTGCAATTCAGGATTGGCTGACTTCACGTAAATATTTTGTACTTTGCTTTCAGTCGATGTAGTACATTGACCAGCTACAATTGTATTTTAAGTGTATAATGTTAACAAACATGATTTCTTAAATAACAGGAATTGCAATGGAGTTGATGAAGCAAGGTGCTATGATGACTGTGCTACACACTCTTTTAACAGCTTTGGCTTGGCCAGCAGCTTTACTTACTATTACTGATTTCATAGACAGCACATGGTCAATTGCTGTGGACAGGTTTTTGTTTGTCTGCTTATCTTTTCTTTTACTCATTCTTTTCTGGTGTGGGATGGGGATCCGGGAGGAGGATGTGGAGATATTTTCCTTGCCCTTCCTCTTCAATCTAAAGGTTAAACTCTTTTAAGAGAAGGTGGTTTATTAATTACTAGGATGGGAAAATCAAAAGGAACAACTCAAATCATTTACCCGTATCACAATAAAAGTTTTGTATCCCTAGCATTTCTGATCTTTGAAATCTCATCCTTCCCTTTTCCAGTGGTGCTGATTACGCTCCAGCCTCCTACTGCTTGAATCATTGAGCAGTTGTGTCATACCATTTTGTGTCGAAGCAGAGCATCTTACTTCTTTGTATGGAAAAAGAAACGCTGATGATGGTTGCTGATGTGTATTTGCAGATCTGATAAAGCAGGAGTGCTCCTAGCAGAAGTGTTGAAGAAAGGATTACAGGGACACAGGTATACAAGCCTAAATGTAATTTGGAATAGCTGCATTTTGATTGTCCTGAAAGTCTGGGCATACTTGTTAGCCCATTCCGTTATTGATTGTCCATGATTGTTTCAGGCCTGTGACACTTGTAGGATTTTCACTAGGGGCAAGAGTTATTTTTAAATGTCTACAAGTTTTGGCTGAGAGTGAAAATAACTGTAAGTGTCTCTATATATTGTTTAACTTTTTAGATTGATCATTTGCTTCATGTGGACCACAACTAATTTGTTTTGAGGCGTAGTTGATTGCTTTGCTTCCTGAGATCCTGAAGTACTTGAATTTTGGCAGCTGGACTTGTGGAAAGGGTCGTTCTTCTTGGGGCACCTATTGCAATTAAAGATATGGACTGGGAAGCAGCTAGAAAGGTTCTCAGTGTCATGTTTTTCTTGATTTTAACTACTTCTAATTATAGTCGTAAATCTTTGGTCCTCCCCTCACCCCTCTATTTCCCTCTCCCTTGTCTTCATATTTTTGTTTTCCTTACAAGTGTAGGATTCGTCCTCATTACTATCTGAAGCTCACTGTTCTTGTTTTGCAGGTGGTAGCTGGTAGATTTGTGAATGCGTATTCTACAAATGATTGGATGCTTGGAGTTGCCTTTCGTGCCAGGTATGCATTATTCACAAGCATAGTACTGATGTTGAAAATATCAACTACTGCTGCTGCAATATATTTGACGGGTTCAAGGATTTCCTCGCTATCTGCTTTCACGTTTGATTTGTCGTTTTCTGCTTCTCTTTCTTGTGACTTCTGTAACTTCTTTTAACAGTCTCCTTACTCAAGGCCTGGCTGGAATTCAACCAGTTGAGATTCCTGGTGTTGAGAATGTAAGTTCAATGTTCCCATTTTTCCTTTCTGTATTGCAGTTGTCTCCATTTAGTTGAAGTTTAATTTCTTTGGTACTCCGTTTACAGGTTGATGCAACTGAATTCATCGAGGGCCATTCGTCGTATCTATGGGCTACACAAGAGATTTTAGAACTACTTGAGCTGGATACTTATTATCCTGTTTTCGGTCATCGCGTTGTAAAAACATAAATTTTACAGTTCTTATTTCTTGTAGGCACTTCATTGTTGTGAGTTGTGACCCCACACATTTACAAACTGTAAAGCTTCAGTATGTGAGTAAGATTCTGAAACAAGAATAAGCAACTTTGTAAATTTTAATGGAAAGTAGGTTAGCTAAATTCTGTTTCCTTTTCTTTCCAAAAACATGTTAGTCATTTGGAATTTATGATCACATTAGTTTGGGGATGATTGATAATCTTTGCTTTTGAGTAAGTTCGAGAGTTGTATGACATAAGGAGGTTCAAATTTCGACGGAGGCAAAAACCATTAGATGATATCTTCTTACTTACCTAAGTTTGGTACCATGGAATGTGCCAATAGGTATTCGGTGGAATAGTTGAAGTGCATGCAAGCTTATTGGGAAAGATTCCTATTCAGATGGGCTTTTTCCCTCCCTCCCCAGTGTGTTAACTATTACAGTTGTATTTTAAGTGACGCTTAAACTTGTATAATGTTGAATAAGATATATACATTTTACGTGGAATAATACATATAGGAAGTGAATTGCCAAGTAGAGTTCAAGTTGGATGTGTGTGTGTCTATTTATTCAAAAAAAAGTTGTGTAATATATAATACCAAGAAAAGAAAGAGGGGAAAATACATAGATACACTTCAAATTGATGATTCTCGTGGATATCCTTGCCTGACATAATAAAATGTTCGATCTTCACACCATTTTATGCGCGTGAAGGCTTGTATATATATATATATATATATATATCACCTTTCTTTTATCTTCTATCGCGATAAATAATTAAGATATGAAATTTGCTATTGATACAATTTCGTGTATTAAGGATATAATATCCGTTTTTTTCCCGCCCCGCAATTCATTTCCGATATTCGCCCCGCCCCAGCCCCATTGCGAGGACTGTGTCAATTCCAATAGAAAACATTTTCCAATCGCTTTTCCGGCGAAGTAGAGACGATAAATCACCGACGGAGTAGAAAGGAATGACGGAAACGGAGAACACAACTGCTACCGGAAAAGAGAGAAACTCTGCCGATCATTGCCGTATCAGCAATAGTGAAAGTGTGAATAATCCGGCGGAAGCCGGAGGTGAAGGCAAAAAGGAAAGTTCATCATCTTCATCCTCATTGAAGAAGCAAGGAAAATCATGCAAAGGATGTCTATATTACTCGTCTACTTATAAATCCAATTCGCGGAATCCTCTATGCCTCGGACTTAGCCGTTCTTTTCCTCAAGGTATTCCTTCTTACCTTGCTCTCTCTAAAATAATTTCATTTTTTGGTTTTCATTTAGTTGTTTGATTTAGCTAGCGTTTCAAATATACGTTTGACCATGAAATTTGATCAGATCTTCAAGTAATGGGTTTTTGCGACTTCCATTCACAAAATTTCAATTTTTTTTTCAAAGTAAAATGCATGTCCATACAACTTCGGATACTCAAATTTTCAAGTTTCAACTTTGAAATCTATGGCCAAACAGGAGCTTAGTTTGCTCAAAATTTTGATCCTTGAACTCCATTTCTGAAAATGTGCTGCTTAGATATGAGTGTTTTATATTTTCTCACTGTGGCAATAGTCTCAATGGTGCGCTTGCACGTGCACACGCATAATGATTTTCCAGGAGTCTAGCAGATTTCTATGTCGGTGTAGCAATAAGTGTGAGTATTACGCAGGGGCGGCTCAAACCCATTGGTGGCCTAAGGCCAAAATCAAATTAGAAGCCTTAAAAAAATATATATAAATGTTTTTATTTTAAATCTATTTTTCTAGCTTTTTGAGATGCAAAGTTGTTAATAATTTTTGTGTAGTCAATCTCTTCTAATAATTCTTTTTCAATCGATAATATAGTCAAACCACTTAATCTTTCTTGAGACATTGTCGATCTTAAATAAGATTTTATTATTTTTAATTTTGAAAAGCTTCTTTCGGCTGAGGCAACTGTTACGGGAATTGTTAACATTATTCTATAAGCAATGTAAGCATTTGGAAAAGAATCAGGTCTTTTTATTTGATTGAGTATCTCAATTAGAGTATTGTCTTCTACTTTTATGATTTTCCTTAACACTTTTAATTCAGAAAATAAGTCTAAACCGTCAATATCGGAGTGAGTATTATGTTTTAAGGAACATTCAAGATTAAGACAATATTTTTGTAAATTCTCATCATCTAATGATCTCAATTTTTTCCCACTAAATAGAAAACCAAAAATATTTTCATATACTTCAAATTGTTCAAATCTATTTTGAAGTGAAAAGATGGCTTGGTCTACTATGTATAAGAAGTAATCAACTCTAAATGATTCTTCAAGAGATCTTGTGATTTCATTATCAACATTTTCATCAAATTGTTTTTTTCTATAAATTACACGTTTCTTACGAAATCTGAGTTCTCAGATTCATCTCTAATGCAATTTCCTTAGCCGAAATCATAGCACTTGTAAATCCTTCTTCTCTATATGTTTTAAAAAAAGAAACTAAACCTCTTAATTGATCTATAGTGACATCAATATGCATATCTTTTGATTGTAAACTTTTGCTAATTGAATTTACAGCAAATAATACATCATACCAAATAGTCATACCCAATAAAAATTCAAAATTTTCAAGCTCAAAAATTGCTAAACAATTAGCTTCACTTTTAATTTGTGATCATCACTAACTTCTTCTAATTTAAATAAAGCATCTCTTATTTGTAGAGTTTGAAACCTTATTGCTTAAACACTTTCAATACGACTTTCCCACCGTGTTTGTGACAATGATTTAAGAGTTAAACTAGGTACACTATCTTTTAAAATTTTCCACCGCTTAGTAGACGAAGAAAATAGTGAATATATACGTTGTACCACTCCAAAGAATGATATAGCTTTCGTACAAGAATTAACCATATCACAAAGTACCAAATTTAGATTATGACAACCACATGGTGTATAAAATGATCTAGGATTTATATCAAGAAGTCTTTTTTGCACTCCTTGGTGTTTTCCCTTCATATTAGACCTATTGTCATATCCTTGTCCTCTTAAATTATCAATATCAAGTCCAATACATTTTATTTCATCTAAAATAACTTCAAAAAGACCTTTTCCACTTGTATCATCCACTTTTAAGAATTCTAAAAAATATTCAGTTACATTTATTGGAGTTGCCGAAATATCTACACTCCGTATTATAAAAGACATTTGATCTTGATGACTTGTATCTGGCGTGCAATCAAGTATGATAGAGAAATACTTTGTTTTTCTAACTTTTTCAATTATCTTGTTCTTAATTTCACTTGCCAATAAATTTATTAATTCATTTTGTATATTATGTCCAAGATAATGATTATGAATTTCATCATGTTTGATTCGTCGAATATGTTCTTGCATAATTAGATCAAATTTTGCAATCATTTCAACAAGACTCAAGAAGTTTCCGTTATTTTCTTGATAGATTTTTTCATTTTTCCCCCTAAACGCCAAATTATTTCTTCCAAGAGTTTTTATGACGGAAATAATTCTTGACAATACATTTTTCCAATGTTCTCTATCTCTATTAATTTGGTCTTGAATGTTTATATCGATTGATTTATTATTACGCAATCTAAATTCTAAATCAATCCATGAACTCATATTAATAATATGTTGGTTAGTTGTTTTATGAGTTATAAGCTTAGTAGTAAGATTTTTCCAATCTCTACTACCTTCATTAGCTAACTTATTATTCTTTGCATTAAAGGTCGTATTAAATAACTTACAACAAAAACAGAATACCTTATTCAAATCTTTGGAATAAACTAACCATCTTCTTTCATGTCTTTCTCCATTAGCCAACTTTTGAAAATAATACGTAGTAGAAAAGTGCTTTAAAAATTTATCCTTTGGAAAACATGTGTCGGTAATTCTAATTGGTTCGTTTTCTACTAATAAGTCTCTTAACTTTGTATCAACAATATTCCATTGACTAGGATCATAGATATTTTTAGGAGTATGATTATTTAATTCATTTATAAGTTCTTGATTTTCTTGGGAATCTACATCCGACTCTTTACTAATTTCCTCTCCTTCTTCTTCTTTTTGGTTTATATCATTATCTAACTCAACTTCAACTAAGTTAGTAACTTGTTCTTCTAAAGAGCATTCCCCTACCTTTTTTTATTTAATTTTAACATTGTTTTCCAAAAATTTATCAAGAGCACCTTTTTGAGATTTTATCAAGTTATCGACTTTTCTTTTTCTTTTAAGTTTTGGATGACCGGATTCATATTTTCTAGTTGACATATTAAAATCTAACAAATATTTTAAACACTATTTACAATATCAAATAAAAAATATAATAAACATAAGACACAAAACAAAAATAATATTAGAAATTAGAATGATATTACCGAATTCAAAAGCTATGAAGACTTGATTTCCGAAAATGAATCGAGCTGCTGCAATGTAGTTTCTCCAAATTTAAAATATAAAATATCAATAGAACAAGTAAATTTTTAAGCTTTGAATAAGAGAGAGATGTAAGATTAGAAAAGAGAAAGTGAGAAGAAATAGAAGGGAGGAGGATAGAATATATAAAATAAAATTAGAAAAAAAAATAAGGTAAAAAAAAGAAGATAACTTGTACATTAAAAAAAAAGTAAACAACTTTTTATTGGAAAGTTAAAAAGTCATAGTACTGTCACTTCATTTAGCCGTTTGGTCTTAGTTCTAATAATTTTTTTTTTTAAAAATTTAATCCTTCCTAATTAACTAAAAAATGGGGCCTTTGCATTTATTGTCTTAGTTCTAATATATATTTTTTAATTTAATCCTTCCTAATTAACTAAAAATGGGGCCCCCTAAAATTGGGGGCCTAAGGCAAAAGACTTTTTTTTTAGCCTTGCCAGCCGCCCCTGGTATTACGGACTATCTAGTTTTAGGGAATCTCTTATTTGTCTTGTAAGATGAAATATTGAGGATTGGAGTAAAATGAGCTCAAATAGAAAGGAACAGAAAATGGAGGATTCATATAGATTATTCCCACCAGTTTGGACTTGAGGGTAGTTGATTGAATGATTCGCGTGCTACAACAAAATTCCGTTATTTGATCATGCTTTTTTTCTGATATTATTTGTGGTTCAAGTTCATTTAGTTGGCTACTTCTTTATTAAAGGTTAGGACTTTCTAAATGTTTAAAATTCATGAACGGACATTTGAGATTTGTGGTGAGAATTTCTGATGTATTCCTTTGGCAATGCATATGTTTTGTTGAGAAGATAACAAAGATTTTTTATAACTCTAGTCAAAATGCATCACATAAATTGGGACAAAGGGAGGAGTAATATATATATTACTCCTCCCTTTGTCCCAATTTATGTGATGCACTTTGGCTGGCATAGAGTTATAAAAAACAAATAAAGACTTTTGAAACTTATGATCTAAAACAAGCATAAATGTTTTTGTGGCTATAAATCATCTCTTTAAAAGTAAAATTGAAACTTTGAAGTTAAAATGTTTCTAAATATAAAAATGTATCATTTTTTGGGGAGAAACTTGAAAGGTAAGTGCATCACATAAATTAGGACAGAGGGAATTTTTCGTTATTCCAATTTCAATTTGAAATATTATTTGCAAATCAATGTTTGATTTACAATTTGATCCATTATTTCAGCTTCAACTTGATACAAAGAACTTGTAGTTGAAAAATGAGTCTGAGGAGTATTTCAAGTGTAATAATGGTTTTAACTCACAAAAGTTCATGTTTAACTCTAGTGGAATCCATGTCCAAAGATATCTGGCTTCCAAATACTTTCTTTTATGATTAGGGACTTCCATATACTCTTTCAACTTCAACTTTTTTTTTTTTTTAATCTCCAACCTCCTCGTTTTTAAACTTCAACCAAATATTGTCCCAACACCTTATTGTCAGACTATGAATTTCACCTTGCTGATTGGATCTTGCAGGTTCTCTTTATATTGTTCGTAATGCTTGTTACTTTTGCTTTATTTGGACAAGAGAAACTCTTAACATTGTCTTGATTGCTTGTTTTTGTAGGTTACCCTTTGAAAGAAGTATGTATTGTTTCATGGGTAGTCCTTTGACAAAAGTATGCATTGCAACACCCAAGGGTATTTAAGTGAGCGAAAACATTGGAGACCAGTGTTTAAATTCTAGTAGAGACAAACACACTAGATGATTTCTTTCTATTTGCCTAAGTCTTGGTGGCTAGAGTTAATCGGTACTTGTGGTGGTGGATGTAACATGTACTCGGTGGGATAACTGAGGTGTGTGCTAGTTGGTCCCGATACGACTGTTATCAGTAAAAAGCATAGTGTAGTAAAACATGAAATCAGAACATGTGACTTTACATACTTAATAGTTGAGAGCATCTCCCTCAATGTTATCTCTTCAAGCATCACATGCTTTCTTTTTGTTGCTTATTAATTGTTGCTTTCTAAAACTTACCTACTTAATTAGCTATTTTTTGAGACTCGTGTTTTTGTTTTGATAACTAGGACCTCAATATATTATTGGGAAATCTGAGATGCAAGCTTCTAAGGAGGGTAGGAACCTTACAGATTTTAGATATGCTTGTATTGGTTACTCCGTTTACCTGGATCAGAAAGCTCGGTCAGCTGATGGGAAAGGGGTTCAAACAGAATTGCCAGTCTGTGCTGGCCTTGAGGTTTGCATTTGCTTTCTTAACTCTTTTATTCCTTCATTGCTTGTTCCTTGTTATGATGTTTTGAGGATAAATTTTTTCTTCTGAGAAGATGAATATGATATTTTGAGGATAACTAGTTTGTACTGATGGTGCGTGGCTTTATTGAGATCAGAAGCAAATCGTGCATAGGCTTCTAATCTGCAGAGCAATTTATTCCCATTTGAGGTGTAATGCTTTGATATCTCATGTGAAATGAGTTATACATACTATGTGACTGACCTGTCAGCTTTATTGATCACTTTTTGTAATGTGAAATTAATTTGTGTCTGTAAAAGAGAGTATATCTCAGAAGATAATATGCATCAAATGCTCGTTTTTTATATCCTAATTGTTTGTTAGTCCACAACTTTCTTGCTCAACTAACGTAAGTGTGCACTGGCACAGGTCTTGGTGGATAGAAAGGTTAGTTCAGCTGAGGCAGCTCCTGGCCATGCTCGTAAGAGAGAAGGTGACTTTCTTTCATTATTTCAGAATTCAATGCCGAAAGAGGTCTTCACTGTATTGTTTTAGGTCTTTGATATTCAGATGGACATATGAATTTTTTTCACAGTTTAGAGTGCTTGATTAAAAATTTCCTAAACATCTTAATTCTGGTAATAGATTTTTTTCATGATTGGGACGTTTAATGAATTCCAAAATATCTAAGTGAAAGTTTGTCCGTGCTTAGCTACTGCATTTCCTATGTAATTCTTGCTTTTAGTGATGCATTAGGAAATTCTTTTGGTGGTTTTGTAGGTATCTTCCCGAGAATTATTCTTTATTAGAAAATGTAAAATTAAAAAGAATTCATTAATAGAAAATCTTTGATCAATATTAGAATTGTACTTTCCTATTTGTTTCTAAGAATATTTTCTCCTCTACTTTGTTACTCCCAAATACCTATATTTTTGGCTAGGAGTCCATGTTGAAGCAGTTTACACCCAGCTAGCAGGTCTCGAGTTACAATGTTTAATACCAAGAATTGAGTGGCTTGTTTCACCTTTTGAGGTTTTCGCATAGCCTTTATATTCAGGACAGAGGCAAAAACAATATGCCCTTTGCAGAACTACTGTTTTTGTGAAGAGATGTCCAGCTACTGTTTGGCCGCTACTGTTCTTCTCAAACTTACCAATACTTTTCGAGCTTCTTGAACACCATCAACAATCTCTGGCTTATATTTCCATGCTTTGCAGGAATCAGTAATTGCAATGAGTGGATCTGTCGGGATATAATTACAATACATCTGCTTAATGTATTGTTATGAGTTTCTTAAACATCTGAAACCATCATATTTTGCTGACAGCGGCAGAGGTAGGCTTTAACATAGGGATTCGGTAGAATCCAATTGCTTTGGCCCGGAGTTTGTCTTCGCGTTATGACATCTACTAAATATGTACAAATTGAATTTAGAACCCAGTTACTAACTCTTGAAATTGCTGTCTTAGAATACAGATTACAGAACTCATAAGTTATCCATTCTGAATGCTGATCAAAGTAATGGCTTGGAGCATTATCTATGAGTTATGTGTTGTTGGAGGTATTCTGTATATTACCATGAGTTTAGTGATATACATATTTTAAAGAGATAAATTCTCATGTAATAATATATAAGAGTGGGGGTAATCATAGTCAAATGGTCTTTATCCTTACTAGAAGATGAGATAGAAGTACATTTAAGGACTATTTTACTAAATGATTATTCCATGAGAAACAATGACCACTCAACATAGGTTAGTAGTTTTAGATGTAAAGCTTAAGAGTGAAATGAGAAAGAAAGATGACTTGTAAACGACTGCGAACTGGGTGGTGGGCACTGTCAGTTAGCCTTTCAAGAAAAACTATGAGAAGAGGGAGCTTGGGACTTAGAGGGGGATATAGACATCCTGTGGAAGGAAATGTTAGGTTGATTAGAAAAGTAGCAAGGGAAGCGTTAGGTGTGTCTAAAGGTTTAGGATCTCGATCACAGGAATCCTAGTGGTGGAATAGGGGGAGGTACAAAGAGTTATTAAAGCCAAAAGATAGTGTTACATGAAGTTACCAAAAGCAGAAGACAAAGAAGCCTTTGAAGAATACAAGAGAGCTAAAAGAGAACCTGAGAAGGCTATTAGTAAAAGCCCAATGGAAGCTCTTGATGACTTGGACCAAGAGCTAGGGACATGAGAAGGGGAGAAAGAAATATTTAAACTAGAACGATTGAGAGATTAGAAGGGTAAGGATTTAAGACAGGTGAAGTGTATTAAAGACGATTTAAGTTAAGGGTTTAAATCGGTTGAAGTATATGAAAGATGATTTACAAGAAGTTTTGACGGGAGATGACGAGATCAAGAAGAGGAGATAGAGAGGCTATTTTGATCAATTATTCAACTCGAACCAAGAGAATAACATGTAAGACCTCCACATGTCTGTGTATGATAGAAACTTTAGCTGCAGTTGCAGAATTAGGCCAACAGAGGTAAAAATGACACGAGAAGTATGAGGAAAGACTTGTGGTTGAGATAGTATGCCTGTAAAGGGTTAGAAGTATCTTAGAGAGGTTGGATTAGAATGACTCACCAAGATATTCAGTGCTATACCAAGTGATAGGATGCCCTATGAGTGAAGGAATAGTTCACTGATTCCAATTTATATGAACAAATGAGATAGGCAAAGTTGTGCCACTTAATTCATGAGCCATATGATGGAACTTTGGAAAGAGTGATAGAGCCTAAATTTAGGAACACGATAAGGGTGGCATAGAACTAGTTTGGATTTATTCCATGTAGATCTACAATGAAGGCTATATTCTTTCTTAGATTGATGGAAATTTAAAGGAAGAAAGATCTAACAGGTTGTTCATTGACCTAGAGAAAGCATATATGATAGAGTACCTTGAAAGTCCTTTGATGGAAAAGAAAGAACTCATATTAAATATATAAATTCCATAAAGAACATGTATGACAGAGTCATCAGTAGCTTAAAAAGTAAAAACATTAGTTGGAGATGCGAAGAAGTTTCTCATAATAGTGGGTTAGCATTGAGCCCCTACTTGTTTAGCCTAATTATGAGTGAGCTAACCAACACAAAACAAGATGAGGTCCTATGGTGCATTTATTTGTTGATGATAAGTGAGAATGTCCACCAAAAGCTTAAACTGTGGAAGCACCTTAAAGAGCAAGGGTTTTAGGATAAGTAGAAGACGGAGGACATGCACTACAAGTCTAATCAGTATGAGAAGAGCGAAGTTGAGGTGAGATTAGATGGGATTGTGGTACCAAAATGCAAATATTTAATATATCTAGGCTTGTTTTTCAAGAGAATGGAATGATTGATGAAGATGTTACTCGGGATTAAAATTAGATGGTTAAAATGAAGTACTATCAGGGTGTTATGTGATGACAGGATGCCTACCAAAGTGAAAGATAAGGTCTATAGAACAACTTTAAGATTGACAATGTTATATGGTAGTGAATGTTGAGCCCCTAAAGCCCAACATGTCCTCAAGATGAGTGTTGCAGACATGTGGTTGCTAAGATGAATGTGGCGTCATACAAGATTCAAAATGACCACTTTGTCAGAAGGTACAAGTAGCACACTTCGAGGATAAAATGATAGGTCACTTGAGATGGTTTGGTCATGTCCGGTGTCGACCTACAAATGCACTGGCTTGAGGTGTTAGACTTTGGTGAGTGAAGGTGTTAAGGGGGAAGACCTAAAATCAATTGGAAGGAAGTTGTTTTTGAAGGCCTACTAATCCTTGGAATCTATGCAGACTTAGCTAAAGATGGGATACAATGGAACAAAATGATTCATATCGGTGATAATACCTACTAGTTGGAGATAGATTTTACACTTGTTAGAGAACTAATGTATTATAATTGTAGCAGTTTAGCTTTGTAACCATTTTTGCTTTTTCTCAAATGTCCTTACCAACACAACAAAAACATCTCAATAAGAGGGGCTTTAATTTACTGTCTTTTACCCAAAATCTAAACCCGATCTCCTCTCTCCTCTTTTCTTTTCTTTTTCTCCCTCGTCAATGGTGACTCCACCAACTGCAACAAGCATAAAGCTGGGAAATAGATTTAAGACAAACAATAATTTTTCTTCTTAAATACATTTTGGAAGATCCATTTAGCAACCTGACCATTGGATTTTGGTTAATGGGAATGGTATTTGTTTTTTGTAATGCTAGAAGATAATCGCTCGGGAAATATATATTCACTTCATCTAAAATAACAAAACTTCAAAACTTTGCATGATTGGTTGACTTAGGTTTTAGGGGTAAACAGAAGGCTACAAAGAGCAACCAAAACATGCGTGCCCCTCAAAGAATTAAAAAGAGGCCCATTATTCTTGTTTAGCTTCAGTTTCTACTAGAAACTCAGATTTCAGTTTTGTTACGTGGATTCCATTCACTATTCAGATTTACATCCTTGGATCCTGGGCTTTAAGGGACTTCAGGGGACATAACAAGCAAAGTTAAACAATTATGATATGTCATGTTTATGGCCCCCTCTAGGTTAAAAGATGTAGTGTTCACTTCTTAGAAGTGCACCTGCTTTTTTTTTCCTCTGTAATCCTTTTATCTTGAAGAGATGACGATCAAACAGAAGAGAACAATACCAAATAAACTATTTCGTTGGGAGAAGTCCTGAAAGGAGAACTTTAAAATTTGTATCTGTAGAACTGTACATGTTGACATTCAAAATGTATTTTGTTTTGATTTATCTGTCTTAGTTTGACTTGACCTAGAGTTTAAGAAGGAAAGTAAAGAAGACTTTTGAATCTTGTGGTTTTAAACTAATGATATATTTAATGTACCAAAATGCCTTTTAATTCTGTGGTCTTAAACATGTCATGTGGGACGTTGAAATTAAAGAGTTGTCAAATTAGAAAAGAGTTTTTCTTTTTGAAACATACTATAAAGGGAAGTGTAAAGACAAAACAAATTGAAATTGAGTGAGTATTTGTTATTTGAACATGTTGCCAAAACAGAATATAGAAGTTTATCGCCTGATTGGTACTTCAAAGGTTTTGGTTCGCCTGTAGAACTTACTTGTTTTAGCTTTGCACCTTAGTAAATCTATAGACAACGTCTTGCTAAATTACAACTAGCAAATGCATTGAAAAAATGTTGTTAGGTATCTTATTGCTTTGGTTGGCTTCAATTATTTCACCTCTTTGTTTCTCTCTATGTATATATTTATATATCTGATTGTCCTTTTAAACTCATTTTTGATGTTAATAGCATAGTTTAGAAAGAATTTTGTAAATCACAACGCTTAAATGGTGAATATCGTTTTTAGTTTCTCGTAATTTAATATGCTATTTAACTCAGAGCTGTTACTCAAACATTTTTGTCTAATTTATGATTTTTGTTCTTTTAGAAGGTCATGGAGTATCGCAGCCTCGATCACATAAACCAACTCACTCAACTGGTAATGAGTTTCTCATCAGGCAAGCATTCTTAAAACTCTTGATATGAACTCTGCTGTAATTGAAGTGCTTGATAACAGCACTCATGTACTTTGATACCACCTTGAAAATACAGGTTCACCAGGAACGCAAATTTGGTTGCGTTGGGGGTTGCCAAGAACTTGCAGAAAGTGGAAAACCGAATAAAAGAAGGCGTTGATGACATTTTCTATCGACGACCAAAATAGAACTCTGACGTGGAGTTAGAAACAGGTAAAGCTCACATGGCTGAAAGTAGCTCTGTCAAATAATATATGGAGTAGCTTCTTTTGTTTCCCTCGTCATTTTGATATCTGAAATGCGCGATCTTAGCTGGAAATGGGGAAATTGTAACATGTGTATGAAATCCGTATTGATGTTTGTTCTGTCAATTAAAATTCATAGCTACAGAGGCCAAGGTAACCTGTATAATATTATGTACATCGAACCGGGTGGTTTGTTTGTTACTAGTAATGCAAAGCATTCATTTAGGTCAGTCATGATTCTGTGTATTGATAATTTGTTTTTTGCTTGAACCATTTGTTACAGCTGTAATATTGTTCGCGTGGGTGTTCTAGACATTAGACAAGATGTGGATTCTGGATTTTAAGTTTATAGGATCTGGACTACGCCCTCATTTGAAGGCTAGCTCTTGCTTCGGAGCTTCATTTCCACGTTTCACTTTCTGGAAAGGGCAACCTAAAAAGGAAAACCCAGTCACTAGACAAGTTTCTGGAATGCTCCAAATTCGACTTGAGCATCTAAATCTAGCTCAATACTAACAAAAATAAATATCTCTATACAAGGTTCTTGCACAATCTCTTTTGCTTATTGGGTTATTATGACGTTATGTATATACATGTTGAAATCGAAATGAATCTTTTAACACAAGTACAAGGTAAATACAATGATGGCTCGTCACTTACTCGGAAATAATAAGCAAAACAACGAATGAGTAGAAGATTGATCTAGGAATTAGAGTGAATTAAGCGATGTATGAAAATGAATCTTTTAACACAAATACAAGGTAAATACAATGATGGCTCGTCACTTGCTCAGAAATGATAAGCAAAACAACGAATGAGTAGAAGATTGATCTTGTAATAAGAGTGAATCAAGCGACGTGTGAATTAGATGCACATTACAAGTTTAAATCTCTTTCTAATTAAGTGGAAAAGGTTGTAAGGGTCAAATTTATCCTTCATAGGTTTTGTTTACGAGTTATTTAACCTGATAAGAAGTTTTCAAATAAATGCCCGTCTAGCTCAGTTGGTAGAGCGAAAGGCTCTTAACCTTGTGGTCGTGGGTTCGAGCCCCACGGTGGGCGATATTGTTTTTGCACCAATTTTTGATTGATCTACATTATTTATTTGTTTAAGTTTTTCCTTAAAATAGGCATTATTCTTTAATTATGCTATTTTTCTTTTCACTTAACAAAATATATACAGTTAATTACAAAGATTAGGATGCAAGGTAAATTACAAAACTACTTCAATGAGGAAACATATCTTCATTTATATGAGTAATGATGGTGGTAGTTGAAGATGGTGAATGATTGTAATTTATAATGGTACGCGATAATAACGATGGTAATTGATAATGGTGGACAATGGCGATAGTTATGAATGGAGTTAACGAAACAATCACATCAAACTAGGGGTGGATTTACTGTCACGATCCAAAAATGGACGTGATGGCACTCGTCTTATCCCACCAAAAAAGCCAGCCTAAAACCCAACTAATACGGTGAATGCGGAAGTAAAACGAGAATAAATGTTTAATACTAAAAATAATGCGGAAATAAACTCTAACTAAAAATTGAATAACAATTTACAATGCGGATAATAAGTCAACTTAGCTAAATTCCCAAAACCTGATTGTCACGTGCACAAACTTCTAATGTATTACAATAGACGTGAAAGAAATAAACAAGCCTCAAATGTTGTTGTCTCTAAAGCAGAACAAGATCATAAATAAGAGTGAAAAGGTCTGCTAATATGACAATCAACTACCTCACAAATCTCCGTAGGAAGCCTCGGACAATAAGATAAGAGAGCATCATGAAGATTTGAGCTTTTAACCTACATAAATGTAGAAGCAAGGGATGAGTACCAAACCACACGGTACTCAGCAAGGGAACTCCAAAACACAAGGTAAGAATATAGAATATGGATACTCCTACCACCCCAACCGAACCTCCACAATTACAACCTGCATAAAATCAGCCCAACTTAATAGTTCACTACTATTTGCTAGCACATAGCTCAATAACAACACTCCAACATAGCAGATTGGCAACACACAGGATCAAGTTCATCATTCTTAAGTTACACAAAAGACACTCACAAGTTCACAAATGATATAGATATGCAATGCAATGTCAAGTATAGTGATGCATGTCTGACCTAACGATACACACCCGTTGTCTTTTAGTCCGGGACCCATGAAAGACATATATATCCATACATCCGTCGCAGCGTGCGACACGTCCCTCTATAATAGAATCTGTCGGGACGTGCGACACTTCCCTCGATAATAAATCCATCGTGGCATACGACACGTCCCTCAAATCATAATATCCGTCGCGGCGAGGACACGTCCCTCAAAATGGTACATCCTCTTTAATTCCTTATTCTTACTCAATTCACATAACATTTATCACAACCATGTCTCAGAACCAATGCAAATGACATGTTCACACAAATAATGAGGAGATGACCATTTTCATAACAATGCACAATTCACAACAACACAATCGTGATACAACATCAACAATGAATCAATAAGTCTTTCAAACCATTCTCAACACATCACACACCAATAATTAATCACATTGCCTTTTATTACCCTTTTTTCATCATTAGAATTATTAAATATGGATAAATCAACCCATCACCAAGTCTCATTACTCCCCAAAACATTACACGAGGAAATACACAATTCTATACACATAAAAAGGGTTGAGAAATCTACTTGTCTCAAACAATCGAGCAATTTCTCCAGGACTTAAGCATTCCTCTTTCGTTGGACTTTCAAATCAATACAATCTATACAAATAAATAATCACAATAAGATTTAAGAACTAACACTCATTACTATGTGTCTAGTCTAGACCCAAAAATTCACTCAAATCTATAACTAAGCTCATAATATTGATGCCAATTAACATGTCAACTCTCATATTTCTCAAATTTCAAGTTTAGAATTAAGTCATAAATCCTTCAAATAACAAAATTTTATTCTAATAATGAGTCACTTTAAATGTAGATATTTCCAAATTCTCTCGTAATAATGAGGAATTCACTTTGGGAATGTCTACATTCAAAGTGACTCACCTGAAGCTGGAGAAAATAGATAAAAGAAAGAGCACTAATCAAAATAGGTAAAACATAATTATAGATAAATTATATTTACTTAATTTTTCCCCATATTGAGTTTGAAATTTGGAGGAAAAAAGGAGTTTGAAATTCAAATTCCAAAATTATCAAGTCAACAAGTTTCGAATTTGATATGTCATTGTCATTTTGATTGAGAGTGTCATCATTATGAAATATTCTATGAATTTATACAAATTTCTATGAGGGGTATAAAAATTTGATTTTAAAGGAGAGCGAAAATTTGAATTTTGAATTTTTATGGAACAAGCGGGATCAAAAATTAAAGATCGTCCATTTTGAAAGTCATTGAGTGTAATTTCATACATTCTTGCTAACAATTATATTTTTAGAAAGTATTTCAAATGATTTAACAGAAAAAAAAATATTAAGTGAAGAAAGTTGTTTTGGCAAAATATTTTTACAAGGAAAATGCAATTTTTTGTTTTTGATTGCAAGAAAATTACATATTTTCTATCAAACACACACTTAATATTGAATAAAAGAGAGAAGTGTTGAAAATACATCCAAATTAGGCATGAATTATTAGTTTCATCCTCAAACTATTAATAGTCTTAAAACACCTCTCTACTTGACTAACTAGACTTAGATCATATTCTCAATTTGTCACATTACATAACAAGTAGTCTCAAACTCTTGTAAGGGCATGCGACTCTTAATAAAAAGCCGAGAAAAGCATTGAAAACACCTCTAAATTTAGCGAGAAATTAAGAGTGTATTTCACTCATGTTACAAGATCGATGATGCATTTAAGTTCTATTAATCAAGTTGATAAGTGTTTTTAAATAATTCCAGGAATGAAACTAATAATAGTCAAGGTGTATACATAAGGTGATTCTAAACTATATTTTTAAAGTTAGAGCCTTTGAGCTAAAAGTTAATGGATGCCCTCCAATTTTACTAAAACAATTTTATTATATTATATTTAGTAGTCATGTATTTTCTTTTTCTTCAAAGTACATTACTATTTATTGCTTCATTTACTTATTTTGTTCTTTTTGACTTTTGTTATCAAATTTCTTTCAATTAACAAAGGTATTTTTTTTTTAGCCCAGAGCTTATCAAAAATAGTTCTATTCCTATAAAGATTAAAAACCAATCCGCACTTATGAGATCATAATTATATTATTGTTAGTTGTATATGTGCTGCAAACGTTACAAAGTAGTTTAACATTTTATTACAAAGTAGTTTAATATTTTATTTATTAAGGTTTAATAATATAGGAATAAATATCAAATTCGAGTCTAATATTATACATAGAATAAAAGCAGAAACAAACTTTAACATTACTTAGTTTGGCGTGCAATTGCAAGTCACTCATTTAGTTAGTTTCCCTTTTTTGGTGTTATTAGTAGTACTTTGTATGGGATGTTTCGAAAATAATCTTTCGATCTTCTTAAGATAGAGTTAAATTTATGTACATATTATATTTTTAGATTTTATTTGTGAAATTATATAGGCTTTATTTTTATTGTTGTTGTTTGATTATGTATCCCAATATAGATAAAAGTAGAATGTGTTCATCTTACTCTTTTCAAAATCAACTGATGAAATTACACTGCATATATCATTTACCATCCAAATTTTATAATTTAAATCTCTGCATTAAAAATAGAAGTCTGTTTGGATTGGTTTAAAGGTTGGTCAAATATATTTTCAAGTCCGTTTTCTTTTACTTTTGGGAGCGTTTGACAAATATAAAAATAGATTAAAATAAGTTTAAAATAACTTAAAATAAGTTAGATATTAAAAGTAGGACTCCTCATACTTCTATTTTTTTACGAAAAAGGGTCAAAATTGCTCTTAAACTATGCAAAATAGACCACTTATACCCTTCGTTACATTTTGGATAAAAAAATGCCTCTGTCGTTATCCTAAGTGACCATAAATACCCCAAGAGTTAACACCCCAATTTTTTAGTGACGTGCAAGCCATGTGGGACTAATCCTTCCACTTAAGCGTTGCCAACTAGGATTCACTACAAAAGAACTAAACTTTTGGCGGCGACAACAGTCGCCACAAATGCCAGAATATCGTCACTAAGGTATTTAACATTAAATTCTGATTTTTTTTCTTCATTGTTTTTAAAAAACCAAAAATAATATCGATTAAAAAGGAGTTTGAAGACAACTATATGTTTTATTTTCATGTCATCTGTAAATGCATAAAATGTAGTATGATGCATTATGTAGTAAGTGATTTGAATCGAGAAGTAATTTTGATGAATTTCATAATAATATTGGATGTTTTTAATATTGATAGTGCAACTTATTTATTTTAGAAAATTAAGTTGCAACCGAAAATTAATTATCATATTTTTTTTGTTGAAAAAATAGGTTTTACTAGCGAATGGTTGTTGCAACCTTAGTCGCCACAAAAAATCACTCATAACCTTTAGTGGCAATATTTTGGGACTTTGTTGTCCCTAAAGGTCAATTTTTTTTTGCAGTGAATCCTAGTTGGCAATGCTTAGGTGGAGGGATTAGTCTCATGTGGCTTGCCACATCACTAAAAATTTAGGTAGTTGACTCTTGAGGGTATTTGTGGTCTCTTCAAATAACGGCGGGAATATTTTTTATCCCAAAATGTAATGGAGGGTATAAGTGGTCTATTTCACATACTTTAGGGATATTTTTTTTACCCTTTTCCATTTTTTTTTAAACTTAAAAGTCATTTAAGTTTGACCAAAGCTATTACTTTTGTATCCTCAATTCTTTTAAATAATTTCAAATTTTCCCTTACGAAATAAAGCCCTAAGATCTCCCCTTTCCCTTCTTTTGCCGTTGCGGCGCAAGTTTTCACGAGCATTTATTACCAATAAACCCTCCTTCATTGCTTTCTATTATGAATATCCATACAAAGAAAATCCAACATATATTTAGAATGTTGATGAGCACAATGATAAAGGAAATTTGCGGTTGCTATCCTTCGAGTGCATATAATGTAAAACTCTGATGTGACGAACTCGACTCAAAAGGTAAGCAAATCCTTTACTTTTGCTAGCAAGGAATTTTAAACTTGAGACCTCCAACATGGAAGTCTCAAGTCCAAATCACTGGGCCACCCCAAAGAGTATCTCAAAACCTCTTCTTTTTTATAATGTTAACAGTTTTAAGGGTATTTTAAACATTTTCATTAAAAAAAAAAGCGTTTAAAAACACTTATTTACCAAATACATTAATAACTTTTTTTTAACGGTGACCGTTTTATCTTAACTCATAACTACTTATTTTTAAAATTATTTTACCACTTTCTAAAAAATTTAAAAGTTACTTTTTTTTAAACCAATCTAAATCGGCTCTAAGCCCTTTCAAAATTTGTAAAAGGGAAAAGGTAGAAGTACCTCCCTAGACTATGACTCAAATCTCAGAGACACACTTTAACTAAACTAAGGTCCTATTACCCCTGAACTCATTTTTTTTGTAATTTTGTACGCTTTTTTGGCTTACGTGGCATCCAAATATCTCTAACGCGCCTTAACTGCGTGGAGTCACGGGGTGTGCCACATAAGCCAAAACGTATACAATATTATATATAAAATGAGTTCAGGGGCTAATAGGAATTTAGTTTAGTTAAGATGTGTCTCTGAGATTTCGTTTATAGTCTAGGAGGGTACTTGTGCCTTCTCCCTAAAACATATACCAAAAAGAGAAAATGGTCAAAAGCCTCCCTAATCTATATCCAGATTTCCAACTACACACTTTAACTTTACGGGAGTCCTATCACCCCGAGAAACTATTTAAAACTGAAATAGTTACACCCTTAAAAGGCCACAACCACATCTATATTGATATGTGAATTTCACGCGCTTTACACGTGGAAATTTGATTAATTTAATTTTTTTTTCAATTTTTTTTATAATTCCTTTTCCCTTTCTCCTATACTCTCCCAATTTCTTCAAATCCTAAAGTAACTTCTTCTTCCATTTCCTTCAAATTTCTTAAGTAACTTTACCATAACTTTAAACACCAAAATCCATTGAAATTGGATTGTGAAGAACAAAGATGAACAATGATAGCGGAGCTCGTCAAGTGATATTCGAGCTTTGTCCGTCGGAGAACGTGAAAAACAAACTAACAAGATTTATGCATATCGTTGCTTTGTCGAGGTTTTTCTTGGTTCAGCGGAGTTCGTTGGTCCCGGAGCAGTGAAGGGGGGAGAAAGGATTTTGCTAGTGGTTTGGGTTTCGTCGGAGGCGAGGATAGTGGTGGCTGCGGTAGCATTTCACCGGCCAGTCGAGCAACAGAGAGAGGGTAAACTGAAAAATAAACTAAAGGATCTATAAATAAATTAGAAAATATTCTAATTTGGAAGTTCAATTAGATTTAATGTAAACCCAATTTGATTTTATTTTTCATATTTGATCCAAATCCCTTTTTTGGGTGATATAAATACATGTCATTTTATCTTTAATTGATTTGATTGGTTTTTAGAAGTTTTTTATATGAGAGTTTAAAAGCTTGTGTGAAATCAACAATAATGAATCCAGTGAAAATGGTGGTGGCAATGACGGCTTAGATATGGTGAAATGTGAATGGTGGAGAAATTTGATCTTTGTTGCTATGGAGAAGAAAGATAATAAATAAGAAAAAAAACATATATTTATAAAAAGAGATATTAAAAACAAAGTTTTAATATTTGTTTTTTGTACTCACTCTCTTAGACTCTCTCTCTAAGATAGTGAAATACACTCACTTTGCCAGCTAAGCATTCGGGGAGGTAAAAATTTCAGTTTTAAACACTACAAAGGGGTGATAGGACTTCGTGAAATTAAAATGTGTAATTAAAAATTCGAATATAGATTCGAGGGGTTTTTGTTCATTTTCTCTACAAAAAATAAACAAAATAATAGGTAACTCACCAATTTAATTTTCTTTTCATTTAGGTGGAAATGGAAAAGTACATTACACTATAACGTAGATTCTACGAATTAATGTACACAATAAACCGGACCAACTCCGGTTCGGTCTTTTTTTCCCTCTAAATTTTCTACTCCTAAATTCTTCAAAAACTATGAACCGGCGGAGCAAACCGGCAACCACCGGTTCCCGCCTCCTTCTGCCGCATTTCCAAAACTTTCCGGTGGTTGTTCGAATGTCGTTCACTCGAAAACGTCGGACTACAAGCCGGCCGATACTCCGGTAACAGCCGACCGGATTTAAACCGGACCCCACATGCATTACAAAGCGTTTTTGCACCCATTGGACCGGTCCGCCACTGAGGTGTTTTCTGAACACCGCAATGGCTGCACCGCCGCGGTTGGACCGGCTTCTCCGTCGTCATCTTCCTCCGCTTATTCACCGGCGCCGGAAACCGTACTATTGACTCAGCTGTCGTCGTCGTAGTGGAGGAAGAAGCAGAGGAAGTGGATGAACCGGTGAAAGACCAAAGTCGACCGCCGATTCTCCCACGTTTAGTTCTGGGCTTTGTTTGAACCGGAGCTGTAAAACATGAATTCACCTGAACCGGGTTTTCCGTCACTGACTGGTTCTTCTTCACCGGTAGTTTTCCGATCAACGAATACCCAGAATATGAATCTTCTTCAACAAATTGAGATAGCCATTCGAGATTATCCAACCCATTTTCCTATAAACAAAACCCTTTTACACTATTTCTCAGAATTTCAACAAAAAAAAAAAAAAGAAAAAAGCGTAATCGGAACAAATTTTTTTTACCGGAAAACTGAGTTCACAACCAAAATCTCCATTTTCAGGTTCCATTTTCTTCTGGGGTGAAACAGAGCAAGGTTTTTGGGTGTTAAATCCATTTGGGTGTTCGTTTAATTGCTCAATTTCGTCTTCAGCGAAGCCATTGGAGAGGTCAAGAAGGTTATCAACGAAAAAATCATCGACAGAGGACTGGTGGTGGGTCATTTTCATGGCGGTTTCAGGCCTGAAATAGCTGGTTTTCAATGCCTTTTCGAAGCTGTCCATCCCCTGTTGAACACCCAAAAACAGAGAACAAAAAGCGTTACGTAAAATGGGTTGAAAGATTGAAGAAAAACAGGGGAAATTGGGGAAGAAAAAGTACCTGCAGAGGAGAAGAAGAGTAGTGTGGAGCTGTTCGGTAAAGCATTGAATGGGAGATGGGAGTGTGAGAGAGGGTGAAATTTGTAAGGAGATTTATTATTCGGCGCCGTTGATTCGAAAATAAGTTATGTTGAAATTACTCGAAATGAGATAAGTTGTACAGAATAAGTCATGATCGAATTATATATATAGCATAATTTTTAAGAATAAATTGTTTGTTATAGAAGTTTTTTATACTTTCTTTGTTGGTCTTGGTTATTCATTTTTTAAAAAAATAATAATTTAATTTTATTTAGCTTTAAAATAAAACTTTTCATCTTAAGTTTGTTAAAGTAAAAAAAAATTTTATTGTTGATTGTATCTTACATGTATTATTGCACGTAAGACTCGTATAGAAGAGTCACCCCCAAAAAAATGCATATAAGCATCTAGCATGATATACATATTAATGATTGATTTCACGATAACTCATTTTCATGATTTTTATCCCTGTGTTGAGAATTCATAAATGATGAAAAATTGAAACATTTCAAAATTTAAAATCACAACATCTCAAAGTTCAAATTTCAATGATTCATTACTCCTTTTAGAAATAAATTCACAATCTTATCTCTATTATTGATTTAAGAATTTGAATTTAATTCTAAATGGAACAATGAATTCCTATTGAAATTTGATCTCTAAGATGTTATGATTTGACCTTTGACCACATGAGTGTAACTTAATGTCACACAAATCAAGACTAAGAAAATCATTTTGAAAAATTGACTACTTTGAATAATAACAATAAACTATCTAAATCTCAAAGTAATTACAATCAATATCATTCATATTTGTTTCAATTCATTATGAAAGGAAACAAAGGTGCAATTATTATTATTATTATTTGGTACTCTGTATTCGCTTCAAAGCCCAAGCATTGTAGGGCTCATTTACGAGGGGCATAGACTCTCCAACACAATCTTTTTTTATTTACAAAGATTAAAATCGAAATTTCTCATTAAAAACACACAAATCTCAACTATCGCACAACATCTTAATTTCTTATAATGAGATTGGGTCCATATCTTTGCACTAATTATGTGAGCTTTACCACATTTCAAATTATTTAACAAACACAATCATGAGTCATATGAATCCTTTCATTTTTGTTTTTTTGGGTTTTTACTTAATTTTCCACAAAATATTCACAAACTCCCTTCCTTACCAATCTAACAGTCATAAGTGATTACTACATTAATAAAATTACAACATATTCATTTTAATATAATTTCTATTCATATATCATTTCGTAATAGTATTAATTCGATATTTTTAGTACACAAGATAACTTTTGAAATTGTCTAAATCCTTGTTTGAATTCGCTTATTCAAAATTATGGAGCTACAACTAGAGTTAGAGGATAGTGTTGACGTTTTTTTAAATAAAAGTCATGGTTGTCAAGTGGGAGGAGATTGGGGTGGTCACGAGCTTGTGAACCGATTTCGGTCTGCCATAGTGGGGTGATTTAGGAGACCAAGATAAGGGGGACCGCGCTAGTCCACTACACATCCCTAGCGGGTCGGTCCTTAAGGGACTAGGTCAAGGGGATTTTGAAAAAAGAAATCATAGAAATACCATTGTTGTTTGTTATATTTGAGAGAAATTGTGAAAAGAAGATATTTCTTAAGTTACTAAGAACTAACATTTGGAATTAGTTTTTACAATTTATGTTATATTTTACTCATTTATATGGTATGGTATGATATAATTTTTTTTATATTTATTTTTAAAACCTCTATTAATTATATTTAAACTTCAAAAAAGCTATATCAGACTCTAAAAACAGATCCTACTAAGGATCTGTTTGGATTGACTTTTGGCTTTTGGCTTATGACTTATAAGGCAAAAGTCATAAGTTAGGATTTCTAATTTATGACTTTTGGCTTATTTTTGTTATTTTGGCTTTAAAATAAGTGCTTATAATCACTTTTTAATTTTATTAAAACACTTCAAAACTGCTTAAAAGCTATTTTGGCTTAAAAGCACCTAAAATAAGTCGATCCAAATGGGCACTAACTCCTTTCACAATTCTCATCAAATGTAACAAATAGAGTTTGTTAAATATGCAATCGAAATTAAAAGTAGTCACTCTAAATAAATTTGAAAATTCAAAACTATTCAAAAATATATTTTAAATCTACCCTAAACATAATGTACAATTTTTTTTTACAACCTATTATTTTCCCTAAAAATAGAATATAGGAATTAGAAATCAATATGACTTGGCAACAGCTTTTTTGTCTCCTTGTTTAGTTACTGAAATGATTCTTTCTTCTCAAATCCAACTGCTTCTTTGTGTTCCTCTTTTGGTACATGTAGGGCTGGCAAGGGGACGGGGCGAGGGACGGGCGGGACGAAGGGGGCGGGACGGACGGGGGGGACGCTGGGGGATTTTGGGGGGACCGGGATTGGGGGGACGAAAATATGTCCCGTCCTGTCCCACTATATATACGGGATGGGACGGGGTTTGGTGGGACGGGACGGGGGATTTTTTATTTTTTATATACTTATTTTTTTTTATTGAAATTACATGTTAATAAATAACATTTTTAGTTTATTTGGTTTTCTATACATTTTTAGTTAATAAATAATGCTTAAGTTTTCAAATTTCAAATTTGAGAAGTTCAAATTTGTATTTTAAATATTTTAAAGTAATTTAAATTTGAAATTTCAAATGTCAAATTTCTATTTTTAAATTAAGTATTTTAAAGTTAGTATTATATACTAAACTAACTTTAAAATATGTATCTATATATTAAAATTAAAATGCAAGACCATAGTTTTATATACTTATTTTTTTGTATTGAAATTACATGTTAATAAATAACATTTTTAGTTTATTTGGTTTTCTATACATTTTTAGTTAATAAATAATGCTTAAGTTTTCAAATTTCAAATTTCAAATTTGAGAAGTTCAAATTTGTATTTTAAATATTTTAAAGTAATTTAAATTTGAAATTTCAAATGTCAAATTTCTATTTTTAAATTAAGTATTTTAAAGGTAGTATTATATACTAAACTAACTTTAAAATATGTATCTATATATTAAAATTAAAATGCAAGACCATAGTTTTATATACTTATTTTTTTGTATTGAAATTACATGTTAATAAATAACATTTTTAGTTTATTTGGTTTTCTATACATTTTTAGTTAATAAATAATGCTTAAGTTTTCAAATTTCAAATTTCAAATTTGAGAAGTTCAAATTTGTATTTTAAATATTTTAAAGTAATTTAAATTTGAAATTTCAAATGTCAAATTTCTATTTTTAAATTAAGTATTTTAAAGTTATAACTTTAAAATATGTATCTATATATTAAAATTAAAATGCAAGACCATAGTTGTATAAAAAAGACTTGAATAAAGCTTTCAAATTTATTCAATAAAATGTAATTGCAACTTAGAAATTAAGAGTTAGAACTTACAATTTATAAATATTAGCGGAGTAACTAATCTACGCAGCCACCTTCTAGGAAGGGCTCTGTTTCAATAAGTTCTCAAATGTAAAACTAATATTTGTTACAAATATTATATGAGTAACTAATTTACACAGCCACCTTCTAGGAATGGTTCTGTTTCAATTAGTTCTCTGATGTAATCTAATATCTGTGTTCTCCTTTAAAATTCAATTCTAATTGTCGAATCATATCGATGGTGACATCCTCCGGTGTTGGCAAACTTGCTAGAAACTCTTGTGACTCTAAGTTATCGTCAGTAGATTCAATGATCGTTTTAATCCAAGATCCTTGTTTGAAACTTATCTTTGGCAAATTATAATTCCTTCTCTCAGCGTTGACCCAGTCTCTAAATAAAACTGTTGTTTCCAAACTGTCTTCCGCCAATGAATATCTATGATCGCCAATTTGAAACCTTGCTGCACTAAAAGCAGCCTCCGATGCAACTGATGAAGCTTGAATAGCTAGAACATCACGAACCATTTTGCTCAAAATTGGAAATGGAACGCTCCGCCTTCTCCACCATGCTAATAAATCTTCATTGCCATCTTCATCTTCCAATGTTTCTAAAGATTGATTAAGATATTCTTCAAAATCATCACGGTTAGTAGAATTAAGACCAAGAAAACCTCGCATATAACTTGAAATTCGAGCTTTACTCTGAGGATTAGAAGTTTGACCAACTTCTCCTTGAGTATTTCCTGTAGTTTTATATTTTTCATACAAAATTTTTGCTTCTACTTTTATGCTATACTTACACATTTCACAAGTTGGACTTTCTTCCGGTAAAATTTCTAAAGTATCATAAAAGTATCAACAAGTGCACACCTCGTAATTTATATTCAGGATGAAGTAAAGTAGCAGTTAAATAAATTTGAGGAATAGGAAAAAAATATTTTTTAAATTTTACAATCATACCTTCAATTGCAACTCTAAATTTTTCAATTTTTTTGTATTTAGAAAATTGAATTGAAATAGCACAAATATTTATTAATATTGATGAAATAGTAGGATAATAAATTCCAGAAAACATGATTGTAGCATCATAAAAAAGCCTTAAAAATTCTATTAGTTCATTAGTTTGTTCCCAATCTTCTTCACAAATCCTATCTAATGGGTCAGCATTATGAGCATTAAACACCATTTGTACGGGGTTTTTATATTCGTAAGCAACTGAAAGCATTTCATAAAAAGAATTCCACCTTGTTTTAATATGTCTTGGAATTTTTCTTGGTGGCAAATCACAAAGTACACAACGCTCATTAAATTCCCTAATTCTAGCAACTCTATGAGCATAAAAAATCCAGGCAACAGCATATTCAATTTTCATACAATCACAATCAAATAATTCAATACCATCTTGTACAATTAAATTTAATACATGTGCAATACATCTAACATGAAAAGCATTAACATCAATTGGACATAATCTAGCTTTTAACATAGTAGCAGCGTTTGTATTATTAGATGCATTATCTAATGTGACAGACATTACTTTATCTATAAGCATGTAATAATCTAAAACACTCAAAATATTTGAAGCTAAATATGGACCAGCTTTTTCTCTACACATTCTTTATAAGTTATGATTCTTTTTGCAAATTCCAGTTATTATCAATCCAATGTCTTGTAATAGTTAAATAATCATGTCCATTAACACTACGACCCATGTCCGGTTATGGACACTCTACAATCTAATATGCTAAACATACAACGAAGATATTGACAATATTTACCTTGATGTTCAAAAACATCGATTTAATGAGATTTCTTGAAAATCTTCTAAAAGAAGGATTATAAGTTGTTGAATATATTCAATAAAACCAGGATGTGAAGGAAAACTATAAGGCAAACCACAAACAGAAACCATTTTAGCTAAATTTTCGCGATCTCTTTCATTATTATATTTACATTGTGTTAGTGGACCACCGGGGTTAGAAGGATCTAATGTTCCTTGAACCATGTTAGAAGCCCCTACTGATTCATTAACATTACTATCAAAATCATTAAGCGAATTCTTTTTTCCTATCGGTTAATGCTTTAGCTTTTTTATATTCAATCGGCACACAAGATAACAAATGTCTATTTAAGCCCCCCGTCCCACCTTGACCCCCACATTGTTTATGTTTAAAATTTTGTTTAAACTTATTAAAAATTTAAATATAGTTTTATTTATATAAAGTAATAAATTTCCACACTGTAAGTTTTAGGCGTTGATACTTCACCTTCTCCCTTGTAGGAGGTATAAGGGTGGCGTCTACAATTTTGCTCCGTTGAATTTGTAGTTTCATTGGAACTTCACACTTAGGACTAGTAGGTGTTTCTTCTAAATCTTCTTCTCCCGGATCAACTTCTACTTCTTCACCTGAATATTCATCAAGATTAGGATTAATATTACCATAACGTCGTTCTAAACTTTCATGATCGAGTTGAACATTTGAATAAATATCATAAGAAGTATCATCAACATAAGTAGAATCATTTGTATTAAATCTAACTCTAGACATTGATTTAGAAGAAGTACCACCATAGTTACTCTTATTTTTTTCCTTACTACTTTTTTTATTAAAATTAAATAATTTACTAATGCCACTTGGTTCTTTCTCTTTTCCTTTACCGGTATTTTTTTTGCTAGAACTCATATTTAATTATATGTAAAGTGTAATATAAAAATAATAATAACACAAAAGTTAATGATGAAAAATAAAATATAAATATTATGAAACGAATGTACCAAACGTCTGCGTTAATAGCAGACGTTATAACCGATTCTTGAAACTTGTAGTTTGTTGCAACTTGTAATTTGGAGCTCCAATACTTGATAGCAAATATAAGAATTATATAGATTATAATATAATATGAAAATTTAGAATTGAAATATATGTATTATGATATAATATGAGACTTAAATGGAATAAAAAACTAAGATTTGAGATTGAGAGGATATAGAAAATAGATGAAAGAATAGATGATTTTGTAAGAAATAATAAGGGATAGAGGGGTATTTATAATATTAAAAGTGGGTTAAAGTGTATTTATGATAACTTGAGGGTTTAAATTAAAATATTAAAAGTAGGGGGATGGTAGGGGGTGTTGGGGAAGTGAAAAAGTGGGATAAATCCGTTGGGGGGGGGGGGCCCACTAGCCGTTGCCCCAACGGATATAATTCAAAAAATTTATAAAAAAAAAAAAAAAAAAAAAATCCCGCGAACCGGCCGGGTCAACCGAGACAAAAAGGGTGAACCGGCCCCTAACCGGTCCCCTAACCCGCATGTCCCCCCAACCCGCGAATGAACCGGGACCGGGTCCAACGGGCCGGTCCGGGCCGACCCGGTCCCCTTGCCAGCCCTAGGTACATGTTTGCCTAATTTCATGTGAAAGTAGCCTACTTTAAGTGCTTTCATGTGACAACACTATCAAAATTATACGGAAAAGGGCCTAAAATATTGTTAAAGTATTGAAAACGGTATATTACTACCTTTCATCCACCTATTGACTCCAAAATATCCCTCCCATCCACCTATTGGCTCACAAATACGCTCCCCATCCACCTTTGGATCCAATTTTAACCACTTCATTAATAGAGTACCATTTAAAATAATTAAATAATTATTTTAATTACGTGGCACACAATCATTGGTTGCAATTTAATTATTTAATATAATTTTAAACCCATCCACTTTTAACTAAAACCCGCCCCAATACTTATTAAATCTGCCAGACCCAATACAAAAAGAACCCATCTAATTAAAACAACCCTAAAACCTTGTTCCCAAATAAACACTTCATTTCCCCAACTTATTTCAATTTTCTTCCTAGGTTTAGAAGATTAGTGTTCTTTTTCTTCAATTTGTTATAAATGACACAAATTGAAGAAATCGAAGAAGAAGTTGACATTTATAACAAGGGAAATCAATAACTAAAGTGTATAGTTTGTTTGATACTTCTTTTAATTTTGTTTAATTGACAAGGTAATCCTAGATTTTTCCCTCTAATGTAATCCATCTTTCTAAGCCAACAGGTGATTTGTTTAAACTTTAAAGAAAATGTCTGCTAACGGTACTTGTAGACACGTCCCGGTATAACTCTAAACCTAGGAAGAAAAATGAAATAAGTTGGGGAAATGGAGTGTTTATTTGGGAACAAGGTTTTAGGGTTGTTTTAATTAGATGGGTTCTTTTTGTATTGGGTCGGGCAGATTTAATAAGTATTGGGGCGGGTTTACTTAAAAATTATATTAAAATAATTAAATTGTAACCAATATTGGTTGAACTCCACGTAATTAAAATAATTATTTAATTATTTTAAATGGTGCTCCATTAATGAAGTGCCTAAAATTGGATCCAAAGGTGGATGAGGAGGGTATTTGTGAGCCAATAGGTGGAT
This sequence comes from Solanum pinnatisectum, assembly GCA_035578085.1. Lineage (NCBI taxonomy): Eukaryota > Viridiplantae > Streptophyta > Magnoliopsida > Solanales > Solanaceae > Solanum > Solanum pinnatisectum. The sequence goes on from CM069078.1 coordinate 3,561,853, forward strand.
GGGGAGGGTATTTTGGAGCCAATAGGTGGATGTGGGCTAGTTGTGTACCATTTTCAATACTTCGAAGGTATTTTAGGCCCTTTTCCAAATTTATAGGCATAATACAATTTCATCTCAACTGATATTTATGTTCAATAATTATTTTACGGTACCATAAAAAATATAAGGAATTTAGGACATTAGTCGTATTGGCATATAATAGTTCGTCTGAATTGATATTTATGTTAGGCAATCAGTTTATAGTTGTAAAACAAACCAAGGAATCAGGACATTAATTATATTGGCATAATATAATTTCGTCTCAACTGATACTTATGTTCAACATTCATTTTACAGTAGCCAGCAAAAAATATAAGGAATTCAGGATATTAGTTGTATTGGCATATAACAATTCGTTTGAATTGATATTTATGTTAGGCAATCAGTTTATAGCGGTAAAACAAAGCAAGAAATCAAGATATTAATCATACTAGCATAATATAATTTCGTCTCAATTGATATTTTTGTTCAACATTCATCATACAGCATAGCCAACAAAAAAAAAAAGGAATCAAGACACTAATCGTACTAGCATAATACAGTTCGTCTAAATTGGTATTTACGTTAGGCAATCAATTTATACCTGTCAAAAAAGCAAGAAATCATGACATTAATCATACTGGCATAATATAATTTCATCTCAACTGATGATTATGTTCGGCAATTATTTTACCATTGTCAAAAAAGCAAGGAATCAGGACTTTCGCATACATGTTGACCCTCCAACTTAAGATGTACACAAATTTATATAAACATGAAGAAATAAACATGTGTAACCTGACATAATATACATCCTAAATAAATTAAAGATATATATATAACATATCAGTATAATTTCATAAGTTTAGAAAGAATAAAGTATAAGTAGATTTTATCTCTACCTTCATAAGGTAGAATGATTTTTTTAAAATAGATTCTCGACTCCAAAAACTAAAAATATGTATAACATGATATCAAAATATATTTAAATCTCAAACATATCATATGAAATACTAAGAATTATCAATTATCTTTTTTTTAAAAAAAAGTACTACAAAAAAATTAAACACAATGATAACTGAATACAGTAAACTGTACGGACGAGGCAAATAATTGTGTACTTTCTCTGATAGATTAAATCACGGACATCAAGAAAATCTACCAATATGAAAAGAGTGTTCTTCTCTTGGCAGAAAATGAAAATTTTAAAATATTTTTCATTTAAAATATGTATATTTTTTTACTAAAAAATAAACTTGTACGTAAAGCCATCAAAATGAACTTAGCCCATGGGGCCGCTCCAATCTAGCCCGTTATTAGAGTAGGATTGTGATAGGATTTTTCAAGTCCATTTAAAGGTAGGGCATATAAGCCCAAGTCATATAAGTCTTTGGCTCTTGAGGCTTAATCGGGGTTAGATCAGGGTCGGCCATGGATCAAAACTATTTATTTAAGGGTAATTTAAAGAAATCTCACTAGTGTATGAGCTAATTGCTTAGATGCATGCTAAGTTGTAATACTACAAATTTCATTACATTTTGGTATGTCCAGATACATGTAATCTTGGGATACATGGACTCAAAATTAGGTGTAATTTGTTATAGATACACTCTATCCAAAGTGGATTCGCATGTATCTAAGATACATAGATCTCGCGTCCTTGCCTCCCTCGCATCTCGCACTCCACTTTCTTCACTCGTTCATGTATTAGAGATGCATCACATCAGATGCATGTATTTTGCATATTAGTATCCTAGATACATGTTAATCACACTAAATTTTTTGCTAGTGTTATTGAAACAACACCATTGTTTATCATATTTAATTTGAAAATCTTCTGATTTTCTTAATGTTATAGAATTTTATGTTTAAAAAGAAAAAAAATGAAAAAAAGAAGGTCTAGCCTGCCCCAGCAAGCGATCCTTCTAAGGTTGGGTTGGGTTGAACATTTTCATGCGCTTCCAAATGAAGGGTCGACCGGTCCTAACCCATCAATTTTTTGACATACGAGGCTTGGGCCGGGTAAAGCTGGAATTGCCTTTTTTGATAACTCTACCTGTACGATTGCTAAATGTTTTTATTGGAATAAAGAACCATATTTCACAATAGATATTTGACAGCATTTTATTATTTCATTTTTTATATTTTATACGATAATGTTTGATTTAAGCATAATTTAAGAAAAACATATTTTCCACCTCCTATCCCACCATGGACTTAACTTTCCATTGAAAAATCTAAACTATATTTTGGTATATTGAATGCGTAATTTGGTGTCATTCGAGTTTTATTTACTTGAGGATAGTTATTTACACGTATTATGTATGATATAATATAATGAGAAACTTTCGCAAATAGCTACTATAATAAACTTAATTATGCTTCATAGCTATAGTTTGCATATTTACGGGCTGTAGCTACAGTTTAAGCTGCCTCGTTTGTATAATTCGCGGATTTGTATAATTCACAGGTTTGTATAATTCAGGGGTACATTTGTATAATTCAATTGTTTTTTGTATAAACTCGAAATAGCGAATTTATACAATTACAAACATCAGACGTGTAAAAAATTATACAAATTATATTATACAAATTCTGAATTATACAAAAGTTATACAAATTATACTATACAAATTCTGAACGATACAAAACTAAAAAGTTGAGCCGTGTAATTATAACTAAAAGTAGGTTGCAAATTGTAATTAAGACAAACTATAATTGTGTTAAGTAATTAACTAGTATATATTTGCTTATACGCGTAATTTCCCTAATATAATAACGATATATGAATGGTATATCAGTATTATAAATGTGTTTTTATGCTATGTATTTGTAAGAAATATACATTGAATAATATTTATATAATGATGGATCATTAGTTATCAGTATTTCAGATTAATATTTGTATTAAAATGGATGAGAAAGAAATCTGAATAAAGAATAAAAGAATAAAGAGTGAAATGAACCAGAATAAGGAATAGTAAAAGAATATAAGGGAATAAAAATGGATTCTTGATTTAGTAGGACATATTTTTATTAAAATATTCTTTTTGTTAGTTACATATTCTCTTGAAATATGCCAAAAAGTGTTATAAAATCTGATATTTTTGAAAAACATTAAGAATTATATATATGATCCATTAAACCTACCACACCATGTATAAATAATTAGAATTGAGACGAAAATATTAAGGGATCTTTATATCAATAGTCGATTGAATTTTTATTTTTTTAGTTGATATACATAAATTATATACAGTTATACATATATTATATAGAAGTTATATCCATCGAATGATTTTGATTTAAGAGGTTGGGTGACAACTATTCAGGTTAAAAGTTTTTCACGGGTCGTCTCTATTTTGGGATGATTTTAAATTTTGCTCTCAAATATGATGGTCTTTAATTTTTGTCGTGCTGCTCATTTATTAAAAAATTGTGGACTAAAGTATCTTTATTTATGACCTAATCTCGCAAGGCACAAGTTTGGAGAACTATTATCTTATCTAGCATAGTTCTGTAGGAATTAAATTATCCGGCATAAATAAGTTTGTAGAACTTTGACGTTGTTCGACACAAGTTCCGTAGAAATAAGTTATGTTTCTTAATATAACTTTTAAGTGGAGCAACCATCACGGCCCAAGTTTACCATACAAAATTACAAATACTCAAAAGTCCAAGCCCACTTTCTGCCACCCACTCTAGCAATGAAGGCCCAATAATGAGAATAAAAAGGAAAAACAAGGAAAAGCTTTTGTGGTCAACTTTGATTTTTATGTTTAAAATTAGGGATCATTTGATAAGATGTATTAGAAAATTTCACATATTATTAAGATATAGTATATTTAATCTTTTCTTTGGTAAGATTTCAGTCTATGTATAATCAATAATACATGTTTTATTCTATATTATAAGGTGTATAACCAATATATATCAAATCATAATATTAGTATACAAGAGCTGACTTTCCCTCATGTCTAATATATACAAGGAATCAAAATTAAGTGTAATTTATTTAAATACATTATATTCAAACAGATTTACATGTATTTAGAATATGTTGACTTTCCTTCATGTCTCTAATCCATTCAATCTCTCGCTCACCTATTTACATATGTATCTGTATTTTAGAATGTACTTAAATTTTATCTAGTATTCCACATAAAAATTGATTATAAAATGGCTATAAAAAACTACTCATCTCATACCTTGTGAGGGTCTCATATATGTGGAACTAACATGCATAATTTGGTTGGGACACATGATTGGGTGAGATCTTCTACCCAAAGGCAGTATATAGAAGAATATATTCAAATGATAATTAGGCAGTCAAAGGCTATTTTTTTTTTTTTTTTTTTTTTTTGAAATTCATGAGTGGTCTGTTTGCTGAGTCATTTTCACATGTGAAGGCAATTGAATTAATTTTACATCAGTCAATGAACACATGTTGTGGCCTAATATTTAACATGTATGTCCAATCCATCATTTCTAATGAAAGATGGTTCACTAATTCTAGCCAACAATTCAAGTCCCTTCCACTATATATATGTGTATATCATATGGTGGCTCCATTGTTTGAAATTGTGACACATTTGATGATCTATATGCATTCAATTTAGTTGCCTAATTTTTGTGACTTTTGAAATTTTGACACATTGGTAGGCATTTTGGTGATGAAAATTAAATACTACTCCCACCGTTCTATTTTATGTGGCAATATTTGACCGGGCACGGAGTTTAAGAAATAAATAAAGAACTTTGAAATGTTTACCAAATTGCCTCTTCAAAAAATAGTCATATTAAAAAGTAAACCCACTTTTCTCTCTCCTCATAAATGTATTGGAGTATTATCTTTTAAGATTAAGTGGGACCAACAAGGGTAAAAGAGGAATTGTAACTTTAAATACTTACCAGTTAAGGAAATGTAACATTCTTTTTGGGACTGACCAAAAAGGAAATGGTGCCACATAAAATGGGACGGAGGGAGTATTTATTTTGTTTGGAATTTTCTAAAATTACAGTTACAGCTGTGTTTAATCGTACTTTCTGTAAAAAAAAAAAAAAGATGAAGACTATTTAGAATTTGAATGTATTTTTTAAAATAAATATAATTTATACCTCTAATTTTAAAAACCAGCAAACTCACCTAGCTTGACTAAGTTAACTGAAATATATATACAACTAAATCTGCTATAAAAGAGCAATAAATAGTCACAAAAGGTCATATATTGAATCCCGTATACGTGATACTACATACTAGTAGGGGTCGTTGGTAACTAGTTGTAGGTATTAGTAATGTAGGAATTAGTTACGAGACAATCTATGCATTGTTTTATGCTAAGTTTAGTTATTCATGTAATATTATTTCACTAAATTTCTATTCTACATAAAATAATACATATATTTCCTCATAACTTTTGCATGTATTAGTTATACAGTTTTCCAAATTACAAATGATAAACACTCTATTAGATTTATGTATAAATAATTTATAACCAACTATTTAACATAATATTATTAATACAAATTTTAATAGATGCATGACTCACCTCCACATCAGACCTCTTATACTTTGGACCTTTCCTTGTAAAGTTGTAAAATTTTATCCATAGTTTGTAAAGAAAGAATATATAGAATTTGAAACAGAGTTTTAACTTATTGTACCATTTTGAATTCTAGCTAAACATGAAATAAATGGGGCTATTTTTTATTTTATTTTTTAAAAAATCAGATTATATGAGTCCCTAGTAATTTACCGGATAGATTGGTAATTAGGACATTCTCAACCTCACCAAGTGAAATCAATAATTTTTTGGTCAGGATTAGCAAGGGCTAAGCGTTTTCACGTGGTAGGACCTTCTCAGGAAATATAAATTTTCATGAAGCTGATCTTGAGCCGCCATTATAAAAAAGGCAAAATCTAAAAAAAAAGAACTGTCCAAAAATGAAGTGAAAAAAGTAGAACAAGAATTTAAGGTGTTTTTCGAATTTCAAATATAATTTTAAATTGTATAGCCACACTCTAATTTTAAGTAAGGCAAAAAATAATAATTTTTATGGCCAAACAGAACCTTAGTCATCTATATTCTTTTCACGAGTTGGAAGCCTAAAAGACATGTTTTTCAAGTAAACAAACCAAAAATAGATATGTAATTTGAAAGAGACCAAATGATCAGATATATGTCCCATTTATATGACTTTAGTACGTTTGAAATTATGACACAATTGATAGATCATCCATGTATTTGTAATTACGTTTGACTATCTAGAAATTGAAATATAATTATTATTTTTCCATTGGAAGGTCATATATGCTTGATAATTATTTTCATAAAAGACGTATAGTTTAGAATATATGTGGAGAAATATGGTTTTAACACTTTGAAGGCGTAATCAAATAAATAATTGTGATATAATATAGATCGTGATAGGATGATAATTGATCAAATCTACTTTTATATATTCCTAATTAGAAGTTTGAGATTCGAGTCTCTTGAATCTTAATGCGAATGGTTTTAACCCAATAATTTCATTGGCCAAGCTCATGAATTTGTATCTTCATAAGTTGAAGTGTATGATAATCATATCGCCCTTCTTGAATTGCAATTATTGAGTTCAGATTCAGAGGAGACCGAATCTTGGTTTCCCATTGGAATGAAGTACCGACATTGAGATCCGACTAAATTCGAATTAATGCATTACATGTTTCATTTTTAAGGGCCGGCCAAAAAAATTGCTAGGCTAAAACAATCCAAAAATATTCTCTCCCATGATAGGATAGTATATATTTTTGGACCAAATCCACATGATTTTCCATAGAAAACCTCACACCTATAAAAGTTTCACTACTCCTTTACATGTAACTTCCATTTCTTTTTAAGTATTAATATAAAATTTTATTAGCACACCGACTATAAATATTTTCCACAGAAAATATTTTTCTTCGTATCGACTACACCTTTTTTGAAAAATATTTTTCCTCCGTACCAAACACATGATTAGTTCATGTTCCTTATTTTGATTGAAAAATATGTTGATGTGAATGGGAAGACATTAATATGAAAGACAAAAATATAAAATTGTCGTTTAATATGAAACGTGTTTCTACAAATTGAGAAAAACTTTAAAGAATAACACTTCTCTTAATAAAAAAAATTATAGAAATTTTTGTTAAATTCCTAAAAGAGATATATCTCAAGTTCTTTAATTTGAAAATAATTTATCTTTAGTTGTAATTATTGTTTTAGCAATAGCAAGTAGTTTTTTTTTCTAAGATTTTCTTTTAATGGAGTAAGAAAATTGAACGATATAATTAAAAGATCTTATATGTGCAAATTAAATCACTTGTATTTCCGCAGTACAATTTTCATCATTGTTTTGTTGGAAACGATCGATAATACTTGATGTAGTCATGCTACATTTTTATACCAATAAAGTCCAAGATAGGAATGGAGCCCCTTTACCATTATTAATTTTTGATGGTATTGGTGATTCATGTTAGTTGATTCATCTAAACGAGTTCGGATTAAGTATTATCATGACTTAAAATTTGCCTTAATTTAAATCGGATTAGATTCTTCTTTATTTGAGCTCCTCTAGACACGTAGACCTGAGATTTTTTAAGATCGTGACATGACATGTGCCAAACTTTTAGTGGAGCTACTTGGACTAGTTCACAACATATTGGAGTCCCTTTAACATTCTTTATTTTCAATACTATTGGTGATTCATGTTATTAATTAATTCGTCTAACGGGTTCAAATTAAGTATCATAATAACTACGATTTGTTTGAATTCAAATCGGATCAGACTCTTCTTTATTTGAGCTACTCCTAAGCACTTAGATCGGAAAATTTTGAATTGTGACACGACATGTGCCAAACTCGACTTAGATTATGGTGTTATAATTAGCAGATCTAGATTGTTATGCTATTTGATACAAATTAAAGAAGCTTTGATGCATCGATCGAGTCAATTCTTAAATGAATTTTAAGTAGGCTAAACTACCTACTATATACATTATAAGTTCCATGTGCTTGCGTGATACATGTGATACAATAGGTCAAGAGTTGATAAATACTACCTCTCTCTCTTCTTCTTTTTTTTTTTCAAAATAAATAAATAATTAGAGCGTTCGTATCAGTTTTTGTATACCTTCTCTAGTTTATGGAATATATGTCATCTCTCATTAATAACATATAACTATATTAAAACGGGTAAAATTTTTTATCTAATATTATATCTCTATTATGATTTGGACATGATTATAACTCTTTGATTGATATATACAGTATATACCACTCCCCCCGTTTAAAAAAGAATGACATCCTTTCCTTTTTAGTCTGTTTTAAAAAGAACGACCTATTTCCTTTTTTGGTAACATTTTAATTTCAGTTTTCCACGTGGCATGTTTAAAGCCATAAGATTGAAGGGCAATTTAGTACATTTGACATAATTTTAATTTAGGACCACAAGATTCAAAAGTTTTCTTTATTTTCTAAAATTCCGTATCCAATCAAATCAGGTCACTCTTTTTGAAACGGAGAGAATACTATTTGCTTGTCCTTTGCTAAATTGTTTTGGTCCACTTTTATCCACTTCATTTAGGCACAAAGCTGTAGTACATTTATGGCTTTTGATTCATAGTCCAACTTAGTATGGCGGTCAATTGATACTACAGAAGTACAAATCATCATGATATGTGACAGCTCTAATATATATATATATATATATATATATATATATATAATAGGAAACTTATATTTCTCATTTACAAATCCATCTTTCTTTATGCTACTAACTTTCAGTTTGGTCCTACTTTTGGTTTATTTTGTTACTAAAAAAATCAGATTATTTAGCATCGCCATGGAAAACAAAGATTTGCAGCAATATTTTTCAACGATTAATTACATAACGATGGAAAAATTAAAAGAATTCAACATTAAGGCAACCGGGGTTGATAAAAAACTTCCTCATCTTAAAAAAAAAATAGATACAAACAAAACGAGCTTTAGGAATAAAAGCATTATATTTTATTTTTAAACGGTTTTACAACAAAGAATACATGGTGTGCAGAATTAATTGTTATGCTGTATAAAGGATATTTCTTTTTAGAATTCCTTTAGCATTTTTGTATTCAAAATACTCTTGTATTCTGATCATTTTTATCTCATGGATAGATACAATTAATCTTATAGATCTATTGCTTACAGATGAATAAGCTTTTTCTAATTCTTGAATGGATTTATCCAAGTTATATAGAGCTAGGCATTGTTTTCATGCGAGGAATATGGGTAATTCCTAAAAAATGACTCGTAAATACGAAAATATGCGTTAAAAATAATGTAAGTAAACGTGATGGTTCCCCAACTCATTACGGAGGTCCTCATGAAGTTTTTTCAAAAAAAAAATTTGGATGCTCCGAGGCGCCGTATTCATGGATTAATACACACACAAAAAAAATGAATAATTCCTAAAAAATGACTTGTAAAAGTGAAAATATGCGTTAAAAATTATGTGAGTATACATAATAGTTCCAACTCATTATTAATGTCCTCGTAAAGCTTTTTCAATTTTTTTTTTAAATATGATTTGTAAATTACCAGATTGGAGGGAAGTTTATCTTATACACATTCCAACAGACTATAGATTCTCTTGTCAATCCAAAAAAATACCATTAATACTTCTTTTAACCAATTAATGGTCTCAAATTTTCTTATGATATCAATACATTTTGATATATTATAACAATTAACAGGTTACCTAATTTGTTTAATTTTTAAATTATTAATTCAACTTATCACAAAAGATCACTTCTAGTTATTCTTTTAAGTAATTTGATAATACATAATTTTTATTTTTATCTTAATAGTCTATCGGAGTTAAACTCTTTCTGAAGAAACCCCTTTAATTTGGCACCGTCCCAACCCAAATAATGTTTCTAAAAAGAGAGTCATTTTTTAACTAAAAAATTTCAACAATGTAAAATTTAGAACTTTTGGTTAGATAATTATTAGTACAACTAGATAACCTATAGGAAGAAAATAATGAAATGATCCAATATTACCCTATTCTAATGTATCCACATGATTAATATCTAGTTCCAATTAATTATTCTGAAATTTATACCTAGCTATATAATATATAGTGTACGTGCACTTTGGGGTTAAAAAGAAATGATGCACTTCCACAATAAAATTTATTGCATCTAATGAGTTGTAAGGTAATATAAAATTTTGAATTTTGGAACTAGTATTAATTACTATTGAAATTTTCTTCATTTTTTATTACTACTTAGTAGTCAAAATAATCGTCCGCTGTTTAATTTAGGTAGGCTAGTTAATGCAGCATAAGTAGAAAATGTGAAGAATCCCAAATATAATTATTTTTGTTTTTTCATCCATTCCGTATTCATATTAAAGTTCGATTAATTCAAATTCACATTGCATATAACGTATTAAGGAAATAAGTGCTCCCTATTGAATTTTGTTTTTCATTTTCATCTTGAACCCAAGACCAGTTTGGATCGAAATATTCACGTGCACATGTCACATAGAAACTAACTAAGCAAACCTTGAAATAAAAGAGAAAAAAACAATGAATGAAGGTAAAAAGAAAGTTTCGATACAAGGTAAAAAAATGTGTATTAACTTAATTTAAATATAAGATAAAGAAAATAAGAATTATTTTTTAAAAAAATTATTTTAATTAAAAAAATAATATTTACACATGTGGCGGATGAGTGTGTATAAACACAACAAACTTGGATGGTTGAAGGTTCCACGTCAGCACAAAAGGTGCACAAAAATACGAGAAAATGAGTTCAGGGGTAATAGAATCTTAGTTAAGTTTAGGTGTGTCTATGAAATTTTGATCATAGTCTAAAGAGATACTTATGTCTTATCCCTAATAAAATTTGCTTGTATTTATCTCTCATCTCACCACAACTTTTGGTGAAAAATACCATTAAACTTAAGAAAAGAAAAATCCTTCTTGCATTATTATTGCTTAATTTGTTGGAACATATATAACATATAAATATAGAACTATTTATTTATTATATATATCCGTCGATCAGAATTTATTGAGTGTACTTGATGATATTGGAAAATGAGAATTTTCGTTAAAAATAATAATTAGGAATTCCTGATATATAATTTGTCATAAACGTTTTCTATGAGCAAATTTTTGACGAATTTTTTAATGTAAATTCTCATTATTTTAGTAGTATTGAATCGCGCTCGATATAGAAGATCCACCATTTATGCTTAGATTTAATTTCTAGGTGTTATTAGCATATACTATAATTGAATTGAGACTTATAAATTATGAGAATGACAACTCATGTGACCAGCTAAATAATCAGTTTAGCATATAGTTATTTCTTCATTTGTTTGTTTTTCCCTTTTGTGATTGATGTGATCCTAATAAATTTAGTAGCTAGAATTTGAAATTTTGAACATTTACAGTTAGATAAGTACTGTGAATTTAAGTTGTGAAAATATAGTTTATTTATTACTATTTACTAGCATGGAGACCACCTAATTACATTTTGTTATCTCCTGTATTCAGATTAGCAAACCAGAAATAATAAAAGATGAAATGAAAAACACAAAGAACTATCCGAGTCCACAGAACCCACTGTGTGTCCTTAAGAAATTTAATCCCCTCAAGTACCCGAGGTTGCAGATTAATTCCTCCCAAGATAAAACGGATTAACCATTAAAGAAGTAGCGGTACCTCAAACTTCGATAATTTCAACGAACTCAAAATGACAGCAACGAATCACACACACAGACACGATCGATCGATTTTGTTTTGTAAGAAATGTATGCAAAAGAAGGGAAGAATTTGATCCAGAAAAATGAGAGAAAACCTCTATTTATAGCCAACAAAGGGTAAAGGTCACAACCCTTTAGAAAGAAGACAACCTTTCAGAAAGAATACAACCTTTCAGAAAGGTCACAACACTTTGGAAAATGCATAACCTTTCGGCATAGTCACAACTCTTCAGGAGAGTCACAACCCTTCATTTCCTGTTCACACCTTTAAAACCCAACAATCCCCCACATGAATAGGGAATGGCTATTGTTAAAACATATGCATGAAAAATTGTGTGATTCGTAATTAAAGGTTAATCGCATCTGGATAAGTAGGTTTTCCTTTAAACTTTCCGTAGTGATCATATATCGGATATACTCGGTCAATCGGTAGATTTGATATCTTTGAACCGTCGAGCTTTGATGTATACCTAGACAACATAAGTCACACAATCAACCCTTGAACTGTTTTTGGTTCTCATTGTTTTGTTCGTTTCAGCCATGAACACATCTCGGTTAATAAGTGCTTAGAGAACTGGCCTTACCGGATTCTCCTTGAAGCGGCTTACACTTCACACTTACATAGGTGATTTCTAAATGTGTTATCCCGTAGATACACTATTTGATATACCCTGTATCAAACTTAGAAACCATTAAAAAGTCCTTATGCCTTTATCCTGGTTACTGAACATTGTCTCATCATGAGAATAGACATAAAATAATTTTTGACAATGTTGAACCGTCATCTATGACTTTGTTTTATCTCCTTGAACCTAGATCTTGGGATCTCCAGTCTTCTAGGTAGAGTTACCGCCACGATGACTTGTTCTCGGCCATAGTCCCATTCCCGTCGATGATCTCTCAACTCCTTCTCTAGTTAGGCCTTTTGTAAGTGGATCCGACACATTATCCTTTGACTTTACATAGTCAATTGTGATAATTCCACTAGAGAGTAGTTGTCTAACAGAGTTATGTCTTCGTCTTATGTGACGAGACTTTCCGTTATACATAACGCTTCCAGCCCTTTCTATTGCAGCTTGACTATCGCAGTGTATGCATATAGGGGCCATTGGTTTGGGCCAATAAGGAATATCTTCTAAGAAACTCCAAAGCCATTCAGCTTCTTCACCTGCCTTGTCTAAGGCGATGAATTCAGACTCCATTGTAAAGCGAGCTATACATGTTTGTTTGGATGATTTCCATGATATTGCTCCTCCACCAATAGTGAAAACATATCCACTCGTGGATTTCGTTTCAGTTGACCCAGTAATCTAATTTGCATCACTATATCCTTCAAGAACTGTTGGATATTTGTTGTAATGCAAAGCATAGTTTTGAGTGTCTTCTAAGTACCCCAAAACTCTCTTTATTGACATCCAATGAGTTTGATTGAGATTACTCATGAACCGACTTAGTTTATTAATAGCACATGCTATATCTGATCGCGTACACTTCATGATATCTATCATACTTCTCAATACTCTAACACAATTCAATTGTGAGTCACTTTTGCCTTCATTCTTTTGAAGTACAAATCTCACATTTATTGGAGTCTTGACAATATTGAAATCCAAATGCTTGAACTTGTCAAGTACATTTTCAATCACATCAGTAACTTCAATGTCTTTATATCGAAGTTACTTTCTAGCATATGCTTAGCAGCATTTATATCAGAAATATCTCTTTTGATGATCAACATGTCATCATAAAAACAAACAATGACCTTGTGATTTGGAGTGTCTTTAATGTAAAAACATTTATCACATCATTTAATCTTGAATTCATTTGCCAACATAGTTTGGTCAAACTTCGCATGTCATTATTTGGGCGTTTGTTTTTAGTCCACAGAGTGACTTAACAAATTTACAGACTTTCTTTTCTTTACCAGAACCACAAAGCCCTTGGGTTGTTCATGTAAATTTTTTTTTTTCCTCCAATTTTCCATTAAAAAAAAATATATATTTTCACATCCATTTTGACGAATTTGAAGGCCATATTTCGCAACTAGCGCAATTAACATCTGAATTGATGTAATCGTAGTTAGTGCTATTATCTGTCAAACAAGGCTTTCTTATTGTCTAAAGCTTATGACAACAAGTCTATCTTTGTATTTGTCAATAGTTTCATCAACTTTCTTTTCCTTTTGTAGATCCACTTTGAACCAAAAGTTTATTTCCTGGAGGAAGATCAACCAACTCTCAAGTATGGTTGCTCAAGATTGAATCTATCTTACCATTGACAGTCTTTTCTCAAAGAGAATGAGTTCACAAAGGACATAACTTTTAGAATATATGACTCATTTTCATGAAAAAATATCATAAAATCAAACTCACAGGAAGTAATTTGTCCATTGACATTTACTATGCCTCTGAATCTCTTTATTAAGTACACTCTCCTTTTGTTCTTTCCAAGGTCGTTTAGACCCTTCACTTGACTATCCGATAGTTCGGACTTATGAACCATAAATCGACATGCTTTACTATTTGTAGCATATCCAATGAACATACAATCCACAGTCTTAGGTCCTATTTTGACCCTTTGGGAATATTCCCTCATTTCCTTTCTCATATGGAATAAACTGTATTGGAAATTGTTAAATCACTATCATTCAAGAGTTATTGCTTGTATAAATTTTAAGGGACGACAAACAATTCTCTATCAGGATACAACAAAGCCTGAACAAACACAACTTTCTGTTGCTCCCTTTCTTAACAAACAAAAGTTATTTATTTTTATTTGTTACTCCCTTTACTAACAAACAAAACTTTTTGTTTTTCTCTTTCTGAACAGACAAACTTTTTGTTGTTCTCTTTTGCTATAATGATAGCACCCCCCACAAATTTTGTGGTAAACTTGAACTTATAAATAGGACATTCAACATTTCCTTCAAAGTTCGGTTTTTTCCTGTCAACAATTTCAGTAGATTGAGGTGAGAATGTGCAGTAATTGGATGGATGATTCCATTTTCCAAATATATTTCTACAGAAGAAGATTCATATTCTCCACATCTACCACTTCTAATCATGACAATTTTTTTTTTTTTTATCCAACTGATTTTCAACTTAAGTTTTATATTGCCTATATGTTTCTATTGCTTCATCCTTACCATTAAGCAAATAAACATAACAATATCTAGTGCAATTGTCAATAAAATTTATGAAACACTTTTTTCCACCACGAGATGGTGTTGACTTCATATCACAAATGTCAGTGTAAATCAATTCTAAGGTATTAAAATTCCTTTCAACAACACATACTTGACATTTTGATTTATTGCACTAAAAGTTAGGTAAAACTTTCATGTTGATCAGTTTTTGCAAGGTTTTGTAATTGACATGTCCCAAGCATTTATGTCACAAACAATTTGATTCAAGCAAGTAAGAACAAACAGAAATACTAAATTTGAAAAGACCTTTTGTGAGGTAACCTTTTCCCACAAATATTTTGTTCTTTACTTTTTATAACTTTCTCAAATACAGACATTGTTTTAGAGTCAACACCTTGCCATATGTCCTTTTCAGAAGGACCTTTCCATAACATTCAATTTGTTATAGAATTACCCATGATCATAGTCTCATCGGTCCAATAAGCGCAATATGATCCAAATGTTTGTTTTACAACACAAACATAACAGATCATTTTTCACCAATGTTCATGTCTATACAAAAAAAAAAAAATTAATAGACATATCTTTTCATGAAAAATCACAATACTTAAAGTGAAACTTTTTCATCAAAGAATACAATTCTTTTCAATGAGTAATATAATTTTGTGGTTTCATACTAGTCATATCATATACTAGTAAAGAGAGACTCACCGACCACAATATCAAATATACTCCAAGAATTTTGTGGGTCTAACACAATACAAGATTGTCATTAAATTTCATATCTTGTACTTTCAAATTTAAATTAGATAGTTAGTCTAATTTTGTCTTTATCACAAGTAAAGAACCCCCCACATTTTAAATATGTTCTCAAAAATATTTTTCAAGTATTTGAAATCATTTTCCACATATTTTTCCCATGCTTACACATTGGCAACTCGAAGCCTTCTTTTGGAGATTTAATTCAGACAGAGTTGTAAACGAAAAAGGTTTTAATCTCCAGAAACCTCAAATACAATACTGTTTCGAGCTAAAGATGAAGATTTTATCTTTTTCAATCATTTAGCCTTAATATTCCTGACAAAGATTTTGTACTCTTCAAGTCAGAATATTCATTCAAATAGAGTATTTAACAAATTGGTGAAGTTTCTATATTCTTCAAACCAATGCACAATCTGATTTGTTCGTGAAGTTCTTATATTCTTCAAACCAAAGGAGTAAAAAAAAATCTCCAAAAGTCAAACACAATCAAATTTCACATGGACTAGAAAACTACAAAAGTTTTTTTTTTTTTTTCTCTCCTCTAAACAGAATACATATTAATAATAGTAAAAACATATTCTGAGATCATCACATAATGACTCTATCCTAACATTTATGAAATAAATTTCATAACTTATAAAGGATAGAAAAAGAAAATAATAATCAAGGAAAATAAAGATAGAACCTGATTTTAACTCTCATTGAATCATATTCTATCTGTCAACAATAATTCCATGCAAGTCACTTTTCTTGCTAATTTCTTTTCCTTTTCTCAGTTTCCATCATATGATAAAATAATTATCTTTTTCTTCTTTTTTAAAAAGAACACAGAAAATAGAAGTAATTTTCTTACCACAGAAAATACCAACACTAAATTTCTTAAGCTTGTTATCTCCTGTATTCAGATTAGCAAACCAGAAATAAGAAAAGATGAAATGAAAAACACAAAGAACTATCCGAGTCCACAGAACCCACTGTGTGTCCTTAAGAAATTTAATCCCCTCAAGTACCCGAGGTTGCAGATTAATTCCTCCCAAGATAAAACGGATTAACCATTAAAGAAGTAGCGGTACCTCAAACTTCGATAATTTCAACGAACTCAAAATGACAGCAACGAATCACACACACAGACACGATCGATCGATTTTGTTTTGTAAGAAATGTATGCAAAAGAAGGGAAGAATTTGATCCAGAAAAATGAGAGAAAACCTCTCTATTTATAGCCAACAAAGGGTAAAGGTCACAACCCTTTAGAAAGAAGACAACCTTTCAGAAAGAAGACAACCTTTCAGAAAGGTCACAACACTTTGGAAAATGCATAACCTTTCGGCATAATCACAACTCTTCAGGAGAGTCACAACCCTTCATTTCCTGTTCACACCTTTAAAACCCAACACATTTTCACTCAAAAATGACTTTTGACTTTTCAGCCTTCACATGCAAATCAACATCAACATTTTCATTTCCACAAAAAAAATTATTTGATTAATCAGGAGTCTGTCTCATATAACATAATTAGTCTAATCACCATTTATAAAATTTATCTTTAAGTTTAGCTGATACCTTTTCGATATGTTGTGTGAGGATTCACAAGAATTCAATAGTTTTTTCTTAAACTATATATACTAAATATTAATAAAAATTTGATTGATAACCGATCAGTTATTATCGTTTACCAACTTAAATCATGAATATTTAAAGTCGTTACGACAACTAATAAATTTTAAATTTTGAATTCACCTCAGCATAATATAACTACTCTAATAATGTAATAGTCTACAAATCACACTAGAAAAGTAAATCGTATTATGTAAGCTTCGTATGATAAACTTGACCAATAAAGCATGCAGAGAGAACTCCGAACATGAGATCCTTTTTAAAAGAATACTTACCACTGTATCATAATTCTTATCGGTAATTAATTCCTTGTTGCCGTGGAGTGATCAATGTTGAAATTCCCTCAAAAGCTTTGACTTTAGTGAGTCTACACATGAAAAAAGTAGAGCCAATTAAAACTATGCAACAATTTATAACTAACCCAAAGTCATTAACTATTTTTCCAAAAAAAAAAAGGTGTTGTTTTATGTTGATACATATGTGGTTCAAAAGATTTAATCTTAATTCAAAGATAAGAATAATTTTTTGAAAGCTAATGGTCATGTGTTTTATGCTTATGTATAATCCAAATTCATTTTGTTGGAAAAGAGATAATAGTTGAAGCATATATTGGTGCCAAATTCTTCAAAAGCATGATTTGAGATTACAAATCATGAGTTTATATTTTGTAAAAAAAAATATCCATCATTTTAAATTTTGCAAAAAAAGATTTATGCTTGACATAAAAAGATTGTTCGTACATGTGAAGGGATTCAGGATTGTATTAAAGAATAACTAGTTACTACTAATGATGACTAGTGAAATTTTATAAAATTATATGTCTTTGTAAGTTTGTAATTGTAAACATTTATTTATAAAAGGAACATGGATATATGTGATTTATCAATGAAATAGTTGAGAACCCTGAGGTCTCAGGTTCAAAACTCGGTGGAGATAAAAAACACTAGGGTAATATTTTCATCTGTCTTAGTCTTGGTGGACAGAGGTACCTGTTACTTGTTGTTGATAGGAGGTGGCAACTGGCAAGTATCTCGTGAAATTAATCGAGGTGGACGAAAGTTCCCTGCATAATTACAATCATCAATTTTATTTTATTTTTATGAATGCAACATTTTATAATGTTTCGCTCCATGGAAATTGTGATATATAATTTTCATGTAAATGAAAAATACAGATTTTATGTTATGTTTTCATATTGAATATTCAAACAAGCTCGAAGATTGCGAAAACAACGTAACGCAAGGACGTACTTTTGTGGCTCTATTATTAGTCAAACATAAATGATTTCGTAATTAGATTAATTACTTTGATTAATTTTGCTTATGCTAAAAGCAACAATCAAAATCATTGAATCTTAAACCTATTGACACTAAGATTTCATTTTTATGAAGAAAATTTTGAATCAAGCGTTTAACGTTTTCTTTTGTGGCAGAGAATTGACCTCGTAGTCAACCCACCATAAAATCAAAGAAATTAACATATACTTTCTCTTCTAATTTATGTAATAGTATTTGACTGATATGATATTTCAGAAAAAAAATTAAAAATTATAATTTAAAATAAATCATAAATATTTATATTACTACAAATCATTTTATTAAAAAATCTGGTTTTTATATATGCATATATAAGTATTAAATATAAAACTCATAAATACTTATATATATATGCATTAACTTTAAAACTCAATTCTTTACTTGGATTAGTTATTTTTAACTTTACTATCCATAAAACTAAAATTCTGATTCACCTCTTTTAACCGTATATAATATAAATATCTTTTATTAAATAATAATTAAACTCGATTAAGATTGCTACAAACTATTGTGTAGGGAAGACTTGTGAAAAAGGAGGGTCTCTTACTTTCTTTTTATTTCATTATTAAAAAATATAAGTTCAAAACTATTAAAAATCAAATTAAAAGATTTTAAATTTGAGTCATACTGAATATAAAGTCATCTTTATTAAGAAATATATTATTTTAATGGAAGACTTTTTTATACGAATTTAAATTTAATTGAATCTCAATATATATCAAACATCGCATTAAAAACTAAAAGAAAATAATTCCAAAGTGAATAGATGTGTTGTGGTAGCTTCACATTGTTAGGCCAGTTGGAAAAATATTGAGTCCCACATTTTAATTATTAGATTACAATGCACTTATGCACATCAACAAAAGCCTTATAGAAGGATAGGTCAAACCAAATTCAAGAAGAGATAGAGATAAGTTTTAAATAAAAATCTTTAAGAATGTGTTTGGTACCGAGGAAAATGTTAATTTTTTTATGTTTGATTCGTTAAAATGTTTTTTAAAATACCTTCAAAAGAAAGTATTTTTTTAAAAAAAATAATAAAAAAAACAACTTTTCCTGAGAAAAGAAGAAAAAACAAGTTTCATATATATATATATATATATATATATATACACACACTATCAAATTCATAATCCCCCTCCCCACCACCCCATCCCACTCTAATATATATATATCTATATATATATATATATATTGTACTTACTTACAAACATCATAAAATAATTTATTTCCAAGAAAATATTTTTTATGGAACATCTTTTTCTATCCACCAATAAACAAGTCTCAAAATCTAAGTACTATACACTGTTAAATCAAAGAATGGTAGGGGCTGTTTTTTCATACTTACTATATATATATATATAAAAAAAAAATTGGAAGGTAGGAAGTCACATTCAAATCTTAGTTTAGAAATTAAATTGAATGAAACAATAAGTAGATTTTGGCCCCCTCTCACTGGCACACAAATTAAAACTAGTTAAAAGGTAGATTTTCTGTCAATTTTGCAGGTGCATTTTACTAATGTAATTGATGTTAGTTCTTCACACTTGCATTGGTACAACTTTCACCCAAATATCTTGTAAAGAAAGAAATTAAAATTTTGAATTTATGAGTTTTGAATTCTAAAAATATATAGCTTTTAGATTTTCGATGAATTATTCATATGTATTACATAAATTTTTAAACACAAATAACACAAATCTACTAAGTTATGTTGAACTCAACCTTCGTCCAAAATTTTAAATTTTTGCTACTTTATATTTTTTTTCTTCTATTGTGCGGCTTTAGGGTATTGTGTATGAAGGAAAATATTTTTTGAAAAATAAGTGTACGTTAGTTTTTTTTACTTAGGCGGAGATTAGGAATTACAAGTCCGAGAGGGGAGTGAGTGTTGGAAAAGAAATAATGAACTTGCAATATTACTAATATAACTTTAGACAAAGCTAGAGAGTATGAAATATTAAAGTAATTCTAAGAGGCCATAAAATGCTTACTATCCATTAAGACATGTTTTCTAAAATGTCTAATATTATATTTTTGGAGCTATTTAATACTACACATTATTTTCTTACCGATAATAATAATATAATCAATGTATAATTTTACAAGTAAAAAAGTCTGAAAAGAATAATGTAGATGTAATTTTACTTCTATCTTATGAAGGATCTAAATTACATTTCGTCCACGATAATTGTCAACTCCTGACTTTTTCCTCCAAAACAATAACAAATCAAAAGAAAAAAAATCTAGAGATAAATTTCACAAAGATAAAAAGTGATAAATCTCATTATAATAAAGAGTTAAAGAAAATGGTCCCCTCAAATTCACTTGTAAAACCTCAAATGATGAATATTTTGAAAGTTATAGTCAAAAAAATAGGGGGATAAAAAGAAGCGTAAATAATTACACTATTTAAATGATTGCATTATCACTACTATCTTTAATTATTTAGCTTTCAAGTAATATTACAAAAACTTTATGTTAGAAATAAAGGAGCAGTTGTAGCAGTATATTTCATAAAGTACAACTTTAAGATCCACCTCACCCAAATTCAAGTCTAATAAATACTCTATCCTGATTTTATGATTTATTTTATATCATAAATTTTTAAATTAATTTTTTATTTTAAAATTTTGTATTAAATTAAAAGCATAATACATAAATATGCTTTTTAATTTGGTTTTAATTGACATTTATGTGCTTCAACTTTGAGTGTGCACAAACAGACACTTAAACTTATATAAAATTGAACAAATAGATACCTTCATTATAAGTAGCGTTCTACATGAGAATTTTGTGTCCTATGTGACATCCTACATGTATTATGCCACGTAGGACATATGTGTCTACTTATTCAATTTTATACAAGTTTGAATGTCTACTGTTGCACACTCAAAATTGGAGGGCATATATAAATGTCAGTTAAATCCAAATTAAATGGTTTATTTATGTATTATGCCCATATCAAATAAACATCACATAAATTGAAAGTGGTGTGGCGTCATTAATATAGATAGTGGTGCGATGATGAGACTGTTCTTCTCTTAATCAAAGCTTTCGTATTCAAATTATAGACATAAATAAATCTCGTTGGAAGCATTATTACGATGAGAGGCACAAAAATCAGAGAGTGCAGAAGGGAAAATAAAAAAGAAAGAAAGAGAAAGTATAAGTCTACTGCTGTTTCGTTTTAAGCCATTGGCGGCATGATCACAATTATTTATTTTTTATAATCAAAACAGAAAATAAAGGAGGAGATTATAATGTAAAAAATTTAATTATTGTCAATATGGTGAAAAAAATTATGTAGCTAAATAACTGAGTTATTACTTATTAGTGTACTCTACATCACAAATTTTAGGTACTTGGGTTGAATTTATATGCTGTATTTTAATTGAATATGAAATTTAATAAATATCAAAAGACTTTGTTAATATTTTAAAATCATCCTAAAAAAAAAATTAATAGAGTTTTTGCTAACCAACATAAATAAAATGTTAATAATATCCTTAAAGAAATCTATGGTCATTTTTAAAGGATTAAAAAGAAAACACTGATAATGTTATTAAAGAAATCTATCGTCATTTTTAAAAATAATGAAAAAGAATAATGTGTTATATAAATTAAGACGAAGAAAATTCTAAATTCTAAATGTTTTCTCCTCTACAATTTCTCTCACTTTCATACAGTTGCATAGTTGAAAATTGAAATTCAACTTTGTTTTTTTTTTAAGGGAGAGTGAGTAAGAGAGAGAGATAAAAAAGACCAGCCTTTTTTAATTTTTTGTTCTTTCTTTTTTGCCAACCCACAAATCAAGAAAATCAAGGTTATCTTATAAAAAAAGCCAAAGCTTTTGTATTCTAAAGAAAGTATGGTTGCAAGGCTGAAACTTAAAGGAGTCGACAAGAAGGCATCACCAAAACTGAAGCTTGCGGCATAACAATACAACAAAATTCCTCTAAAGTAGACATCCTTGTGATATGGGATGTGAGTCTCAATTAAATATAGAAAAATGGCAGACTTCTTTTCACTAGGAGGAAGAGAAGCAACAAGTAGTCAAGAATATCATCATCATCATCAAGAAACCACTAATAGTACTCATAATTGGTTCTTGTACAAACATCTTGATCAAGAATTACCAACATACAAAGGTTTCGAACTATGGCAACAACAACAACAACAATCTCATAACAATGACGAGGAGCAAAATTACCAAATTCTTCGAAACCCCATTATTAATCCATTTGGATTAGATATTGGGCCTAGTCATGAGACTAATATGATGATGATGAGAAGTAGTACTATTACAATAAGTTGCCAAGATTGTGGGAACCAAGCTAAGAAAGATTGTCAATATATGAGATGTAGGACTTGTTGTAAGAGTAGAGGTTTTCAATGTCAAACACATGTGAAAAGTACTTGGGTTCCAGCAGCTAAAAGAAGAGAAAGGCAACAACAACTTGCTTCTTTGCAACCACAACAACAAGAAGATAATAATAACAAGTCCAAAAGACAAAAAGATGATTCAAATACCGGTAAAGTTTTTATCTTTCTTCATTTTTTTAATCATTTTTCATTGTTAGTGGTGGAACTAAAAAATTTATCATATATTCTAACATGGGAATTTGAAAAAAATCGAGAATGTTACACTTGGATTTCCCTTATGTTGAGGAGAGATCCAAGATCTTATTCTCATACATATCTTAATTTTCTTCAATAGTTCTCTCACTGTAATGGTGGAGCTAAAAGTTTCGTCATTCTGAAAAGAATATTTAAGAACGCGACACTTGAATTTCCCTATTGAGGAGATCCAAGATTTTATATTCTCATTTTAATTCCTTATTTTCTTCAATATTCTGACAAGGGAAATCAAAAGATTTGAGACATCACACTTGGATTTGGATTTCCCTTATATTGAGGGGATCCAAGATTTTATTCTCTCATTTTAATTTCTACTTTCTTTAATTGGTCTTCACTATCGCTATTTTGAGGCTAAAAGTTTTGTCATGTGTTGAAGGGATCCAAGATTTATGCTCTTACCAAATTCCTCTTTTTCTTCAATCATTCTTCATTGCAGTGAGAGAGCTAAAAGTTTTTATCATAAATTCTGGTAAGGAAATTCATAACAATTCGAGAATGTCACACTTGATTTACCTTGAGGGGATCCAAGATTTTATAGTCTTAGCTTAATTAATCATTTCTTTAATCGTTTTTCATTATCATCACAAAGTCAGAAATTTTAATAAGAGGATCCAAAAAAAAATTCAATCACATTTTGAGATTTAAACATGTATCTTTCTTATATCAAGTGAATTCAATTTTTTTTACTCTTACGTATTATTTTTTTTATTCTTATATATTTATATTATAAATTTACTTAATAAATATAAATACTTCTTTTAAAAAAAATTATAAATTATTTTTAAAAAAATTATAAACATAAAATTCCGACTCTTGAAAAGCTAAATAGTACTCATAACTATTGCTAAATATATGATGATGAAAACTGAAAAAACTGAACTTCCCCTTTGTAGCAACAGTAAGTAAATCACCCATCAGCTTTTTCCCTTTTATCTTTTTTTGTCTTTCTGTGTCTCATCATAACTGTTTCTTGGTATTCTTGACAAAATCTATTATCAAAAAAGTCCTAATACTAGTTCGATTAATTAAAATTCATATCATAAATGTAAACGTGTAGAGACAAAAACAGAAAATGAAGTTTTTGAGTTTCCTTTTGAGTTATTTGGGTTCCAAATTGATCATTTATATACATATTCATGGATTTTCTTAAGATAAATATAAGATCCATATTGAAATTATTAGGTTTTACCAAACTCATTTTTACATTCTACCTCTCACTATAAAAGTTACAATGCTCTTTACATTAGAAATTAAACGTTTATTTTTAGGACTCAAACTTTAGACTACTGATTAGAGGTATTTGTAAATATACATGGTTTTATTTTGTCTAAAAACTTAGTGAAGGAAATTGGATCAGGTCACATATGTGGGTCAATCCGGATCCAAGAGAAATATGAACAATTGTAACAAGTACGGTTTTAGATTGTGGCTTTATATGATGTAATTCGTGTTTATATACATGTGATTGCACTTTCTGACTAGTCAAACAATATTTAATGATCCAGCAAACTAAGTGTTTGATTAGATTCTTTACTTAAGATAACTCCATTTCTAGCTCTTTAATTTACATATGATGATGTTTACTTATTGAAACATGTTTTGCTTATTAATTTTTTTTTTTTTTTTGATGTTTTTAGGGTTAGAAATTGCAAATAATTTTCCACCAAAAGTAAATTCAACAGCTGTGTTTCAACGTGTTAGCATGAGTTCAATTGAAGAAAATGAAGATCAAATAGCATATCAAGCTGCTGTTAATATTAATGGACATATATTCAAAGGAATATTATATGATCAAGGTGATAATCATGAGTACAATTATATGAATGGTGGTGATCATGACAGCTCATCGGGTGGCGATCCCGTGCCATGTCAGCATAATCTTAATATTATTGGCATCGCCACATCAGCCGTGAATGACGCGACTGTAGGGGGTGGCGGTGGTGCTTCCACGGTGGCCGCGGAAGGATCATCACATTTTCTAGAAACTTCTTTATACTCTAGTGTTAACACTTTCGTGGCTGGTACTCAATATTTGCGATTAAAAAAAAAGAAGAAGATATTTGACATTTGACAAATTTTGTTCTTGTAATGAGATCTAGTTAATTATGTTAATTAGCTAGCTAGCTTAAATTAGTTACTCTTAATTACTTAAGGGGTTGTTTGGTTGGTGTAATAGGGACATTTTTAATCTCCACATAATTAAGGTTCGTTATTGTTAACTAAATTCTCCATTGTATCTTGAATGAGCTCTACCCTTTATAAATAAGGATTTAAACTTTTATATGTTTTTTCTTCATTTTAAATTATCTACCTTTTTTTTTTAATATGTCTTAAAAAATAATTATTTTCTCTGTTTTAATTTGTTTTAACCTAATTTTCTTTTAATCCGTTTTAAAAAAGAATAGACATCTTTTGAGTAACTTTTTAATTTAAACTTCACACATGACATGTTTTAAGACTACAAGATTAAAGAACATTTTGATACATTTGATATACTTTTAATTCTATATCATAAAATTCGAAAGTCCTTTTTTACTCTCTTAAACTCTATGTCAAGTAAAAATATGTCAAACAAATTGAAATGGAGAGAATAATCAAAATGGGTTTAAATTTTTTTTAGCCTTATTTATGTATTAAGATATACTCTCTCTTTATTTAGTATTTACTTTGTTTTATATGGTGTCTACCCATTATTAAAATATTTGTAATCTCTAAAAACAATTACTACTATAGGTAAAATGTAAAAAGAATAATAAAGTTTGTCTTGAACTTTACAATAACATACTATTTCCTCCATTTACTTTTACTTGTTGCCTTTAGACTTGGTACACCTATAAGAAAACAATAATTAGACTTGGCGGAGCGGATGCAAGGTGGATTGAGGCTTAATGCACAAAATTTTCAGTATCTCTCCTCCTATCCTGCATAATATTCTGAAGCATTTTTATTTATTTCACTTTCAAGATAGCCAAACAAAATGAAGTTTATAAAAGTTACGAGAAAAAGTGAAGTTAGTCTAGAAACTACTATATCCGTCTCTATTTACTTGTCAAATATTTTCTAATTTGATTTTTTTACTTGTCATTTTTGACAAATCAAGGAAGGATAATTTTTTTCTTCCTATTATACCCTCAATTTATTAATATTAAGTTAATGTCTTTAGAAAATGTAGTGAGTAGATATATTTAATATTCTATCAATTAATAGGGGTAAAACGGTAAACTCACCATACCAGTTATTATTTTCTTAATAAATATGTCAAGTAAAAATTTGACAAGTAAAAAAGAACAGAGTGATTAAAAGAAAAAAAGAAGTCATTACGACGAATTCTTCATAAATGGTGTCATTCCTGCATAACAAACCCCTGCCTTGCCCGGCTGACATTAAATTTTAAATTAAGTCATTTCAATCCACCTCACTTCGCTCCACCCGCCTAAGTTGATCAGCCCTGTCCCGTATAAGGTCAAAATTCACTTCGTTCTACATTCATCTCGTTCTATTGCCACCCCTAAGGATTGGTATAGAAGTCATGTATATGCAGGGACGAATTTACCGTATATGTTATAAGTTTGACATAATTTATCTAATTATGACTTAAATTGATCTACATTTGAAATATTCTCTCCCTTGATTTTCTCCAATTTGTTATTTCTTAATTATATCATGTTAAGTTAAATTTTAAAAAAATACATAAATCAACCTCATATCAAATTAAAATACTGATATTTTTAATAAATATTGAAAGTGTGGCTAATAGGTCCTATTAAATACTAAAAATTGTTGTTTTGAGAATTTTCTAGTTTTGAAAGTGTGGCTAATGGGTCCATTTCTGGCTGGTGGTGTTAGAGTTGACAATGCAATATAAGTCCAATTAGTGATACCAATGCAGAGAAAAGCCCAATGAGAAGGCCCATTTTCAGTCTAAGGTCCAAGCTTATAAATTTGGGAAATTTTTCAAAATTTCAATATTTTAGCATTTAATAGGACTCTTTAGCCACACTTTCAATATTTATTAAAAATGTCATTATTTTAGTTTGTTATATTGTTGATTTGTGTAT
Organism: Solanum pinnatisectum; assembly: GCA_035578085.1. Lineage (NCBI taxonomy): Eukaryota > Viridiplantae > Streptophyta > Magnoliopsida > Solanales > Solanaceae > Solanum > Solanum pinnatisectum. Next base: position 3,589,190 of record CM069078.1, read on the forward strand.
TTTTTTTTCTTTGATTTAACTTAATAAAATACAACTAAGCAAATAACAAATTAGAGAAAATCAAGGGAGAGAATCTTTCAAATTAAGTAAATAGTGCTGAAAATAAATTATTATTTACTTTACAGATTAGTTACTAAAATAGGCACAAATTCTCCTGTCTTCCTCATCATCCATTAACGACTTTCAATTCTCCATTGATGATCCTCCTTCTTCGTAGAAGGCAAGACAAGATTTTTGCCGGAAAAAAGGAGATCGGTACAGATTAAGAGACTAAAATAGGCAAGAAATTCTCTCGTCTTCCTCATCCTCCATTAACGACTTTCAATTCTCCATTAATGATCCTTCTTCTCCGTAGAAGACAAGACAATTGATCAAATTTGCCGGAAAAAGGAGATCCATACAAGCAAATAGGCATACAAATCGATGTTGGGCTCAAAGTTCAAGTATTCTACTGAATTTGTTGCTTGGTTCCTTGTTCATCCCCGTTTTTCTATGGATGGGATCTAATCTTATTTGGTGCTCCAATTTTTGTTTTTTTAAACATCTAGCCAATTCTTTCATGTAGTCTTTTTATTTCTAATTTTTATTTTCGACATTTGAGTTTACCTTTTTTTTTTTTTCACTTGTGTTTGGTGTGGCCTTGTTGTTTTGGAGGAAGCTACCGCCAAGCGTTGGATAGGATGATCTTAAGGCTATCATTGCTCCAGACAGAATAGTTATCCACGTAATATTGTATTAGACAAAAATTGAATACAAAATCATCAACAAATACAAATTTACATTCATATAACAAAAAGTATTCATGATTAAGTTATGTATGCATTTTACTTTCATAGTGAAAAGTAAAAATTGTATCTAGTGATCAAAATTGTATTACATGGCTATCAAATATAGTTTTCTTTTATTTGTATTTAAAAATATTATTGATTGCATCCCAATATAATCTAATCTAATCATTACATATGAATACGATTTAAAAAAGGATACAGGATTCTGGAAGAAAATAGCATATATATAGTGGAAATAATACAATCTTTTGAGAAAGAATACAATATTCTAAAAGAAATACAAACTGGTTGTGAAAGAAATAAAATACATCAATGCTTAAGAAATACAAATTCATTTGGCATACCTATTGGAATGACTACAAACTAAAAAAGAAATACAAAGTTCTTAATAAAAATACAAATGTTGAGTAAAAGAAAAATAATTGACAAACAAAAATTAATATGAATGCAATTTTTGCAACCTTCTTCTCTCACTCTCTCTTTCTTCTCCTTCTTCTTCGTCTGCTATGTTCCTTTTTCTGATTTTTTGTTCACCAAAGCCAAATCTGAATCCATATTCAGTTGTGCATTAGTAAAACTCTATCTCGTCATCCAAAAATATTAAAATTACCCGGGAAATTTAAAAAACTTTATGTCAAAACTTTCAAACAAATTAATGATTCAACAGTTAACAAATACTTGATTCTCATATAATGACCGAAACATGTTTTATCACAAAACAATCTATACTACACGGAAAATACATACAACATATATAACATAATGAATACAAAACATAGTTAAATAGCATCACTATTTCTTAAAACATGAATACAACTACATAAAGTGAATATGTATCTTTAATTGACTGAAAACAAACAACACTCTTACAATGTCCACAACTAGAAAAGGATAAATAGATATGATGAGTCCAAGTATGTTGGTATATTATCAAAACTAACAGAATGTCCACAAATACAAAAAATAAAAAAATAAAAAATTAAGGAATACAATATATATATACTAACAAACCCACAATATCCATAGACAGTGGTAATACTATTTTATATCAATACACATACTTAATGATTTTTTAATCCAAAAAAAAAGTTACAGATACTCGAGACTAATAGAAAATCATGATTTTTATGATTTTATCAACTTCAACTAAACATGTAAATATTGTAATGGTAATATAATCCTCTTGGATTCGGCCATTAGAGAGTGATTTTGAGGTTTCAAACCCTAAATGAAATTGGTAAAACAAAAATTTTGAAAGATTTAAACAAAAATAAAATCAGTAAACAAACCTAAAAACCGGATAAAGATGCATACCTTAATCCAAGCGATTGTTGTGAATATCTTTAGAGATATATTATTCAATTTCTGAAGAAAAACAAAATCCGAAAAGAACGGAAGAGAGAGAAGCGGGAGTTGAAAGATAAAGAAGAATTGAAAGAGGGAAATCTGTGTGAGAGAAAATACTTCTTTCTTTTGAAAACATATGAGAGAGAATGAGTTGGAAAGCTATAATTAAGGTGAGGTAAAATAGGAACTAAATTAGGATACACAATGTTTTCTAAAATATTGACAGTTGACATTTTTACTAATATTTATAAACTATAGATGTTTTTAATAATTATGTTAGAATTTTTTACTAGTTTGCTAATTTTTCCTATAAATTTTAGGTACATTTATAGGAGGTACAAGTCATCGGTTGCCACACTGTTGGTGCTTGGAATGAGCAGCTTCTCAAAGAGATTGAAACCAAAAAATTGGTATCTGAATTTGTTGTACTTGAGCCGAAAATCTTTTGAAAAAAACCTCTCTATTTTTACGAAATGGTAGTAACATATGTAAAATTTCACTAAATATATTGTTGTTTTATTAAATTTATGGAGTTAAATCTCTTATATTCTGATTATTATTTATATTCCCATTTTTTAGAATTTACTTTTGGTTAGTTAGTGGTTGCTTTACCTTTTTGTTAATTTTGCAATTTGGTATGGTAATAGTTGGATTTAGCATGGGTTTCTGTCACTAATCAAATGCACTATTTAGCCTTCTTGAAGTATATATTTCTGCCCAGCATATATAATATTTATCATGCGATTGATTGTTATTATCTTATTATGAGGCATACAATTTTGATATTTAATCATGACAAATTAATATTATCGCAGATAGTCATGGACTTCACTGTTGCTTGGTGTGGTCCATGTCGATTTATATCTCCATTCTTGGCGGACCTAGCAAAGAAACTACCCAATGTAACCTTCCCTAAGGTGGATATCAATGAATTGAAGGTAAAATGTAACATAATTTGACTTGCAATTTTAGGAATTATAATTTCGAATTCGAGACAATTGATTACAAGTTTTAATGTTTCATGTCCTTTTTAGTCAATCGCGACTAATTGGGCTGTGGAAGCAATGACAACTTTCATGTTCATCAAGGAAGGTAACATGGTCGATAAGGTTGTTGGAGCTAAAACAGATGAATTGCGCCAAACACATGGGTAGTGCATCAGCCTAATATGCATTATATCTATGTATACACGTATTCACATATACGTATCGTGTGTGTATATATACACACACTAATATACGTACATATGTGGTGATATAATTTATCTTTGTATGAGCAAGAATTAATTTAAAATTTAAGTCTTGTAATGAGCTTTAGGATTAATTACCAAGTTCTTGTTTAAGTATGAAGTATGGAATATTTATGTAGTAATTTGACTTGGTTTCTCTTCTTCAAAAATCAATTTCTTGCACGTTGTTCTTTTCGCCTTACTAGTTTCAGAATCCACAGATTATGTCGTAATATGGTAAAAAGCATAACTTGATCCTTACGGAACTTATGCCCAAAAAGGCAGAAGTTCTCTAAATTTATGCCCAGCAAAATTAGATCATAGAAATATTGTACATTTTATACCGCATAACTTAATTTCTACAAAATTTAGGCTGAGCATAGTAAACGTTCTCTAAATTTATACCTAGCGAAATCTATATATATATATATATATATATATGAAGATATGAGAACACTGATGTGGCACCTTCCAATGACCTCTATCAGTATTTATCTATTTTGTCAATTTTTTGAGCTTTTATCTTATTTTTAAGTACAAATTAAAAATGTATTCATGATATAAGAAAAAGAAATTTAACTCCTATAATTAAGAAAGTGTGTAACGGCTAAATAAATAATGGTACAATTAGGATACATCATAAACATAATAATAATTAAGAAATTGTGTAACGGCTAAATAAATAATGGTACAATTAGGATACATCATAAACATAATTTCTTCAATAAAATTGTCGGAAAAGGGTCATATTTCCCCTTGAACTCTTAGAAAAGGATCATATTTACCTTTCGTCATACTTTTTTGATATATTTGCCCTTACAATCCAACTTTGGGTATATTTGTCCTTGTACAGTTAAGTATTGTGTCACCATTTTTATTAGTCTACGTGGTGCCCATATACATGGCGCCTACGTGGCTCTATGTGTATATATTTTTATTATAATTAAAATTTTATTTTCTATATAGTATTCTGTTTGACCCATTTTAGTAAAATTTGACGCAATCAAAATAAAGACCCATTAACCCAATTCCAATACCCATCCTTTCACATTAATTTAGCCATCAAAACATGATAATTCAGAACTCCTTATAGCGTAAAGAGATAGAATACACAAAAATATAAATTAGACGAAATAACAAGCCCTACAATTATCAAGTTTATAAATACTAAAATTGACGAACCCTAATTGCAATAAAAGAAGATATATACAGATTTAGAGATCTTTTGTCCAGATTTTGAAGAGATTCAAGAAACAAATACAATACAAAAGAGTAAAGAGATAATTTAAGGATAAAACTCTTACCTATTGTTGGATCTTCTCTCTCAATCAAGCCATGAATGGCTTTATTCTCTCTATATGAAGTGTTGCAAGAGTGATGAGTATAGAAATTAGGGCTAATGGGTATTGAAATCGGGGTTAATGGGTTTGTATTTTGATTGGGTTGAATTTTACTAATTGGGTCGGATAGAATACTAAATAGAAAGCAAAATTTTTTAATTATAACAAAAATATATATACATGGAGCCACGTAGGTGCCATGTGTAGACTAATAAAAATGGTGACACAATACTTACTGTACAAGGACAAATATATACTCAAAGTAGAATTGTAAGGGCAAATATATCAAAAAAGTATGACGAAGGGTAAATATGATACTTTTCTAAGAGTTCATGGGCAAATATCACCCTTTTCCGTAAAATTATTGTTAAATAATATTGAAATTAAGTCATTGATTAATCAACTCAATGAAAACGGCAGTAACTAGAATATAAATGTTAATTTTGCTATTTCAACATAAGTGATTGACTAAAAATTTGTACTAATTACGGAAGTTTAATATTTTTTTCCTAATTGCAAAATTAATGAAAAGTTACCCACTTAATTCTTTTAATTACACCTCTTCTTCTCCCTCAATTGTAACTTATATCTCATTTAAATTCATTAAACCCCTTTAATTACTCCCCAAACATTTAACTTAACCATCCATATATTCTGTAATCTTTTTCCACAAATTCAAAACATGGGAGAAGGCAATCATAATGATATGTATTTGCCCGTAAGTTTCTTGCTTAATTTTATTCTCATACATTGTCTTATCAAAATTTATACAAGTAAAATTTTAATAGTTCTTTGTTATATATCCACCAAAAATAAAATACCTGACTTGCTAATTTTACATACTCCTATTTGAATATAATTTTCGTAATATATCCATTTAATTTTTGGAAGATATGACTGAAATTAGATAAAAAAGATAAATAAAATTATCTTATTATTGTAAAAATTATATATATATATATATACACACACACACACACACACACACACACACACTCACTGAATAGTTATACATTTAATTTTAGTTTTACTTTTTTATTCCTATGTATTCATTGAATTATTTTTAATTATCTAAAATTTAATAAGTTCCACCTATAATATATAATGAGAGATATACTATGAAAATTCTTATATAAATGATTGTACTTAAAAGAAAATATATATATGTTTTAAATAAGGGAAAAGGGTCTAAAAAATACATTAACTTTGGCCGAAATTGTTGTTACGATACCAAACTTTATGGATAATCTTTTACCCCCTGCACTATTTAATAGTGTATTGTAAAGGTATATATGTGTCCACATGGACACATTACTATATATAATTATGCAATATTTATAATGTCCACGTGAACACATATATACCTTTAAAATACACTATTAAATAGTGTAGGGGGTAAAAGGTTCTTTCCAAAGTTTGGTATCGTTACAGCAATTTCAGTCAAAATTCGAATATATTTCAGACCTTTTTCCCTTTAAATAACCCAGATGTATATATTGGTGTGTGAAATAATGCTAAAAACATGTTGTTTTAGTATTTTTCTTTCATATAAAAAAGAGTGGCATTTTCTAAATTCATTATTAAATTATAATATAACTTATAATACACAAGAAAATAGATAGAAGTGAAATCAATATATATTAAAAACAAGTGTATATTTTGATTTATTGCTTAATATTACATTTTTTAAAATTTTGTATCAATCTAAAAATTACAAATAGAACAATTGATATAACAATGTTATGATTGGAGTCTATAGAAAAAAATGTAAAGTTATTTGTTGAAATTATAAAAATTAAAGCAACATATTTTTTTTTTCATCTAATCTTATTTTTCTTTTGTTAAAATTTAAAATACTTTAGTGCTATATCTTTTTGACCAAGAACTACAATTATTTTTTTTCTTTTCTTTGGTCTCTATTTTTTCTTCATTTGTGTGCTCTATGAAAGATACTTCAAAAAATCATTTATATTCTTTAAATGTGCAATGTTAAGCTAAAAAGTTATGTGTTAAATTTTTAATGTAAATAATTAATGATTTTTATTTTCACTACTCTTCATAATTTTTTTATTATTATATATAATTGCAAAAATAGTTAATAGTCATATTAATGATATTATTTGATAATTTATAGTATAGTCTTTATTAGTAGAGACATTGTAAGATTCTATTGAAATGAGCACATTAGCATTTTAAGTTATCATGTTTTCGATGCTAATTATATTGATGTTTTTGTTTGACATGAAGAACAAGATGAAGCTAAGGCTATTGAATGGTTCAAAGTAGTAATTTATGACTTTGTTGGACATAATTAGTTTTTTTAATCTTTAAACTAAATATAATATTTTTTTCATGAATTTCAATTACAAATCTTTTATTATAAGCTTTAAATAATATTAAAATCTACACAATAGTTTTTGTCTTAGAATTGTATTTATATTCTTATTTTGTTGACAATTTCTCTAATTTTTCTATTTTTTATTGTGAAATAATAAATATATAAATTAACCATTCATTCATATCCTTTAATGCAAAACATAATGGTCTTTATTTTTATTATTCTCATTTTTTTTTATTATAGCTCCTAAAATAATTAATAATCATATTCACAACATTATTTGATATTCATGATATATATAGAGAGACATTGTAAGCCTTTGTAGAAATGATCATATTTTTAAGTTGTTATGTTTTCAATACTTATTTTCTCCATACTTTAGTTTTTTTTTTATATATAGTTTGACTTGAAGAATAAAGTGAAGGTTATTGAATGGTGATCAACTTAAAATTATTTATGGGAGTGGATATTGACAAATGTTCGGAAGATTGTGCATTCATTTTATATTTTTCTCTTCCGTTTTTAGTGATTAAGATCATAAAAATAATGTTGCGTTATTTATTGTAGTTACATTCTCTATCATTTCTCTTTATTTTGTATATTATATAAATTTTTCATTGTTGTAAGTTTATAATTTATGGTTCAAAATAGTAATTTATGAATTTGTTGGGAGTCAACTAACTACTAATTAATATACTGGGTAAGTATATATTAACATCTTATTGCCTTTCATAACCGCGCGAAGCGTGGACAAATTCATTAGTTAGATCATAATAAGAATGCTTTGGTCCACAAAAAGGTGTTATGATCGCTGGGATCTTTTATAAAGCACTTAAAATAGGGAATTTATGATCATACAATCATAATTTTTTTTAATCTCATTGAGAAATTAATGTCTTGCTTCATATGTCAACACAATATGAAAATATTTATACTTCTTTTCATCACATATAGAAATATGAAATCATCATAAACATGTAGTACACTATGCAACTCCAGATGAACTTCCATATATGATGATGATTACAAAAAAAATTACATATAATAAAAACACAATAATTAATATTTCTTGTTAATTAGTAGAGGTTTATTACCTCACTTAAATTAATAAAGTGGAGATTTTTTATTTTAATTATTCATAAAAGGCCACTAGACGTCTGTCTAGTGATATAATTTTTTTTGGTTAAAAAAAAGCTATAATTTTTAATTATTAATTATCCTGCAGTTCTTCCTGATCTCTCCCCTAAATCCTGTTAAAGGCGAAATATTTCCCATTTTTACCATAGATTTCGCGAACTGCTGGAAAAAAATCTCATTATTTTGAGCATACAATGTCACCAATTGTAATGATGCCATATTTTGTGTCACAAGAACTTGATCTGAGTTCAACAAACCCCTTAAAACCAACAAGTTCTTGAAGTAGTTGTTATCAAATTTTGTTGGTGACACATAATCCAAGAAAAATAAATTTTGGTCACCACCAAATCTTGGGCACATAGTGCTCAATTGTGCACCATAAAATCTATCTAAGGTGTAATCTGGAAAATAGTAATTTCCTGATTGACCATAGAGTCTTTGTTTGAAGCTGATACATCTAGAATCTCCAATTGTGTGGGCCCCTGCAAAGAATACGCACCGACGGTGTAAAGAAAATTTATAACTAAATTATTTTAGGGATTTTTATATGAATTGCTAGTCAGACTTACTGTTTACTTTTTTTAAGCTAGTATACATAGATTATATATTCAATATACATGATATGCGTATTACACATGAATTATATGTATATATATTATACATCTGCTCACTAATTTTAATTTACTTAGTTGGGTAGACGTCTATTTATAGGTTAAATAAGTAATACAAGTGATGTGTCGTAATATGATAAAATACAGTGTAAACAAGTTGCATCTATTTTAGTATGTTGTAATTAGTTACTTGTCTTATTTTTTCTTTAAGTTACTAATCTTGATTAATATGGATGGTTATATAGTGTTATCTTTTCGATAAATTAATAGTGTAAATTTATTTGTCTAGTGCATAGAAATTAAAGAAGTGAGGGATGATGACAAACAAGGGATTGAAGGGTGGTTAAAGAAAAAGTAGTATTCCCTTCATCTCTTTTTGTTTGATTTTATTTAATTGAATATAAAATTTAAGGTATAATAGTTTTTGAAATTCTTCTAAACAATCAAATATATTTTATATGTAAATATATTAAAATGTATTTATTTTTGTGATAGACTAAAAATATAATGTGTGTCATATAAATGAATAGTTAGGGTAAAAATTTACCTGATAAAGCAACCAGATCGACAAGATCAAGTCCTTTTGAATTGAATTTAGTGAAAATAGTATCAAATGTGTTATTGGGAGCAGGAATATCATTGTTGGAACCACTTAAACTAGCCTCTCTCGAGTCTCTTCTTCCCAATGGAACCTCCCAACTTGGTCCACCAGCCTGTACAAATAATAATCGAGTTTAAGTTTTATACATTAATAGTATAAAAATAATTATATAGTCAGATTAAGATAATTATAGATAACCTTTTTGTTTTTATGTTAATCATAGAGACAGAGTTTATTCAGTCTGATTAGATATGTCACTAAAATAATGTGATTTTGTTTTGTCGGTCTTTTCGTTTTGGATTTCGAGGATGAGTGAATCGATTCTAACATCATTTATGAGGTAAAACCAGAATTTTATGTTTATGACTTCTCTTGCCACGATTTCACAGCTTATCTTGATTACTGAATTCATAATTATATATCTATATATTATTTAACAAAAAATTTAATATATTACTTATACAAGATCTAAATAAAAGTTATTAAATTCGTTTGAATCCATAATAAGCTATTATTTAGTCAAATTTATTATATTTGCTTGGCATAAAGTTGTTAGTACTTACTAAAACAGTAGAATCTCTTGCAGCAAGTGCTAATATATCAGCACAAGAGACAATTTGAGGGCATTCCTTTTCAAGTGCACATTTAATCTCATCAATTACTTCAAATCCACGTGCCGAATTCCTATTGGCGTTTGATAATTTTTCACTTATTATTGTTCTACTGCTGTCCAAAAGCAAAGATGCATCACAACCCTGCATGATCATAGTATATAATGAAATATCAAGGAAAATATTTTTCACAAAAAACATTTTATCTGAAAAAATAAGTAATCTACTAAATGATCATGAGTTCAAATTCTTTATCTAGCAATTTTAATCTTTAAATTCAAAACTTATAATAAAAACAATAAAATGTGATTCTAGCTAGGCTTAAACCAAGATCACAAGGGCGGATGCACTGGCCAATACCAGCAGTACCAAGTGTCATCTTATGCTTTCCATGAGTGCACAGTTTATTATATTTAGTTTTTGCCAGTTTCTCAATATAAATATACATATATATACATGAAATTTTTTGAAGTTACGGGTACACATGCACTCCACCTATACACGTGGATCCGCCTCTGAAAAAGAGTCAATCAATGTAGACTGACATTTGCGAAAATTATTTTCTGACTATCACTAGCACTTTGTCATACGTTACAAAACATACCACATAATTTACGTACCTTAACAAAACAATCATGAAAATGAAGCCTCAGCAAAGAGGCGGCCATTCTTGCTTCTTTGGCTACGGCCTTAGCAACAACAAACTTGACAATTTCTTTTGCTTTAGGGCATGACAAATCATAAAATTGTGAGTCCAAGCAACCATAACCATAATATTTGGTCTTGCTAGACAAACATGCAAAAGCAAGAAAAAATAAAGTCCATATTATTTTAGCCATGATGACTAAAGTTCTTATAATTAATCAAGGACTTGTTATAAAAATAAAAAAAAACTTTAACATATAAGAAGATTGGAATTTTATAATAAAATTGAGATACAATGCATGAGTATATATAGTGTTCAAAGGTTGAGGTGCCCGTTTGTTCTTGGTAGCTTAGAGTATTACGTGACACAACTGAAAGTTCGAGAGTCAATTTAATTTATTCTTTTAACAATTTATTTATATAAAAATTATTAAATATCGTGATTTATAGCTATTACTTTTTAAGTCATGTTTTTAAATATATAAATTTTATTTCAGAAAATCTTAAAGCTTATATGTCTGAATTCACGATAAAAATTTAGAAGTTTGAATCTCAAAATTTTAATTATGCCACGTCAATTTGAACGTAATTGTTGTTCATTTAGATTGGATTTATTCCTTTTTTAGTTAGAATTATAAAAATTAATTTCCACAATACCTTGCTTAGTAAAGTAGAACTTGTGCTTTATAAGTAATAAAATAATGATGTTTAATTTGATCCGTCTTTATTCATCTATGTCTAATTTTCAAATTTTATTAACTCATTTTTAATGCATTCTAGATAACTTGTTACTAATTGAGTTGATATATAATCAAGCCACGCAACATTTTTCAGAAAAGTCTCGCAATAACTTCTTTTTTTACTATAAATAACAGAAATTTTATATTGTTTAGCTAAGTTAAAATTTAAGTTTTCCATATGTTATATATATGTTGACATTTTCTTTTTCTACGTGTGTCCAATTTTTTTATATTTTGATATTGTTTTATAAAATATCTGGTTAATTAATATATATTGTTGTTATAATTACATATATTTATCATTATTGCTAAATCTTTTATTTATTAGAGTGTGCGCGTTGCGTGTGAAAGCCAAGTAAATAAAAGAAGTTAAATACACATTTTAAAACCTATAACAATTTAATTATGGACATGACCATATTGAAAGATGGCAAGTGCTTCATTTGAAACAATTATTAACATTTAGCACACCAAGATGAACATTGGTACATAGGATGATTAAACATCTTCAACTTCGACACTTTCGCTTCCAAATTTCTTAATTTGTTCATTTTAAAGTAGTTTAAACTCTCTAAATTCTCCAATTTTTTCCTTTAAATTGTCTCTTTCAATCTTATAAAACACATTCAACGACTCTCTCAAATTCTCCATTTTCAACATAGCAACTTCCAATTTAGGCTTTAGTAAATTTACTTCAATGGAAGAATTTCCTGGAGAACTATCTTCCCACCTCCAAAATCCACAATTTTCAATCTGATGAGAAAAATAGAAAAGAACTCATAATCACCAAAATACAAGCAGAAGTCATACTAATTTACATTTAGCGAAAAACATACCTTAGGTTTAGAATATCTATAAAATCTTCTTCCGGGGTTCAATGAAGTCTTTGAAGTGAAACAACGAGTCATTTCACCACAAAAACAAGTCATCATCATGGAACTAATTGAATCACAACTACTTCCAGACATGGTTTTAGGTCTGATTTGAGGGAGACGACAAATAGATGAAAAATTGACTAAGAGAATCCACCAAGACACGATGGAATCGACGAATAAACGAAGGAAACAAGCGTAGATTTTGAACGTCTGATGAACGAACTAGGGTTTTAGTCGTAATGGGTATTGGGACTTCTCTTTAGATTTTAGAGAGTATATTTTACCCACAAATCGGGTGGGTTTATTGGGTCATGGGCGGGTTCTTAGGACTTGGGTTAAAAGAATTGGTCAATCGGGTAGTGGCTTAGGATTGCGCCAAGTGTACACAAAGAGTGTGTCATTAGTAGGAGGGGCAAATGTGTACCGATTATTGGAAGGCAAGGGCTCTGATGGACGAAAAGTATAACATAGGGTATTGACATACCATTTTTGAAAGTTCGGAGATATATTTGTCCTTTCTCCCTTCTTTCTTTGATAAACTTGATATCATTTTTTTTATTTTTACTTTAATCATTTTGATCAATTAAATTGAACTAATGGCCTGTAGATAAGTACACAATTATTTCTGAGTTTGGATTTGACGATAGTTTAGTTTGAATCTTTAACATTACCATGGGGAATTTTATATAGGTTTTGGGTCAAGATATTCCAGTCAAATGGATTCTAAAATATTTTTTGATTATTGGAATATCTTAAACCAAAACACACTTGCACATATAGTTTTATAGAAACTATTTTAATGTCATATATTAAACATAAATGTTATAAATCTATTTGTAAGACAATTTAAATATGATATTCAATAACAATATATTAAGAGAAAAAGCATAAAAGTATCCCAGACTTGGATCCAAATTTTCAGTTACATTTTTACTTTGTGGGGTTCTATTATCCTTTTGAATAATTGCGTAGTAAAAAATTTCGTCAAAAATATTTTAACTTTAAAATATTAAATTATTTTTTGATAAAGGGGTGCACCAAAAAATTTAAAATCAAAACATGCAATATTTATACTAATTCAAAAGAGGTTTTAGTGAAAATACAAGCAAAGACATTTATCAACAATTGATTAAATGTCATACAATCTAATATTTCTAAAGCTTGTAATACACTTTATTTAGACTATTTAATAATTAAAAGCTTCCTGTACGAGAAGTATCCACTAGATTGTGGGCATTTTAGTATTCGATCTTACCTTTTTACATTCTCTTACTTGATGTTATGGGTTGTACCACTTGTATTAGGATGGAGGGTAATTAATGATTCATGTTTCACTTATTCGTGGACTCTCACCTATTCGTGGATTCTCCATAACTGTCTATTTCTTTACATTTTAGGGGTCTTTTCTCATCAAAATAGTTTTCTGGTTCAATCTTTATTTTCAAATTGTATCACTTGTATTAGGATGAAGGGTAATTAATAATTCATGTTTCACCTATTTGTGAACTCTACATTTGTGTCTTTTTCTTTACATTTTAGGGATAGATTAACTTTCTGTTTATTCTCTACTTCAGTCTGAATTTTTAATTTTATTAATTTTTTCCTGCGTATATAATTGGTCCTTGTGAACGTTGTTTGGTAGAAACTATTTTTTTTTTAGCTTCCAGAGATTTCTATTGTTTTGTTGATTTTAATGCATCCACTATTTTGTTGATTTTAATACGTACTGTTTGAGGGATAAAGGTTGTCGAAATGTTTGATAGGAAGTCATTTGAAGAAATTTAAGTTAACTTTTTGAAGACGAAAGGAAGGTGTTTTAGAAGACTTTTTGATAATTCTTGATTCATGTGTTGTAACATCTGTGATCTGTTGTGCCGATAAGCTAAGACTAAATATATATTGATTCACTCATTTCATTATCGAACACTTGTTCCTTCTAACCAAAATGATAATTGGGGTTGAGTTGCTCTTCATTTTCTTTCTTTAATGTTAGTTATGAATCACAAGTTATAATCTAATAATACCTTGTTCCATGTATATTTTTTTGTAAATATTTTTAGATTAATTACGAACGTAACAGGAAAAACAGTGATAACATGACTAGGAGCAACCATATATCATTATATATACGCAATTATTTCTTTGATACACAACTCTTAACTTGTTGGTATCCAATGTTGGGCAGTAAAAATCTGTACATATTTGTCCTTTTTCTTTTTGCCTGAATGTGATGATCCATTAGTATATATATGTCATGTTATATTTCTGAACATATATAAAAAGAACATATTTTATTTAATTTAGCCTTTTCACGAGACTTTAATTTGTTAATTTGATAGTTCAAGTGCATTTTGTGTGATTCTTCTTAGTGATATAACCTGATCAAGAAGGTTTCTCCGCAAGGTTCATCCATGCAGCGTATCACGTCGTAAGGCATAGAGAAAATACCTCGAGCTAATGTTAGAATACCAGGTGCTCGGCGTTGAAATCCCAAACTTTGCATTTCCAGTCCATCACCCATAGAAAAAGGATGATAGGAAGAAGATCTACTTTTCCTTAGTCTTATCACTGTAACAAAAATAATCTTTAACGATAATTATAAATGATAGTAGTTTAATTGTCACAAAATGTGTTTTTTTAAGACAATTATTACTATCAATTACATTTTAACACTCTTTGTAAACCTCATTAAAGCCTATAGTGATATTGAATCCAATATAATTAACTAATGCCAGTAAATGCTCTAACACTCTTTGTTAATGTATATATATATTTATTGCTGCTAAAAATATGTTTTTGGCAGTTTACCAGCATAAGTAGACAAGTAACTTTTTTGACAATTGTACCAATAAATTTTTTTTTTTTTTTTTTGGGGCATTGTAGCAATGGCGACAAGTTGCTATTATTGGATTCTTTTAGCAAAGATTTTTGTTCTATAAATAACAGTAAATTAGTTAAATATTTCTGCCATGAAATTTATTCTGTCTTTTATGAGAAGTCAAAGCTGAAAAGTATGGTTTTTGGTACCAATTCTTTTGGCTTTATATCTAGTCAACTGTCCACTCTTTAAACTTATCATGATGTTTCATTTAAGACATTCGAATTAAGTTATTTTCAATTAAATTCTGCGTTAATTATACATATCAACCTCAAAGAGAAAACACATGGTTTTGTAAAAACACAGAACAAATAAGTTAAAAATTGATCTGCAATATCTAATTAAAACACTTTATCAGTATTAAGGGGTTCAATTAGAACATGATATAATACAAATTGATTTGACAAATCTTAAATATTTCTTGTTCTCGTTGAAATTCTGTCTCCTTCAAAATGCCATAAAGCACACGTAATTGAAGATCCTAAGAACATATTCCCCTAAATGACATAGTGGCAAAATACATGCATGCATGAGATATATAGTCAAATAATCAGACTGGTTCAGGTTTGAGCTCTGAATATGAAAAAAAAAATTGTTATGAGTGTCACCTTCTAACTGGCCCTGCAATGCGCGATCAAAATTTAGTCGGGGCTCCAATAGGGTGCTAGACACCGGGTGAAAAAACAAAAATAAATTAGACTACTTTTATGTGAAAGAAAAAAAGAAGCATAGATTGCATGAGGAAAAATGAAAGACGGAAATAATAGAATCAAACTTGTATTCTCACTTTTTTATTCTATATATAAATAGTAGTATAATGTTAATGGAGGTTCATAGCTCTAAATAAAAATTAAGATTATATAGAAGCATATAAAGAAATGATAAAAGAAAAGAGTTGTCTTACATGAAGGGCAAGTGCCTATTTGATAGCCAAGGATGACTTGCCTGCATCATTAATTCCTGAGGATTGTTATATATCATGTATATGACATGTATACAAGCATTCTTGTTTGATGGCCAGGCAGTCTCCTTGGCTACTCTAATAGGTTCCTCTCATTCATGCTAGACTCTTCTCTTCTTCTTTAAAAGTTAAAAAAATAGAGGCGGATTTAAAATTTAAATTTTATAGGTTTACCTTTTATATTTTGTATCATTACATTTTTTTGGGTGTGATAATCATGGTGACTGCCTGTCTGGATCAGTTTTCGTACACCTTAACTATTTTCACATACGGTATATTTCTCACCTCCTACCAACGATAGGTATCAGGGTGCTATCCTTGAGAACTTGTGGTTCTTAATTTAGTTCATTGATCACTAGCTATGTCACACCTTGGGTGTTATCCATTGCATTTTTAAAATTACTGCTTTTTCTTTTTATTTTCTATATGGAGACGAATCTAAGATTTTAAATTGATAAGATGCATAATACCATTACAAAGTTACTTGTTTTTGTTACAACAAGTGGATGTAATAATCCAATCCTTCGTTTTGAGTACTTACACCCTATTTCATGATATGAAACTTCTCATAAGTTCATATATATGGTGTTTTGGGATTTGTTGGAATTGGAATTTGAGGGCCGTCCTGATTCTTTTTCATGGACGAGCACGCGAAAATTCTTTTTGATAATGGGTGATGTTGAGATTCAATTTCAGGACTTATGTCTGCTTTGATACCATGCTAAAATGTGCAACCATTTCATCTAAAAATTTAAGCTATTAGAAAGAATACACTTTTATTATTTAATTATATTCTCAATATTCCGATTTGTTACCTAGATGCTTATATTATTTACTTACATAGAATTGATTCAACTTGTCTTTCCTTTTAGCAACTACCTTTTGTTAGAAGGACACAAGGTGTTTGGTAGTAATGAAAAAAAGTAGGAAGGCCAAACATTTGTCTTGTAACAAGTTGTCCTTGTTCTAGTAAAGAACAATTTAAATATAAAAAAAATTAAAGACCAAAGATTATTGGCTTTGTTGCCTAATTAAACCTTCTACTAATTGTATTCTATTTATATTATTCAGATTTACCTAATATTCCCTTTTTGGTTATCCATTCCTCTGCTTAATTCTACAACTTGTAGTAGTAATATTTTGGTGAAAATACATTGCTTTTTTTCTGTCTTTTTGGGAGGAAAAATATACCTTATTTATTTTTTAGCTTATATGACTTTATTATGTGTAAAAGCTATATATATATATATATATATATACATATATCTTGTTTTAGTTGAACTAATATTTGCTTTTTCATAATCCTATATTTTAAGCTAAGTCACTTTGAACAACCAAGCACTCCACATTATTAATTAAAAATATTAAGTCATCAGATTTTTACATTATCAATTTAATTTAGTTGAATATAACAAGTTAATATATGAACATTTAATCAGGGACAAAGCTATAGAGAAAGCTATGAGTTCAACGTTAGAATTGAGTAATTTTGGCCAAAATTATGTATTTTTGTTAAGATTGTCATCATCACTTAATATGTATAAATATTAATTATTTAAAACTTGATTAATAAATATTTTTTAAATTTTTTGACTCAACTGCATTTTAGGATGTTTTTGTAAGTCTAAGTTAACCAGCAAGATATATAAATCTTTAATCTATCAAATTGTATAGACTTCCTTAAATAGATCAGAATTGGCTATTTTAATTTATTCCTATTATTTTATGTGAATGAGTCTTGAGTGTCAATTTTTTTTACCCAAGAAGAAAAGTAATCACAAAAATAAAAAATTAAAAAATCACGAATATTTCCACCTTCAAATACTCGGGGTGAATCTAGGATTTCGAATTCACATAAATTTAATTTTTTGCAAATTTTATGTAAATATTAAGAAATTTATTAAATATCTATAAATTTTCAATATTTCTATTAAAGCTCTGATTATTCTTAATTCACATCGCGTAAAGCCTATTTGATGAAATAATATGTTCGATGCTTGTTGTATCCGCCTTAATTCCTTTATAACCAAACACACTATTGAATGAATGGTTGACCAAATCAACTTATAATATTCTCATGTTTCATTTAATTATTTTTATTAAAAAATGTGTTTTAGCTTTTATATACTTATTATCCGTCTAGTCAAGTAAAAAGTAATTATAGATTGTATTCATAAGAAATAAAATTTGTAACAAGAAAAATAAGTATTACTACAACAGATTCAAATTAATTATACACTATTAAGAGGGTATTTGGATTGACTTAAAAGTTGGTCAAAACTTATTTTTAAGTCAGTTTTTTATTTCTGAAACTGTTTGACAAATATAAAAATAACTTAAAATAAGCCAAAAATAAGTTGAGAAGTATTTTACAAGGTTAAAATAACTTAAAATAAGTTTACAATGACTTGAAATAAGTTAAAAACCAAATGTAGGTTTTTTCTACTTTTTATTTTTTGACTTAAAAGTCATTTAAGTTTGATTTTATTTTTGACTTAAAAACTACTTTTTTAAGCATATCCAAATGGGCTCGAAGAATGCTTTAAAAATTCTTCAACAATTAGGAATCACGATCAACCATCTGGAATGCATTAAAAATGATTTGTTCTCCATTGCGCGCAATTTATGTTACACACATTTTTTTTAGTTCGTTTTAAAAGAAGTAATGCACTTTAAATTTGAAAATAATCAATTTTACATTTTTATGGGGATTTTTACACATAAAATCGTTCAAATTGACTATCTAGGTCGTATTTAAAAGTCTCGCGAGTATTAAATTTTTTTACAACTATGTAAATTTCATATCAATTCAAACCTATGTATGTTACACATACTGACATGTATTGGAATAATTTTTTTTCCTATTTGGTGTCCGATATTATTATTGGAGCTCGATTAATTTGAATTTGCCTAACATAAGGCCCTATTCGGAAAGAAGTGCTCTCTACCAAAGATTTTTTTCATATTCATACTCGAATCCGAGACTTCTAGCTATTAAGGAAGGAGCAGTCTCATCCACTGACCACATTCTTTGATGGTGTATTGGAACAATTTCATCATTAGGTATTAAGTGGTACTTCCTCAAAAAAAAATTATAACCACACAAATTTCATTTCAATTCAAACCTATATGTGTTACAACTTACACACACTCACATGTCTTGGAACAATTTTTTATTTTTTTTTATTTTTCATCTAGCGTCTGGTATTGGAGCCTAACTAATCTAGATTCACACCACGTAAGAACCTATTTGGTGGGGGGGGGGGGGGGGACAACACTCCGTTTTAAGAATTTTTTCAAATTCAAAGTTTGAATTTAAGACCTCTATTTAAAGGATAAGTAGTCTCATTCACCGCACCACATCGTAGTGTCTGGGAACAATTTCATCATTAGGTAAAAAGTGGTACTTACTCATATTAGTTATACTAATCCTAACTTAAAAGCTACCAAATCCATCTAGTTCTCATTATACACTATATATACTCATACAATTTATCTCAATTTCATCACAACTAACCAAACTTCTTTACATACAAAAAAAAATTCTATAACAAGTCTATTAGAATTTGATTCATCATGGCTAAAATATTGAGTTTATTCATCATTGCCACATCTCTTCTTGCTTTTGCACCAATATTATGCTTATCTAGCAAGACCAATTATTATGGTTACCTATATCCACAATTTTATGATTGGTCATGCCCAAATGCAAAAGAAATTGTCAAGTCTATTGTTGCTAAAGCCGTAGCTAGAGAAGCTCGAATGGCTGCCTCTTTGCTCAGGCTTCATTTCCACGATTGCTTTGTCAAGGTAAATCATTTTTAGTATCTTGGAAAGAGTAGGTGTTTGTTCTTGATTCAACATATATACATTGTAGTGTATAAGTAGATACTGTTACTTTTTCTAGAATCATAGAACTCCTTAATGACTTAATTATTTTCCGTTGTTTGATTGTTTGAAATTATGTTTTACGAAAATACTTTCCATAAATTTTTTGTAAAAAAAAAAAAGGAAAATATGACTTCCCTCACTTATGGGAGGAAGTAAATTTCTTAGCAATTATCTTTTTTTCTTTACTTCAAATCACAAACTATTTTTAGTAATTAATATTCAAAAGTTTCATCAAACACAAACTAGTTTGTTGTTAATATTATTATTAATCTTTAATACTATTATTTATTGTTCAAAAAAGTTATTTTCCTCTGCCTAACTAAATACTAGAAAAATACTTTCTAAAAAATAGAAGTGTTTAGCCTAAATTTATAAGCTGGTCAAATTATGTTATAAATATTTTTTGACTTATTACATATTTGATAAATATCCAGACTTCTTATAATTCAAAGTTAACCAAAAATTATAAGTCGGTCATTTTCAATTTATGACTTTTCAATATATTTTTAATTTGACTATTTCTTTTATTATTTTATCAGCTATTTACAATCAGTTAACTCAGACGGATTAACTAACTATATATTTTTTTATTTTATGATCATATAGGGGTGTGATGCATCATTGCTTCTGGACAGCAGTGGAACAATAATAAGTGAAAAATTATCAAACACCAATAGGAATTCAGCACGTGGATTTGAAGTAATTGATGAAATTAAATCTGCACTTGAAATGGAATGCCCTCAAACTGTCTCTTGTGCTGATATATTGGCACTTGCTGCAAGAGATTCTACTGTTCTAGTAAGTACAACTACTTTAAGCCTAACCTAAAGATTATGAACTCAATAACTTTTGTTTAGATTTTATTTTTGTATTAAAAAATCTTTTGAATATGCATAAATATATAATTGTGAATTTAGTAATTAAGACGAGCTATAGATTCGTGGTGAGTTCAAAAATCATAAACCTAGGGGTTGTTCAGTTAGTGGGACAAAGAACAACAATTCGCGGGATAAAATATGATATTATTTTATCTCTCGTTGATAAATATTAATTAGTCTTGAAATACATTTTGTATTAAAATGGTGAGATTAACTATTCCGTATAAAAATTGAAATAGTTAATCTCATTAAATATATGTCTATTCGATTTTAATTAAGTTAAAAAAAAAGTTATATATCCTATATAATTTAGTTGGTTAGTTACCATTTTGACAAGATTATGAGATAATTCTGATCTTATAGATTTACTTATAATTACTTTAATTTTATTGTATAACTATTTTTTAATTTATATTACCAGTATATAAAACTTAAAGTCGATTATTATTTATGCAGGCTGGTGGACCAAGCTGGGAGGTTCCTTTAGGAAGAAGAGACTCAAGAGATGCTAGTATAAGTGGCTCCAACAATAACATTCCTGCTCCAAACAACACATTTAATACAATCCTCACTAAATTCAACTTAAAAGGGCTTGATCTTGTTGACCTTGTTGCTTTATCTGGTAAAATTTACTTTATTACTTTTAACTTTTATATATCTAAAAGATAATTACAAGTAAAGTGAGTAATTTATATTGAAAAATTGGTATAACTTTATACCATATCCAATGGGAAATAAAAATTTAAAAGGGTTATTTATGCTTGGATAAAACAAGTTAAATAACAAAACTCCCCTTCTATCAAAGCCCTTACAACTTTCAATTAAGATCAAGGTTAAAATTGAAACTCAAAATTTTTACAATATAAAATCAAGCATATAGTTTCGATTATACATTATGTATATCCTAGTTATCACATTTTTAAAAAAAACCATCATAAATGTTAAATAATCCATGAATTATTAGTATGTATCACAATCCCTATATAATATTGTTCACAAACCAAATGACCTGTTTAGTATAATTTTGTTTTACTTTCTATATATAAGTTAAATCTTTATTAGATTTTAACTAGACTAGTTATCATATCTAGGGCAGAGCTAGGTAGAATGAACCTCTTCAACAAAAAAATAATATTTTTATTTTTAGTTAAAAATATTTTTTGAATGTTAAGAGAGGACAACTACCTCTTGTTTCTTTCTGCTTCTCTTTCTTTGCTTCGGGGAAAAGAGGTCCTACGATAGGTAATAACAGGAACAACCAAGTTTTATTTATATATAGTACATGTTGAGCCCCTTTTTGACTTTTTCGTGTATTTACTTCTTCATATTTGAAACCCTCTTAGTAAAAAATCTGGCACGAAAATTGTTGTGCAGGGAGCCACACTATTGGAAATGCAAGATGCACTAGTTTCAAGCAAAGACTCTACAATCAATCAGGAAATAATTTACCAGATTATACACTTGACCAATCATATGCTGCACAATTGAGCACTATGTGCCCAAAATTTGGTGGTGACCAAAATTTATTTTTCTTGGATTATGTCACACCAACAAAATTTGATAACAATTACTACAAGAACTTGTTGGCTTCAAGGGGTTTGTTGAATTCAGATCAAATTCTTGTGACAAAGAATCAAGCAACATTAGAATTGGTGAAATTGTATGCTGAAAATAATGAGATTTTTTTCGAGCAATTCGCGAAATCTATGGTTAAAATGGGAAATATTTCACCTTTAACTGGATATAAGGGAGAGATAAGGAAGAATTGTAGATACATGAACTAAAAAAAATGGTTATTGTGTTTGATATATTTGATGTATTTTTATGTTTTTATGTCAACATTGTTGTAAGGTTTTTTTTCTTATTTTTAATGGTTAGTTTGTATTCATCCTCATATATTAAGTTCATCTTGGGTGGCCTTTGTCATAGTGTGCTAAATGTTAATGATGGTTTCGTATATCTACTCATTTGAAGTACTTTCCTGGTAGGTTTTAAAATGTATATGTGTTTGATCATGTTTTATTGTGAAATTTGAAGAAAAAAATAGTTTTTGTTTTCAAAGTGTAGAATGAAATTTGAAAGTTGTGTTTGATCATGAATATAAATTGGAGTTGTGTTTGACTTTTTATGAGGAATCTGGAGTGAAAAAGTGAAACACATTTTTGTTGTTTTTCAAATTCTTGAAAATTTTAAATTTTATGGTCAAACGTATTTTTCAGAGTTCAACTCCCGAAAAAAATGAAAAAAAATTCATTGTCAAAGGCCTCCTTTAACATTATTTTTACTTGGTTTTCACATAGACAACCCCCCCACCCCCCCCCTGCCCCCCCCCCCCCCCCCAAAATTTTTTTTTTTTTTATTTTTCACACTTATCTTATTATTGGACAAAATTGAATCAATAGCTAGAAAAGAGGTTGCGAAAAACAACAAGTAAGGCTTGCTCAAGTGGTTCAACATCTCTATCATCTACCGGTAGATTTAAGGGTTTGAATTATACTGGAAGGTAAGTGGAAATACTATTGATCCTCCAGGAATTTGGAAAGAGTGAAAAAAAAGACACTAATAGGCTTCTTGCAGACAACAGATAAGAATTCTTGATGAGGCTTTTACACGAGGATATAGTGTATTTATATGTTGGCATTGATCCTCGAACTATTGTCAGTCTTAAAAACACTCCTTAACTTGACTAATTAAACTTAAATACACCCTCAATTTTGCAGCATGAATAAAATACACCCCTAAATTAAATTGTTCTACAATTGCTGATTTTTGGAAAATTAAACAATGTATGGGAAGTTTCAAATAGTGAAACAGGGTCAAATAAGGGTTGGATTGTTACATCCACTTGTTATGACAAATGAGTAACTTTGTAGTGGTACTATACACCTTGCCAGTTTAAAATTTTAGATCCGCCTCCATACAAAAAATAAAATAAAGAGCACAAATTCTAGCATAATACATTTAAAATGTAACAAATACAACAATAAACATAAAAAAAAGTTGAACCAATGAAATTTTAATTCTGAATTCGCCTCGACTAAAGTAGAAGCTAAATAAGAAGAGAAGAGTCTAGCATGAGTGAGAGGAACCTATTAGAGTAGCCAAGGAGACTGCCTGGCCATCAAAGAAGAATGCTTGCATACATGGCATATACATGATATATCACAAACCTCAAGAACTAATGATGCAGGCAAGTCATCCTTGGCTATCAAATAGACACTTACCCTTCATGTAAGACATTTTCTTCTTTTATCATTTCTTCATATGCTTCTATATAATCTTATTTTTATTTTGAGCTATATAGACAATGTAAGAACACTACTATTTATATATACACATTTGACAATGTGAGAATACAAATCTAATTCTTTGATTCTACTACTTCCCTCTCACATTTTTTCCTCATCCGATTTATGCTTCTTTTTTTTCTTCATATAAAAAGTAGTGTAATTATTTGACTATATATGTCATGTATGCATGTATTTTGCCACTATGTCATTTAGGGGAATATGTTCATAGGATCTTTACATTGACCTTAATTATGTGTACTTTATGGCATTTTGAAGGAGACAGAATTTCAACGAAGACAGAACATATTCTAACATTTGCCAATCACTTTGTACTATATTTTTCATGGGGTCCAAGGGTCGACATTAAATTTTACCAGATTTAAAATAAGACTCTATGAGACGAATTCAATCCATGTTCTCAAATTTTAAGGTCCGCTCTAGTTTCTTGAAAGCTACTTCACCCTAAATTTTAGTTCATAACTATAAAAAAAAGGAATACGCATTCCATTGAGGAGACTTCTTGAATATCTTATAAACTCATGATATACTCATAAAGAGATCAAACCATCAAATATTGTCTTTCAAAGAACTGTTGTCTTTACAAAGAGGTCTTAATCATCCAACATTTGAAAAATGTGTTATTAACGATCCTCGAATCATGAAAGGAGCCTAAATCATTCTATGTTCGAGAAATAAGCTATTAACGATGTGATATGCATTAACGATCCTTAAATCACAAGAAAACTCCAGAGAGAAGAATTAAGAAGATGCACAAAATTGTAGTCACAATCTTGATAAATAAAATCACTTTCTTTTTTATAGACAGAAGAATATCATAATACCTTGGGACGTTCTCAACTTGACATTATTAATTTAGTTTATTATCTGAATTATTTTTCAACACAACCTAAGCATAATTTAAGTATGAAACTAATTTAGAGTTTAGGGGGGTTATGATCCATTATCTCTGCCCCTTTGCATTGGATTGCCTCCTACCTTCATCCTTTTCTAATTGTATCATTTATAAGCATGAGTTAGGGTTCCTTGATTCACTTAAATTGTTTTCTTTTGGTGCTAATTAGACTAAAGGTTTCACTACAAATAAAAACAATCCTTTCCAAATTGTGAGACTGAAAGAACTACTGAGTTTTGTTTAGAATTAGATGGAGGATTTGTGACAAGATGGATTACTCATTTTTCGGCACTACCTTTGAAGTGCAATGATAAACAAATGCTAGTAATATTCCCCATTCCATAATCCAATACTTATCAGCTTTGACCTCTCATAAAAAGATAGAATAAAATCTATGGCAGATATATTTGACTTGTAAAAGGGCTTTACTGTTATTTCTGGACAAAAAACTTTGATAAAAGAATCCAATAATAGCAACTTGTCGCCATTGCTACAATGAAAAAAGAAAAACTCACATGGTGTGTACACCACTTTAGTGTATGTCTCATAGGTTTATGCATACACTGCGCTAACTTAAAAGTTAAAACCATGGTTAGTAAATATACATTCACATCTCAATTTGTCACGCTAGGACATTAACATGTTCAACTAGTGATATCAACATGCTTGTAAACATGTTAGAACATGTGTACTGTACATATGATGAATGTTGATCCTCGATAATTTTGAATGAGTGAACACAAGGATCTTTCGAGTGAGATTGAAACGACTAACCCTTTATCTCTTCGAGGATGACATAGAGAAACCCTGTAACAACATATGTGAAGGTGGCAACATAGTATTTGTCATCTCCAAATTTGTAATTAGTTCCTTCACTTGAGATGGCAACATGAAAACTTCATCAGCTTGGTTTTTGGTTACCCATTCTTCTACGTTCCTGCATAAAGTTTGATTCAGCCAATGAGTTATGAGCTTTTGAAATGGATCGTAATGGGACTCATTGGTATGAAATGCACAATTGAAATAAGAGAAGAAAGTGGCCAGGAACATGCAGTAAATGATAATGTTGAAACAGATAGAGTAATAACAAATCATTGTCTTACTTTCAAGTTTCAACAAGTCCTACAAGATTTATCTAGATAACCTTCGGTTGGATTTCTAATGAAAATTACATCTTGGAGTCTTCAAAAACGATTTCTTTTCAAATTGGTAGCAACTATCTGATGCTATTTAAAATGCATGACAACAGTATACCTTTTTCAAAATCATCTCAGGAAGACAATAATTTAGTATTTCGTGCCAACTTATTGTTCTCTTCTTTAGATTCTTCGCTACTGTATTTGCTTTACATACTTGATTATTTTGACATGTTTTACTTGAACCGAGGGTCTATAGGGAACAGTCTCTCTATCTTCACAAGACTAGATACGTTGTTGTTGTTCATGCCAACTTACTTCACTATGGCAACTACTTATAGGCTTATAGTACAGTTCTTGAAACTTAGTTGGCACACATAAAAGTACGTATCTTTGAACACCAACCTCCCCCCCCCCCCTCCTCCCCCCGCAGCTTCCTCTTATGTTCCCCTGCCCAGCATTAAGGCAGAGATAGAGGAAGATAACCTATACATACATGTAGATGGCATCAAATGACAGAAGAAAAGGACAGCTAGAGTAGAGAGGCAATCACCTGGGTTCAAGTTCCGTGTAATTGATGTTTGCAGAGAATAATAGCTTGACAATGGGGTACATATTAATCTTGGTTACTGGTGCCATGTTATGCATGCAATACCCGCTGTAGCACCATGCATTTGGGTTGAGGAGAACAATTTGTGAAAGTGCACGTTTGGTGTGTATATCTCTGACAACAGTCCGAAATGTTAGTTCGTCTTGTGCAGCTTCAAGCAATTGACGTGAAAACATCCTTTCCAAAGTATACTCCCTGGAATCACACAGTGAGTTTATTAATACATTGCGAAATCAAAATCAATCAATCAATTGTCCTCAAGTTCAAACTAGTTGGAGTTGACTGTATGGAATTTTTTTTATATCCATTCCACTCTATTTGGGCATATTTCATTCCAATACACTGACGTAAAGTCTCTTAACTAGGAAAACTCATGATAAACACTAGATGTAATATGAAACAACTAAACTTGATCCCAACTAATTGCATCACTGATGTGGATCATTTGCATTCTGAACTTGGTTAAGTTTGTATTGCTTCTCAGAAATTGTATCCCTCATGTAATGTCAAATCTGATAAGTCTCCTTTAACACCTGAATAATCAAGTGCACACACCCAGATTGGTACATTTGAATATCTACATGTGGTGTGGCTATAGTATCCTTTACGTGCACTACTTGCACTAACATTGGATGTGATCATTTTTAATCTTGTAAACTTTTAACCTACATGCATTCATCTTAACATCAAAACTACTACAACACTCGTCTTAGAATATTTTGGGCCTTAAAGGCCCAACATTCAATCTTACATGACATTGTTGGTCCCAAAAATGCTCTATAGAGATTATCTTTTACTTTGTTAGATATCTTCCTTATGCATAGCACATCAGTAGTGGAAATACATGAAAGACAAGAGGAAATAAGCTCTATCCTGAGAATGTCTCTCTATCAGGGAATAACTTGCTCGACTCTCAGATAGGCCAACATCTAACTTATGGCACTAGAAAACTATTTAGCAATTACTGCGCCATTGAAAAAGTTACCATTCTCATCTAGTTTTCAGCTTTCTAAAGAGAGAGAGAAAGACATCAACTCCATGAAATGTTATTGGGCAAAAACATATAACTAAAGGACACATCTATTTAACAAAAATTCCTATTTACAGGCTCCATATGGTTTCAAGAACCACAAGTTGGGAAAGAAGTTTGAGTTTAGAAGAAAAATATAAGAGAATACACTACAAGATAAACTAAATCTAAGGGGGGAATGATAGATGGTTACCTAAATAGATCATTCAATCCACGAACAGGCAAACAAGTAGATATGTTAAATTTGTATAGTCGAACTCCATCATCCAATGGTGCTTTATCACTGGAGCAAGGATATGCTCCAATAAGAGATGAACATTTTGGACAGAGAAATTCAATCCACTTGACGTCTTTGGAAAGATTGGAATGTCTCAACATAAAAGCATCCCCAAGGCAGCCTTTAAGAAATATTTTCTGCTTATCTAAGAGTTCAGTATTCATTTCATGTTCTTTCTCCTTTGAAAATCTCTCACTAAGATTATTAGTACAACAGCCAGTATTATGGTTTTTAGTGTCACAGTTTGCCTTGGAAGAAGTTCCAGCCAATGACTTCATTTTGTCTTCATCCTTCAACTTTGAAGGTATGCATGTTGAACTATCACCATCAATCATCATTTCAACAACTTCATTGTTTGGTTTCACCCCATAATTTTCTTCCTCAGGACAAGGTCTTAAAGAAGTCACCTTGGCTGAATTCACCTGAGAATCATAAGTTTGGTCCCCTTTCAACTCAGGAAATTCACAGCCGACGAGGTCCTCTTTGCATATGATAACAGATGCGCCGGTTATAAGGCAAACACCAGTTGTACAAGAATATGACTTTGCAAATTGCATGACTAACTGTTCACTTATACCACCAAACGAGCAACAACATGTCCCAAACCAATTGTCTGCAACATCTTGCCAGTCGACTGATGGCATCTCATTAAATAATCTGCTAAAAATAAATATTTAGAGACATGCAATGGCAGTCATGTAAAATAAATAACGGCATTTCCTGCCCGACTGAGAGAAAGAAAAGCCCTACCTGATACCCTTGGTTAACTTAGTTGAGCAACTTCTGCAGTAAAAATGAACTTCCTCCATAGCAGATAATTTCTTTATTTCTAATCCAACAAAGCAGAATTAATAAGAGTGAAATAAAATAAATGAACAAGAAGTTCAATAAGTGCCACAATGCAAATAAGGGTAGACTCATAGAGTACGTTAAGCAGTGATCATAACTGTATGCCTAAAACATAAAATCAAAGCAAGATGACATGGCAGTTTCTGCATTACAAATCACCAGTCCCTCAATGACGGAATACATAAACACATCAAAGGAGATGACAGTTTCTGCATTACTGTCTATTCCTTTTTTCTTTTGACTTGGTATCACAAGAGAATCAAGTCTTTCACACTCTTTTAACAAGTGGTTAACACGTGTTTTAGAACTTTAAAGTTGTATTTTTTTACTCCCTAAAGTGATTCAACAGACATAACATGTTATGTTGATCAAATTCTGCAGTTTTAGTCTTGCTACTTGTTGGAATGCCTCACAAACATACAAAAGTGAATTCTTGACAAGCTATATACATAAATGTTATGAACTGTTTATTCCCATGGAAAAAATTTCAAAATTTCCCTGCCCGCCCATCAATTCCACAAAAAGGGAAAAGTCCTACCCTATCTTCTGCAAATTGACAACCTTAGGTGGACTTTCGTGAAGATCAAGAAAAAAATTAATAATTAGTTATTGCACTCTAGTACCTTGGGGACAGAGGAGTATGTAGCTATATAGTTATAGGTTCAATTCAACACATAGCTTTTACATGGAACATAAACTTATGTGCAAAAATTTACTAAAATTGCAATACATGGTAGATATGAACCCATAACTTTAAAAATATAATGAGTGCAATGCTAATTATCTTAAAATTGAGCCCATAGAATTCAAATTCTAGATTTGCCTCTGGTTAGGGATACGTAAAAATAGTATCTAAGAGATGCTGAAGAGAAGAAATCGCCAAACTACCACACCCTTAGGTACATCAAAAAGAAAAAAAATACCAAGTACTATTCTATGAAGAGTATAAAATATCATAATCATAAGTTGTAAAAAGGTAAAATTCCTTTTAGCTGTATCCCAATATATGAGCCAACCACCACTAACATCATCAACTACAACATACCCAGTGTAATACCACAATTAGAGTTTCGGGATGATAGAGTGTACTCAAACCTCACTCCTAACTCGTGGAAGCAGTTAGGAAGCAGAGAGGTTGTTTCCAAAAGACCTCACCTAGTTTAATACCACAAGTGAGGTACGGGAAGCGTAGAACTGGCTCAAGTGCAGCAAATGAAACTAGTTATTAAAAAAAAATACAGTAAAGAAAACATGTAGTAACAATAGCTAAATAATGAGCTAAACATCTCAATTCGTAAATATAAAACGGAAACTAAATTAAACTTCTGACTAACCATAATTTACTGAGAATGGAAAGAAAGTATCTGAGACCGGTTTTTCCTCCTCCGGTTCCGGTTCTGATAAATCCAATCCTGAAATGAGCGGATGATCAACAGGAAGAAGAAGAGCAAGCTTAACTTCAACATGATCATCAAAGACTCTGCAATGAACCGGAGCTTCCGGGTCAATTAAAACCCGAGGAACTGGTACCCGAACTGAATCCCCTTCGACGAAACAGACAGTGAGCAGAGATTTCTCCACAGATAAATTGACAGTGATTTCGGTACAAGGTTTGATATTTGGACTGAATAGTATTAATCGGAGAGTTGAAGTGTGAGATTGAGCTTCCCATGTGAATCGCCATTTGCTGCATTTAGGGTTTTCAGCAGAGGCGGGAAACACGAGTTCAGAGGAAGAAGACATACTTTTTGAGTTTTGATTGTTGATTCGATTCGGTGAAAATTGAAATTTTGTTAAAGATATTTATTGGGTCCATCTTACATGGATTTTCATTTTTAGCCCAATGGATAAATAAGAAACGGAGAAGGGTCTAAAATACCCTTATAGTATCGGAATTGGTACAAAAATATCCTTTGTTTATCTTTTGGCCTCAAAATATCCTTGGGGTTAACCTTTAGGGACCTATTTTGCCCTTTAGACTAACGGACTACTTAGTCCATATATTTAATTATTTTATTTATTACGCGGCATGCTGTAATTGGTTGAAAATTTAATTAATTAAATCCTAATTTGTTTGACCCAAACCACCCGGATCCACCCGACCCATCTTTCAAAATACCCAACCCATCCAAATAAATCACCCATTACCCATTTCTTTAAACAAAACCCTAAGCATTTCCCCCAAACTTCATCAGTTCTTGGAGCAGTTTTGGAAATCATCTTCTTCATCAGTTTGTTAAATTTTGTGTTGTTTCAATGTCGTCCTGGCTCATTATCTTGTGGTTATTGGATTGGATCGATAGTAAACTCCCAAGTCATGTGTCATTGATGATTCACAATCAAAAGATTGAATTAGATTCAATTCGGAAGGAAAGAAACCGATTGAAGAAGATCCTAAAGGAAATGGGTGGCATTGTTCATAAACCAAACATTGGTTCTAACTTGAATGATATGACTTTTTTGAAAATTCAAATTTGGAGGATTGAATTGAATGTTCTAATTTGAAGAACTTAGATGATAATAAACCAAAGTGGGAGTTGAAAGGGCTTCAATTGATAAGCTTGCTTCTGATCTCTTGGGGGTATTATTGTTGGTTTTGTAGCTGCCAAGTTGATGTAGTGTGTTGTAGCTATGTTTAAACTTCTTTTCTTGGATAGTTTGTAATGTGTAGTCCTTAGTAGTTTGGTGTAGCTCTGTTCTAGTAGTGTGTAGTCGTTAGTAGTTTGGTGTAGCTTTGTTCTAGTAGTGTGGTGTAGTCGTTAGTATTTTGATGTAATGTTAGCAATCTATAGGTTACAAATTTGGTGTAGCTCTGTTCTAGTAGTGTGGTGTAGTCGTTAGTATTTTGATGTAATGTTAGCAATCTATAGATTACAAATTTGGTGTAGCTCTGTTCTAGTAGTGTGGTGTAGTCGTTAGTATTTTGTTGTAATGTCATCGTGTTTTGCTTGTTGAAAGTTGTTAGCAATCTTGTTGATCTCTTGATTGTAATGGAAAAGTTGTTAGCAATCTTGTTAATGTTAGCAATCTGCATTTTTACCATTTAAAAAATCTGCATTTTTACAAATTTAGCAATCTGCATTTTTTACCATTTACATACAAAAGAAAAGTGTAATGCTAAATATTTTCAAATTTAGATTAAACTACAAAGAAAAATATGTTACATAAACAAGTGAGTACTAATTCTTACACTTCAAATGGGTTGATGTTCAAACTGATTTGTAGTTTCTTTCCTTTAGAAATCAAACTCCAAGATAACTTATTTATATTATGATACGAAAATATAAACTTACACACTCCAAAAAAGTAATCGAGACAAAAGTGCAAATGACCCGCATGGAACCGTTAATCATGTATGCTTATCTTTCTTGACTTAAAAGATTGAGACACATTACAAATCACTTTCTATTTGTGAATTTTTTATGGTGACAATTACAGGCCAACCACAACATATTCTATACAATATCTTCTTCACTCTTGTCTATACCAAATTCTTGATGATATTTGTTGTAATATTTTTTTTAGACTTGCTTTTTATGAACAATGCGATAACGACTTTCAATTAATTCATCACAATATCTAAATTATGGTTTGCTTTTCAATTTTACACAAATGCAGGTTAACAGTATAATATGCTCTCAGCCATTTCGTCGTCTGTACAACTCATTAGACAGCCAAAATTAAAGAAACACTCATAACACTAGAAATTATTAACTCACTCTGGTTCAAAAGAAATATCATTGGGGATTCACAACTCACAAGATCTGTTAAGCCTACCAAAAACAACAACTACATAGATAAGTAGTAATGGCATTGTCATATATTTTGAACCCACAAAAACTTAACATTCACTTGTTCAAGACAGATTAACATCAAAAAAACAAAATATTTCATCATGCCATTACATAGCACTGGAAAACAAAAAACAACTTCATAATGCAACTACTTCTTCCCACCTCTCTTTGCCTTCAATTTGCCAATTCTTTTCTCCTTTTCAACTGTCAACTGATTTGAAGTCGTAACTTCTTTTCCTTTCTTTGCCTTCAATTTGCCAATTCTTGTCTCTTTTTCAACTGTCAACTGATTTGAAGTCATAGCTTCAGTTATGGACAGTGACAACACGACATGTGCATATACCATTATCCCTGTTATGCCAGAGAGCTAAAATCATGAATTGCTGCTCAACCAAGTGAGCTAATACTACGCAACAATAAAAATGAAAGTTATACTGAAATTGATTTTACAAAGAAAAAACTTCTGTGACATATTCTGCACTCCAACATACATTCTGCACTCCAACAAGACATAAGATTTATAAGATAAACATACTTTCGGCCCACAAAAATATTCATGGCCAGTCACAAAACATAAAAATACAAAATGACTAGTGTCAAGACTGAAACGACCAGCTTCAGGACTGATTCACAAAAACAAAATAAAAGTTTTCATTGTGCATTTACATAACAAACAAAAATCACTACATAATGCATAATTGTCATTCCTAATGCTTGCCTCTCTTTGGATTCAGTTTTCCAATCGTTTTCTCCTTTTCTATTGCCAACTGATTTGAGGTCACACATGATTTGCCTTTCCAAGTCAACTTTCTTGGTGAGTATGGTAGGTTGGTAGGCATACTTACACCACTCTCATCACCCCTGAAGTTAATTTTCCTTGATCCTGTTGGTAGTTGATGCAATGTCTTCATTTGAAGCCTAGTTTTAGCTTCAAATATTGCTCTAGGCCTAATTATTGATGTCTCATTCTCATCCTCACTTTCAAGCTCATCTTCATCTTTATCAATAAGTGTAACATGTTTGTCATTTGCTTTCCTCTTTAAGTTTGAAGGACCAACAATATCAATACTTGGTTGGCTTGTCTGAACACTAGGAGATGGTACAAATCCAGGAATTGACATAAAG
Organism: Solanum pinnatisectum; assembly: GCA_035578085.1. Taxonomy (NCBI): domain Eukaryota; kingdom Viridiplantae; phylum Streptophyta; class Magnoliopsida; order Solanales; family Solanaceae; genus Solanum; species Solanum pinnatisectum. The sequence goes on from CM069078.1 coordinate 3,623,083, forward strand.
ACAGATTCTTGACTTGATTGTGGTTCTGACAGTGGCATATTTGGAAGAACTTGTGGTCTTCTTTCAAGCTGAACAAATTGACATAGTAGTTAGACTATTAAATAAACAATGTAACAAATGACTAACTAAGAAATAATGAATTTACCAGAGGACAATTCCTTTTATTGTGACCTGGTGCACTGCAGTGACCACATGACATTTTCAATCCTTTTTTACTTTTAAACCACGATCCCTCCCTCTTTCTTGCTTCCTCCCTTTCCCTTACTTTCTTAGTTTTTGGTCTACCAACCATTTTATGTACTTCTGGTGGCTCCATCGCATGAGAGGGATACACTTTCCAGAATTTTTCACCCCTAACTGGTTGAATTTTATGTTGGTACACCAACATATAAGCCTCTTTTGAAAACCACCAATTCATCTCATTCAATGGTTCTTTTTTATCATGTTCTAAAGCTTTAATGGCATGAGGACATGGTATTCCTATCAAATCTCATGTTCTACATGTACATTTCTTCCTAACAAGACTCACAACATGTCTATCAACACCCTCAGCCACCTCATAACCTAGGTCTCCATTAGATTGAACATGACAACCATGTGCAATGATTTTGTAATCCTTATAAAGATTCATAGCATATGGACTGAAATCTCTTGTCCATTTTTGACCCTCCTCTTCAAGATCTCTTAACCTATTCATAACCTACACATAACATAACAATGAAATATTTATATATACATATATAAACATAGTAAGATTATATTATATCAAGTAGTTATGAATAAATATAGATAATACCTTGATTCTAATATCTTCCAACATCTTAATTATTGGTTTTGACCTTGCTTCCAAAATCCATTTGTTGAATGACTCAGTAAAATTATTTTCATATGCTTGATTCTTGCAAATTGTGTCAAAATAGGCCCTGCACCAGTGTTGTGCAGGGTACCATAACAGATCTTCAGGAGCTTGTTCAGACATGGAGCCCATGGTTTTAATTAATCTTAAAATTCCTCTACATATGTACTCCAAGCAGACCACCATAATATTTTTTTCATCTCTACACCTCTCCAAGTCTTGGCCCAATTGGCTTCTGTGTGCCTTACACACCATCTATGATGTGTTTTAGGAAGCAACTGACCAACAACACCAACCAACCCCTGAAACAATAAACAACAAAACAAGTAAGTGGTTCAACTGTATACAAAAGAAAAATCAGAAAGTGAAAAAGAAATTAACACATTATTACCTTTTGCATATCAGACATAAATGTGAATCCTTCACCATCTTTTAGATCTAATGAATTTCTCAACAACTCAATGAACCATTTCCATGTTCTGGTTGTTTCTCTATCCACCACTGCCCAAGCAAGTGGATAGAAATGCTTTACTGAATCTTGTCCAAGGGCAACCAACAATATTCCCTTACACTTCCCTTTTAAAAATGTTCCATCCAACCCTATAAATGGCCTCAGACCAGCTCTCCATCCATTTTTCAAAGCTTGAAAGCAAACATACATTCTTGAAAATCTTCTTTTCCCTTGTTCCAAAGCATCTTTAGATATGTTTATCACCACATCAGAACCAAGATTGCTATGCCTCAATTCTTGAACATAAGCCTCCAATTTGTAGAAATCATCAATAAAACTACCCTCAAGTTTCTCCAAGATAAGTCTTTTAACCCTCTTCATTTTTGAATAATTGATATTGAGGGAAAAATGATCATCTACCTCCTGCCTCATGTCTTTCACTTTGTACTTGGGGTTATTCTGAATCTTGTTCTTGAAGTAGTGTGCTAAAGCTTGTTGAGTAGCTCTTCTATTTTTAAAGGCCTCCTGACATGTATGTTTTGTTTCTAAGGTCTTAATTTCAAATCCTTGGCCTTTCTTAACTTCTGATATTAGACACAAAAAGGGACAACCAATATCACACTTATATCTAAGTCTGGTAGAATCACTCTTCACAACTCTAAGACCCTCCTTCCTAACAATTGAATAATAACTCACAATTCTTTTAGCTTCATCAAGATTCTTGAAGCTCATACCCTTTTCTAACTCCAAAAAATTATCTAGTTTCTCAGTTACTTCTCTTCTTTTTTCCTTCCTAAAAAATTCCAACTCATCACTATCATGATCACTAGCAAAAGGTTCATTTTTACCCTTCTCTTCCTCACTTGATTCGCCATCAGTTACTGCATCTATTGTCACAAGACAAGCTTCATTAAGTTGATTGATATCATCATTAATTACTGTATCTACTGTAATAGGGAGAGATTCATTCAGTTGGCTACTGTCACAATCGGTTACTGCATCTACTGTGATAGGGAAAGTTTCATTAAGTTAATTGATGTCAAGAGTTGGGACATAATCTTCACCCTCCTCAACAACAAACAGTTTAAGTTGAAGCACATTAGATTGAGTAAACAATACATTCTGCAGTGTTCTAATTCCTGAATCACCCTCTACTAGAAAATACTTATTAGAAGGCCTCAAGCATAGCAATTGTTTCACCTTACTAGAACACAATTGTTCAGTGTATTCTGAACAAAGGTCTATATATGATAGCAAATCTGGATCATACTCCTTCCATATATGAGTCAATTTTTTAATGTAATTAACTTGAGGAGTCAGGGGCCACTTGCCCCTATAGTTAAAGACCACACCAACCTTTTCACCCATTCTTTGAAGAAAGTCACAGGACAGATATAAAAAAAAAAGAGAAAGTGACTTATCAGAAAACAACAAACAAGGAATCTACCAATATTTTATGAGAATACAAAGGGGATAGGGACCACATGTTATGTCTATTAGATTAGATAGAGAATGCAACACCAAAAATAAATAAATGCATTTAAGTATGACATACCTAACAGACAAGAAAGCATGGAAAATAGAGAAAAATACACGAAATATATGTCGAAAAAGATAAAACTTTCAGCTTGAGACAACATTAGTAAAAGATAATAAATCGAGATAATAATGAAAACATAAAATACATGTATCTTCTAAAAACAACTACAACAAGCATATACCACATGTAACAACATAAAAATGTAAATATACATCAAATTATAACAACATTAGAGTCCGAAACCGTAACTGAAAATACTAAAAATAGAAAAATTCTTACCTGAGTGGGTGAGGATATTAATCCACAACAGCACGAAGAACAGAAACTTCAAATTGTTGGCAAGAACGATTGAGTTCCGGTGAGCTTCGATTGAGGAAGAAGAGATGAAATTTGAAGAAGATGAGCGTAAAATTCTTTTTAGGTTAAAAGGTTTGTATAATAATGGGTTAAAAGATTTGGGTTATGGGTGGGTCTTTTGGGTGGGTTTGATTTTTTTAATTAGTTTAATTAATTATTAGGATAGCCAATAGGATAGCGACACGTCATAAATGGATTTGTTAATTGATGTTATTATTTAAGCAGTTAAAAATAAGGGCAAAATAGAGCCTAAAGGTTGATGTCAAGGGCATTTTAGGCCCGAAAGGTAGAAGAAGGGTAAATTTATTCCAATTCGGATAGTTGAAGGGCATTTTAGGCCCTTTTCCGAATAAGAAAATTTGGCATGATTTAGATTGGGAAACTTTCGCAAATAGCCACTAAAATCATTTTAGTTAGGCTTCATAACTATAGTTTACTAATTACGATTCATAGCTACATGTTAGAGGGAGGAGAGAGGCAAGCGAAAGAGGGAAGAGAGACGAGTTGTATATGTATATTTGTTGAATTGTATATGTATACCTATTAGATGATTGTATATATGTAACGGGTATACATATGTATTTGTATATCTGGCGAGCAAGATTGAGAATGAGAGAAGAGAGGCAAGCGAGAGAGGGCAGAGAGTGGAGAAAGGTAATTGCATGCATTTGTGTATTTGTCATATAATTATATATGTATATGTATAATTTGTATGTGTATGTGTATAAGCGATATGAGAGAGGAAGAGAGGCGCACATAATTACAGCTAAAATTAAGTTGGGAGCCGTAACTAATTCAAACTATAGCTATGTTAATTAATTAACTAGTATATATTTGTTTATCCGCATAATTTTCCCATTTAGATATATTTGCACTTTAATGAACTATGGGCTTTCCCATTCATTTGGAAACTTGACAAATGCTGAGATTCCTCAACTTGAGCAACAGTTTCAGTGACCTAACTAAGCTTCCTGACACCATTGGTGACTTTACTAGAGACACGATCTTTATTAACGGGAGAGTCTCCATCTCAAAGTCCTCTTTGTGCTAAGTAAACTCCCAACAAAAATAAGATTAAATCTAAAGGAGCAATCAAATTCAGGAACCATCTAATAAAATTTGCCGGCTTGGCAATCTGACTATGCTTAAGTTTGACAAAACCCCTCTTGTCACTGATGTACCCTCCAAATGAAGTCGTAGTTAAAGGGGTTGAAGTCATAAAGGCTAGCGTTATAGCTGATGTAAAGAGAAGAATGAGGGTTCTAAACTCGAACATTGATTACTCGTGGGTTATTTTGTTCATAGATTACTTTTTGTTTATACAGAACTGTGAATCAATAATAATAATAATGTACATGAAGTGTTTGTTAGTGTAAGTTATAGTAAAATATAGTAAGTACTTATCCTCTTATTCTAGCCAATTAATTATTCTATTACAAATGCATAATATTCCGATAGAATATTGTGTAATGTTCTTTAATGTTCGCTAGTTAAGTTTGATGGACACAATACTATTTATTTTCATCGCCGATGGGATGGTTGAGTGATTGAAGCATACAAATAAAGTCCTGGAGATTTGAGGTTTAGACTCCAACTTGAATATCAGTGTGAGCACATTTGCTTGCTCCATCTAACAAGTTCAACCTGAACTTGTGTGTGCGCGTCATAGTATTTTTTTCATTGAAAACCGCTACAACCTCCAACCTATTGGGATATCATTAAACCTCTATATATAAGATTATGTTTTTTCCTATATATAAGACTATGCTTTTTCCTTGAGGCATAAAAATAACAAGAAAGATCTAACTATAAGACTATGCTAAATAACAAAGAGTAAATACTGGCATGTACGGGTAGAGTAATTGAATGATGAAAATAAATTCTTTATCTCAAAGTTGTTTAGGGCCATCTTCCTCACATCTTCATCATCAGTAAATATGAAAATTGATTTGATGATATCAAACTTTGCAACATCAATTTTGATCATTAGTACTATATCGTCAAGAATAAAGACTATGTGGTGATCGAAATCATGGAACGTCGTGACTATTTCAAGTCATGTAGTTTTTCTTTGACATAATCGTAATTGGTTTTCAAAGTAATGACGATCCTGTACTTGATCAGCAAATTGAGTAAGCGACACGTTGTAATTCCAGAGCAAAAGGAGCTCAAGTGCTCATTAATTTTGCCCTTGCTGTTATTCGCGCGTTATGTTGCTATAGTAAGATTTAGACATATTACTGGTATTTTTAAGTTTAAAATACGATAAATAGTTTTATAAAATATATTGTAATAATATATTTGAACCATCTTTCGCTATTAGAATATTATTTTACCGACTTTATACAATTGTTGGTTCTACTATAAACATTTTTATGATTGAGTTCAATATTGCACATTTTTATTTTAAGTTTTTAGTGCACACATTTATCAAAAAAATATTTTATTTCTTTAGATAAAAATATGTAACTAAAAATTTGACTGAGGTAGCTTTTATGTTTTGCCCCTTAATATATTGTTGTTGGATAGTATGTTTAGATAGTCTTAATACTATGATTTATAACATTTATGTTTAATCTATGCCATTAAAATAATTTCTATAAAACTATATGTGCAAGTATATTTTGGTTTAAGATATTCCCATAATCAAAAAAATATTTAGGATCCTTTTGAGTTTTGACCGAAATATGTTGACCCAAACCTAATAAAATTTCTCATAAATATACAAATTAAAATAAATCCAAACTCAAATAATCTTGTACTTTTCTACCGGCCACATAGTTTGATTCAATTGATCAAAATGATTTTTAAAAAGTAAATAAAAAACAAAAATAAAGATACCGAATTATTTTCAGAATAATTAGGAGTGTGATGGAATGGATGTTTCAATCTTACACTTATAAGATCATAAGGTCTTCGTAGTCTCAATTCCGAATAAAATAAATTTAATCATCAAAGAGTATTGTTATCATATGAATGTATGAATTTCATCACAAGTTTATCAAAATCTCAGTTTCAAATTTTGGGAATTACAAAACTTTTACTCCCACCATCTCAGATTATTGGCCGTGATTTGTGATTTTCTTTACTTATACACCCCTTAAGAAACATTAATTGGAAGGATTTTTAAAACTATTTATCCTTCCTTCTTTAATTCAATTATCGTCAAGATATCTTTATATATCATACTTGATCTTTCATTTTTTGGACCAAAAAAAAAAAAAAATCATTGGAAGAATTTTTCTTATATTCCTTGAACATGGTTATATTTTAAGATAATGCATATAACTTTTTTTTAGGAAACTACATATATAACTTGATTATATATATTCTTTTCTCAAATAGTAGTAATTGTTTTTTTAATGTTATGCTAGAATATAATTAATTGAATATGTGTTTGGAAGTATATTATCATACATTTAAATAAAAATCGTCAAAACCCAAATTAACCGACAAAAACTAAAACGATGAAAACCGTTTAATTGGTTTGATTTAATTCTAACATTTGAAAAAGCAGACTAAAGTGATTTGGTCGGAAAAAGCGTATTCAACACAGACAGGCTCAGGGAAAACATCCTATACTTGGGATAAGTGAGCACAAGAGTTTGTAATGAATGCTTTTATTAGTACTTGAAATAAGCTTTATTCCTCCGGGCCAATTCACCGCTTCTCACTTACTTACTACTTACTCATTAAATACCGGCTTGAACAAGGAAAGCGGTCCCTTACCTTCTCTATTTCCTTCCCTGTGATTGACTGCTTTTTCTTCCTTTTTCCATACTTCAGGAGGAAGAGATCGCCGGGTTCAACTTCCACTGGTGATGGCGATTCCTTCTTGAAAACAGTATATTCAGTTGATCTTTTAGAGAATAATCGACTCAAATCAAATCATGAACATCGCTAATTACGAGTAAAGTACTAAAAAAACACCTTGTTCAAAAAATATATATACTAAATTAGATTATTATATTATTACCAAATCGGAGAGTATTTTGCATTTTGATGAAATTTTTTAATAGTTAAAAGGATTCATAACCATTTTTAGTTGCTAGTTGAAGCAAGATATATTAAGTTTAAAGTCTAGTTAGATATAAGAAAAATGGCTTGCGCTAATAAGTGAGGAAAATTTATTTTCCCCTTATTTGATAAAGATATTTCTATAAATCAAACGCAGAAAATATTTTATTTTATGAAAAATAAAAAGTTCACAAAAAGATGATATTTGTTTTATCTACCTTTTATCATTAAAGATTGTTGTAGTAGGATGGTAAGTAGTACTTCAATCCATTTTTAATTAGAAATTTTTTATTTGAGTTGTAAAAATGAAATAGCGTTTGGTAGAAAGCACTTAAATATTTAGGGTGAAGTTTTCGTATCTGACTTAATCAAACACCAGAACAGATATCGAACATCAAACGAGAAAAAACACAAAGTCCAAATGATAGTCCATAGTCACAGGCTGTGTAAGTTGTGTCATTGTTCTAAAATACTGATTAAAGTTGATTACACAAATTAAATGTGAGGGCTTAACTCCATTCTTTGCTTTATTCTGGTGAAAACAGATTGATCTTTAAATAATTATATTTTTATTAGGAATCATTAATTGTATTTTAAGGCGATAGAAAAAAGAAATTGCAAAAGGGACTGACAAGTTCAAAATTGTAATTAATAAATAAATTTAAAAAGCCTCACAAGGATACATTCTTTTAATAGACTTGAATATGTAAGATTTCTATAATTAGTATTAAAAAATAATCACATGATTCATTGCATGTACATCACTATCACATACAAGTTGGAGTTATAAGGTATTCAACTACTTTTTAGAGTTTCAGGTCCGAATTTTTCTATATGTTTTTTCGATTAAATTGTTACATGAATTTGCTTTCTGTATATTTTTTCGATTGAATTTGTTGTAGGAATTTATCTAATATGATTTATTTCACATATGTAATTTACGAATTATTATACTGAATCAAAGTTTATCTTACACACACAGCACATCAAAAGAATAGCAATTTTGGATTCCTTTGTTATTAAAAAGAAAGGTATTCAACTACTCTACTCAATAATTTATATGTTAATTGATATCTCAAGCGCTAACCCTACTTTTGATGTCATAAATTTTATTTTAATTATACTTAACATCCTTTTTAATAAATTAATAATGTCATTATCAATATAATATTCTAAAACAAACTAAGATGATCTTAACAACTTTAATTTAAAAAGTATCCATTTCCCAACCAAATCCTTCCACCTAAGATATTAAAATAATAAGAGGGAAAAAAAAATGAAAACATAGATGAGATGAGAAGATATATAGAGTCTACACTCTCATGGTATGAAGGGAATTGTTGTTATTCATGGAAAATATTTTTAAAAAAAATATGTAGGTTTTTTACTTATTTTTAGTATTTGGTAAATAAATAAAAAACTATTATTTCAAGAATATTTATATATAATCTAACAAAATACTATAAAAGTGGGAGTGGGTGGAGAATGAAGCCTCGAGGGTGGTAGGGGTAGGGTGGTCAAGGCATGGAGGTTAAGGGTTTGCCCCACATTAATATCGTCGGGTGGGTGGGGAGGATAATAAACTTAAATATGTATAATAACTTATATATAAATATCTGATATATATCTGCTTTGGAAATCTGACTAATCGAGTTCATCTAGGAAAGTCACACTAATTTGAGGATAAAGTGTAGTCGCATATTAAAGCGACATCATTTCATGACTTAAATACAAATTTATGATTGAAAATAGATACTTATCACTTTTCTATAACTTTTTTGAAGGTTAAATAATGGAAAAAACTTTTGAATGTTACATAATGTGTACATACATTATACGTCAAGGTTATCCTCAATTATTGACTCTTGAATTTTTTAGCCTTCTTAAACCTTTTTAATAAAATAATTTAGAGGGAAATAAGGAAGAGGAGGAAAATAATCTAAATACTGATAGTAAAATTTGAACACGCTTATTATATAAGGGACTCCTATCAATATCACTAAACTTTAATTCATGATTTTTAACAACTTGCATATATTTAAATAGGAGACATCCCCTTAAGCTATAAATTTGATCTTTATTATAAACTAAAATATGTCAAATTAATAGAAAAGGTACCATAATGATGCTGCATAGACTGAGCCATCATTTTCTTCAAGTGGATGATGGATGACACACTGCATTATATATATTACTATATAGTTTTTGCTGAGAGGTTCATGAGGTCATCTAATTCAAAATTTGCAAGTTTTTTTGAGTACAACCCATTGATCTCATTTATAAAAGAAAGAGATAGTGCACAACCACCTCCTAGATTATGACCAAAATCTCAGAGACACTTTAACTAAACTAAGTTCCAAACACCCCCCCCCCCCCCCCCCCAAAAAAAAAAAAAAAAACCCTTCTTTTTTTTTTTTTTTAATTTGAGTACACCTTTTTGGCTTATGTGGCATCCCATGCGACTCAATTACGTGGAATCACGGAGTGTGTCACGTAAGTCAAAAGGTATATAACATTACAAAAAATGAGTTTCAGGGGGTAATAAGACCTTAGTTTAGTTAATAAAGTGTATCCCTGAGATTTCGGTCATAGTTTAGAGGTGCTTGTGCCTTATCCTTCACCATATTATCTCCTATCTAGAATAGTTAGGTCTAGTGTCACTTTGTTGTATTGTCTCCATTTTAAAAAAAATATTTTGCCAATGATTTAACCCTATACTCAGCCATATTTTATGTGTAATCCTTTTTCAGAAGGTCCAAGAGGTTTTCAACCCTGCAATTAATTAAAGGGTTTATAAATAAATAAATAAAAACCATCAATCAAATTTGCAAGTAGATTTTATTTAAATACTTGAGCTATGACTGATTTCAACTTAACATCTAAGTAAATAATAAAATGTTTATGTTAGACAATTTTGATTCACATTTCGGTAAAAAAAATTTGTACATGTCCTCAAGTGTTTATTATGTAGTTAAGTTAACTACATAAATGATAATTATTTTAACTATACACATCAACCTCAATTGGAATATGCTTGTATGATTAAAACAAGTGATATATTTTAAGTGGTTAATTTATTTACATAATGGATACTTGAGAACATATACAAAAAATTTTCAAAACATTAAATTGAAACTGTCAAATAGAAACATTTTATCAGATGTTCAAGTACTCAATTAAAACAAACCATAATTTGAAGGTCTAAATGAAATTTACAAGATCAAATGGTTATCGATGTATTAATAAGCCTAAAACCCATATTATTGCGAGTACACCATATGATATGCACCAATAATATTTCAATTCCAAACTGATCTAAAACCATGTCTGAACATCTCAAGACTCAAATCGAATCATACCAATAAGTCATAAATCCTAATATCAAGCTATAAACTAATTATGTCCAATCAGAAAATGAAAATGCGAGTGGTGGAAATGAGGATGCTGAGGTAAATATATAGACATATTATGAGAGATAAAATTAGAAATGAAGATATTTGTGACAAGTGAAAGTGGCTTTCATGGTGGACAAGAAAAGGAAGTGAGGTTGAGATGGTTCGGATATGTAAAGAGGAAATACTTAGATGCCTCAGTGAGGAGGTATGAGAGATCGGGAATAGAGTGTCTAAAAGAGGTAGAAATAGATCGAAGAAATATATTGGGGAGAAATAATTAGACAGCACAAGACAAATTTTCACAGAGACAAAAATATAAAGTGCTTATTTTTCATTTGCTCAACTTTGGATAGAATTATTCGGTGTTGTGATGGTGAAAAGCAATAGACACCTAATACAATAATTAAAGCGTGCGCAAACTAGCTAGAACAACTATTTTTTAAAAAAAGAAATCATTGCCAACATGTAATGGTACATCCCAACAACATTGAAAATAGACATTAAACCAAAAAAAAAAAAAAAAAAAAAGACACAAATAGAGAAGTGTGACACAAACACACAATAATTGAACTTGCATTATCTCTTTAAAATAACACAAGAGACAAACCAAAAAGGCAACTACTAATTATCAACCATTTATTTATGTTGAACCACAAACATTTTACATTAATAATTTTGTTACAAAAGGACCAATTCATCATCACTCATCAGTACATGAAGGAATCAGAAGAAGCCATAATAGATTGATTCACATTGAGCAAATTCCAAGGGTTCAAGAAATCATCTAGTTCATGATGATAATTAATATCTATGTTGCTCGGACCCTGTAAACATATTGTCGTTGGGTGTATGTCAGATAATCCAAAAGTACTAGTGCGTTTTTCGAGGCTCCGACTAGAGTTTGTGCAACTTATAATTTCAATTAAAGATTGTAGCCTTTGGTTTAACTCAACCAATTGAGCTCTAAGGATTGAGTTTTCTGCTTCTACATTCAAGAAAAGATGTGTCATCATGTTTATATTTGTTGCAATTTGATTGTTTTGTTCCTTGAATTGATTTACTTGAGATGTTAAATCATCAGAAAGTTGTTGCTTTCTCATTCTTGATCTTCTTGCTGATTCCCTATTTGATATCATTCTTTTTCTTTTTCTTTGATCCATTAGTTGTTGAAGATCTTCTTGGCTTGATCCTGAAGTAAAAGAAGCCATAATTCAATAGAATTAATTGATGGTGTTGGAACAAGGCAACCCCTTTATTGGACCCTACGTGGCGCCAATCTGAATTAGTAGAGTCGGTAGGCTAATTTTGATTGGATGGTTGAATCACTTTTATTGGGCCCTATGTGATGTGAATGTGGATTGGTCCGGCTTTTAAAAGGCCATACATAACGTGAATCTAGATTGGTCAGGCTTGTGGATTCAGGATGACAGATGGTCAAAGCACTTTTTAATGAATCTTACGCGATGCAAATCTGAATTAGTACCTTGAACTTATGGATTCTGAATAACAGATGGTTAAATCACCTCTAATGGATTAGTTGGACTAATTTATTCCAGACCAAATGGTTAAACTACATTTAGTGGATTCTATGTGATGCAAATCCGAATCAATTGTAGTTCCAATTATAGGGAAAAAAGATGATGGTGTGACTAGGGAAAAGTTATCAATGATGTTCTAATGGCCCTACGCAACGTGAATCAGAATAAAGGTAGAAACTTTTTTTCATGAGAACATGTAGAACCAATAAAGGAAGGACACGGAGAAGGATTGGACTAAATGTGTACCACGACGAAGAGTTGAGTTTATGGTGAAACCGGAAAGAAGGACTTCACTAATTATCGGAGACATGGATCCCAAACATCAAGAATCAAAGTAGAACCAATATGCCTCAGCAAAAAGAATCATGAGCAGTGTCTAGTAGAGTCTTGACGACTTAAAATAAAAAACAAATTGGGGAAGATGAAAATAAGAGAAGGGGATATTATGGAAGGGGAGTTTTAGAACCTATATAATATGGAAGAGATGAGAGAGGAAAATAAAATAGGAGAAGTTGAAGAGGTTTATGGTAGTATAGGAGAACCATTTATATAGAATTGTAAGTGCCCATTGAAGGAAATAAAAAGGTAGGATGAGTATAGGTCAATCAAATATAAAATTCAAAAGAGTTTTAAGTTAAGACTAAATGGTCAAAAATATATTTTTTTTGTGAGTTTTATAGCTTAACCATTAGTTGTTGTTTTTTTTTTTTTTATATATATGAACTATTATTATTCAGGTATTAAACTACATCTAGTAGAGTACATGGTAATAATTTAGGTAAGAAAAGGAAATCTATAATATTTGGTCTAATCAGTTTTGATGTGTGTTTTAATTCATAAAGTGATAGTTTAGATGTATATATATTTAATCATTATCTCTTTATTTGGTTAGTGTGATAAGGGAAAATAATCTCATATTAAAATGCAGGATTATTTTGTCTTGAATTTGTATAAATGATGAGGTTAGTTATCCATATAGAAGGTGAGATAGTTAATTCTAGTATCCTTATTTATCCAATCTCGATAACCAAACGACTCCTAAATGTAAGAAATTTTTATATTATCAAGTTATTTTTAGCTATTGAAGAAAATAAATTATCTTATTTTTGAGATTACAAGTCTCGCATATTAAGGAAGCATACTCATTGATATTTTTGAAGTGACATGATTGTGTAATTTAATTATTTTTTTTTATATTGACAATATATATAAATAAATAAATAAATAAATTAAAAAACTATAAAACTCTTATTTAATTATTCCATAAGATACATATTTCAAAAAATAATTTCTCGTTTAATCAAGGGAAAAAGGTCTGAAATATATTCGAACTTTGACCGAAATTGCTGTAACAATCCCAAACTTTGGGAAGGACCTTTTACCCTGCACTATTTAATAGTTATTTTAAAGGTATATATATGCCCATGTAGACATCATAAATATTGCATCATTATAAATAGTAACTTGTCCACGTGGGCACATATATACCTTGAAAATACACTATTAAATAGTGTAGGGGGTAATAGGCCCTGCTCAAAGTTTGAGATTGTTACAGCAATTTCAATCAAAGTTCAGATATATTTTGAACCTTTTTCCCTTTAATCAAAGGTATGACTAAATTTTTCCGACAAATTTTTTTACTCTTTTCTAAATTTGATAGAGAACAAATACAGAAAAACTCTTTATTTATAATTTTAGTTTGTCTATTTTAAAGTACTTAATTAAAGATATACCTTATAAAAATATACCTTATAAAAGATGTAAGTATAGAATTTCTATATTATAGATGTCCCAAAAATTAAATCATCATCCTGCAAAGTGAACAAGTAGCATAATCCTAAGCTAACAACATATCATAAATTCACAATCAATACGAGGGGTTGCTCGAATGATAATTAACCACCATTCACCTTTGATATAAGGTAGTGTGTTTGAGTCATCGAAGGAGTAAAAAGGATGAAAACTCCTAAAAAAAACGTATTAGTTGACCACATTAAGTCCCTCTTGAACTTGTTCTAAAAAGTTGAATGCACATTCAAACTATTGTGTCGAGCTATTACATACTTGTACTACTCCAAAAACTCATACTCCCTCCGTCCCATTTTATGTGGCACTTTTCGAATTTCGAAATTCAAACAAGTCTAACTTTGACCGTAAATTTTTCACAAATCTTTTAAACATTTTGAATTATCAATTGTTGTGACTTATAGTATTTTTTACGTAGTTTACAAATATATAAATTTTATTTCAAAAAAATTGAAGATTTCATGCGCAAATTTCCATTCAAACTTAAACTGTTTGACTTTCGAAAAACGAAAAGTGCCACATAAATTGGGATAGAGGGAGTACTATGCTACGATTATAAGTGTAACAACTTCTTATTACATAAATTCACTTAATACATATATGTAATAAATATGAGTGTGCATTCAACGTTTCGGGACAAGTTCATTAGGGAGTTGATGTCTTTTCTAAAATATTTATATTGCATCTTGGATATTGGATATTTGCAGTCAATTATTTTCATCTCGTGAAAACAAGTCAAGGAAGATATCTCTGTTCATTTTTATTCGTCCACATTAAACCTCGCAGAACTAATAAATGAAATGCATTTTTTTGTTATCATACTCATATTAATTGACGCATAGTGCTTATGAATTGAGACATTATTTGGAATGGATAGTTAATACTATGGGCAAAACATAAAAAAAATATTATATTTCTCTCGATATGCTAAAGTAGATAATGTTTTTTTTTATATAAAGTAGATAATGTTTTTTTTTATATAGTGAATAAGTAAAAATGAATGGTCTAAACCTTAAATTGTTAGAAAACTTTTCAGTTCTTATTTGGTTGACTATTGGTCTTTCTGGCTCCTTTGTCTTTTGAGTTTCTTCTTCTTCTTTTAAAATTCACTTAATTTATTTTTAACATACATTGCATGCATACTCTAATTTTTCTGTCCTTATGGAAAGAATTGATCTTATCAAAGCCTTGAAATACTATAAGGTATGAATAATTTAACTTTTATAACTTAGTGTGTATATATAATTTAGTTTATTGTGTTTGTGTTTTGCATGTCTACTTTTTCATCTACCTATATTGTTTCTTTGCTATTGGCATAATACATATATAAACACATTAGCTTGGCGTCAATTGACAACTTTGAAAATCTACATTTACACATTTTAACTTGGTTTAAGTTGCCCTCCCATGTGAATTCTCATAGGGCCTAAGGAGTGTTTATGAGGTCAACTTAAACCAAGTTGAGGTATCTAGATCAGAGGCAGAGCTACGTGGGGTTCATGGATTCGGACGAACCCAGTAGCTCATTTGTAGATTTTGTATTTGTACTAGAAAATTGAATAAATATATATGTATATTAACTTGTGAACCCCTAATAAAATTGACTGACATGGAAATGTTTTCCGTGCTAGAGTTACTGGTTCGAACCTCACTATCAACAGAAAGTTAAGTTTAGAAATTTAGAACCCTCAAACTCCTAATCTTGACTCCGTCTCTGATCTAGATGTGCATTTTCAAAGTTGAAGTGTTTAGTTGTGAGTCGAGGGGCTTGATGCTATGTGATTTGTCTTTGTAATGCTCTCTATTTATGGTTCAATCCTCTCCAGGAAGCAGTCAAATTAAAACCAAACTCCTTAGATGATTATTTGGGCATGGGAAATGTATACAAGGTAAGCCCTCTTGCATTGTGCCAATAAAGTGACGAAGCCAGTATTTTCACTAAGAGAACTCAAAATATAAAAAAGTAAAAATTAAAAGTAATTTTAATCTTGTATATAGTATATATACTATATACAAGTTTAGTTTCAGACGAAGGGGATTTGGATGAACCCCTTGCGCCCTACTAGCTCCGCCCTGCCCACAAGTTCTTGGACAAGTGATATACAAAGATAAACATCTTCATTACATTTTTCAGGAGTTGGGAATGCTTCAAAAGGCCATAGTGTGTTACCAGCGCGCAATCCAAGCGCGACCAGATTATGAAATGGCTTTTGGTGAGACGCCACGTTTACTCTGTTGAGTCCTACTCTTATGTAGTCTTGGGGAATCCTCACGTCTTGAGCTATCTTTGCAGCCTACTTGGCTGATGTATACTATGAACAAGGAAATCTGGAAATGGCAATACGTAATTATAGGAAAGCTATTGCCCGTGAAGCAGAATTCTTCGAGGCATATAACAATATGGTACTTAATTAGTTCATAAAATTCCTATCCTATATTAACATTTTCTTCCTATATTATTTGTATGATCTCGAAAATGTTGCTTGTAGGGTCGTGTTCTAAAAGATGCTGGTGAAGTGCAGGAAGCAATTCATTGCTATCATGTAAGTTTGTGCTTCGTCATTTGCTTTACTTTCCTTATTGTTAATCTTGTCTGTCCCAATTTATGTGACACTTTGTTATTCGAGAATCAGTTTGACTAATCATTGAAGCTAGATCAACTCAATAGTTTAAAACTAAAGTTCTGATAATGAAAAACCATTTGATAAGTACTATAAATTGCAATTCTTTGCATGTCAATGTGATGAATAGATACATTTTAAAATGTCGGTCAAATTTCACGTAGTTCGAATCTCCAGAAGCGAAAAGTGCCACATAAATCGGGACAAAGGAAGTACTTTCTGATGAATGCATGAAGCAATGCATTTCTGATGTTTTCTCAACTTTTCTGATGAATGCATACAGCAATGCCTCTCTCTTCGATCTGTTCATCCAGAAATACTATCCAATCTTGGAAACGTTTATATGGAGCGGTAAGATTTTGCTTAACAGCATCGATTCTCTTCTGAACTATATATGTCAATCTAAGTAATTTCGATGAGCTATTCATATTGACTCTAGGAACATGATGAGTGCTGCTACACAATGTTATAAAGCTAGTTTAGCTGTCTCAACAGGGCTCTCAACTCCCTTTAATAATCTCGGCATAATATACATGCAACAGGTAAATATTTAGTTACTACATCCCGAGAATGTTTAATTTGCAAATCAGTAAAAAGCATTTCTTGTACAATTTTTTCGATAGCTAGGAGGGACTATCTTATTTACTATCACTAGTGCCATTTGTGTATCTGTTTTTTTCCACAGGCATGAATGTTTTCTCCTTTTCTGATATAATTTTCAGCGAAATTATGCACAAGCCATATCATGCTTTAATGAGTTACTCAGAATAAACCCCATGTCAACTGATGGACTGGTCAAAAGGGGTAATACATACATAGGGATCAGTAGAGTTGATGAAGCTATACAGGACTACACGAAAGCTATTGCCATTAGATCAACCATGGAGGATGTTCATGCGTTGTTGGCTTCAGCTTACATGACAAGGTTTTGTTGTTAAGGTTTACAAGCTTCAAAATTAAATGGTTCCTTTTATACATAAAAGTTATGATTTTCGGTGTAGTGGCAATGTTGAAGCAGCTATACAAGGTTATAGACAAGCTTTGATGCTATGTCCTGACTTCCCCGAAGCAACTTGTAATCTTCTCCACACGTTACAGGTACGTTTCACCCCGTTATAGGTACTTCTGCAGTTCATTTATATTTCATGTCATGAATTGCTTGCTTAGATTAAGATTCTTGTTTGTATTTTTCGTATTTTCTAGTGTTGTTTACCAGTCCATTGCCGAAATGTTAAGCAATTAATTTCATCGTATGCAGCGTGTCTGTGATTGGGAGAACCGAGAGGAGATGCTTATTGAAGTTGAAGGAATACTAAGAAGACAGATTGAGGTATTACATCTACTTTCTGACCACTACATGATAGTCAGATCCAGGATTTTAGAAATTTTGCTGTTCCTACAACGACCTTAAGTTGATAATAAGATAATAATTGGGTTCGCAGTCAAATATTTGTTGATAATTAGCAGATTTCTTAACACATATATAGAGTCTGGACATAAGTTATTGGGTTCATGTGAACTCGTAAGTGAGTCTCTGGATCTGCCTCTACTTTGCAAGCTATGTTTTTATCACTATACTGCTGATTAATATTTTCTCATATACCCTTCTTTAGATGTCCATTACACCTAGTGTTGAGCCTTTCCAGGCAATTGCATACCCTCTTGATCCGATACTCGCTCTAGATATCAGGTGAGGACTTCTCTATTGGATCGATCACAGGAATATAATGATGTGAGGTTGAACTGACTGTTTCTTTTGCTTGCACAGTCGAAAGCATGCCCAGTACTACTCTTTGATAGCGGCTCGCTACTCACTTTCTCCTTTCATCCATCCACCACCGCTGCCAATAAAGGGAGGTGGCAGGAACGGCAGACTGAGGGTTGGGTAAGTTGCTCTAGCTGATCCCACATCCACGGGTTAAGGATTACTCGATCTGTTTATATGGTCTTAGTCAATCCTAACCTCATGAGCTAGCTTTTGGGGTTGAGTTAGTTCTTTATCATGGTATTAGACTCCCAATTCATTGCTTACCGATGTTGGGCCTCCCGTCTTATATTGTCCATGCTCCTGATGTTTAGTCTTGGGCGTGCGGGTTAAGCCTAAGGTCTATTTCTTTGACACCTGCCATTGGCATTTCATAAATATTGTCCGCTTATTAGTTTTTTTGAATGCGTCTAGTTATGTGAGCAGCGATTATAGAAATCATTCGGTATCACATCTGATGGGTTCAGTTTTTGGAATGCATGACGGAGAAAATGTTGAGGTTTGGACAGTTTGTTCCTTTATTTTTCGTATCTTTAGTACCACAGGGAGCTTTTGTTCTCGTTCATGCTAAATCTACGAGTACATTTCCTTGGTGTTCTGCTATGCTCTAAGACCAAATGGTGGTACAGAGTGGGGGATTCGAATCCAGTCTGAAGCGGAGCATTTTATTGATGTGTCATCCTTGACCTTTGATGCAACAGCAAGGATGATTAATGAGGATCAAATACAAATACTTATCGATCTTAATGGTTATGCCAAGGTACAGATTGCACTCAATAGTCAATCCATATCAATCCTACACTTAGATTAAATATTTGTTTTGCTAGGATTGTTGTTGTGTGTAGGCAAGACAATCTTGCTTGCAATTAACACACGCAAACACAGTCGATGATGATTTGGTTAGCATGGATCCGTGTTTGTTGTTTCGAGCAATGAATATTATGAAGAAATTGCCTAACTAAACTGCAAAGCTATGAAAACATCTCATCCTGTGCACATTTGGTTGTCTATGTTCTGTATACCATGATTCTGCATTTGTTGTTTTAAGCAGCATTACTCGTGTTACATCCTTCACCTCACGTATAACGTGTTACAGCATCAAATATCTCATGACTTCATTTATCTAACATTAATCATGTTGGACTATGGACCGATATGTTGTAGGGGACAAGAATTGAGATAGTTGCCATGAAGCCAGCTCCAATCCAGGTTTCATACATGGGGTTCCCTGGAACCACGGGGGCAATGTACATAGATTATTTGCTTACAGACGAGGTAATTTGCTAGCTAGTGACACCTTCGATATCATATTTGCTGGTAACCTTTTCTCTCTATAGGATCCTTTGAGTGTAATTTCCCTGTATGCAGTTTGTTTCACCGATGAAGTACGCACATATTTACTCAGAGAAGCTTGTACATCTCCCTCATTGCTATTTTGTCAACGATTATAAGCAAGTAAGTTTTCCTTGATCTTTCTAAGCTTTATAACAAATCGTATTTCATCAAATCAATCAATGAATTAATTATGCCTCGATCCCAAATTCTTAGTTGGAGTTGGCTACAACAGCATATCCAATATAATCCCACAAAGTGGGGTCTGAGGATGGTAGAGTGTACACAGATCTTACCCCTACCTCAGAATTAGAGAGCTTGTTTCCAATAGACCGTCATCTCAAGGGAAAAAATAGTCCAAGGAAAAAAGGACAATACGATAGTCGAAGTACAAGAAAGCAAATAATAACAGAAATTGAAGAAACCAAAAACTACATGAGCAATACTACAACTACCAGTATGCACAGATAACAAAACAACACATTGTTACCTACTAAATTTCTACCCTAATCCGTGTCCTTTACAACCTCCTATCTTAGTTGGTGTCATCTTTTCTCTCCATAGGTCATTGATTCGAACGAAAAAAAGAAGATGAGTTTATATCTATGCTGAACTATTCTGGATTTATTATACTTTTCACTGCTGCTGAGTCTCTTGCTGTTGTTCTCTTTAGAAATACTGTGATTTGCTAAACTCAAACTGCCAACCGAAGCGTTGTGATTATGGGCTGCCTGAGGATAAATTCATATTTGCATGTTTTAATCAGCTTTACAAGATGGATCCTGAGATTTTTATTACATGGTAGTTATTTCGACTGATTTAAATTGGTCAACTGTTACTTTCACAAGCACTTTCTATAAAACTTGTTGAATTGGTATGTGCAGGTGCAATATCCTTAAACGTGTACCAAACAGTGCTCTTTGGCTGCTTAGATTCCAGCTGCAGGGGAGATGAGGCTCCGCGCACAGCGCACGCAAGTATTTTCTTCCACATCATGCATTTCTCTTATCTCGTTTAGAGTATCAGTCTAGTCACTCAACTAATCCACTCGTGGAGTCTGGTAGTTGAGATTTCGCCCCTTCTTCTTCAGTAAAGTCGAGCCTGGTAGAGGAATACCTGTTTATTGGTTTATGAAAAGTCTCGTAATGCATCTCATTTATTACAGATGCTGCTGCACAAGCCCTGCAACCAGACCAAATTATTTTCACAGATGTTGTAATGAAACAAGAACACATCAGGCGTAGCTCCTTGGCTGATCTTTTCCTGGACACGTAAGATGATTTAAGAAACATTCGACATCTTGTCTTTCAAGAATCTCGTTTCATTCATGTCATGTTCTTGAATTTTGGTTTTTTTTGGTCACTTGTAGGCCAATGTGTGTTCTTTGGCTGGTCTACCAATGATTACACTTCCCCTCGAGAAAATGGCTACTAGAGTTTCTGGTTCCCTTTGTTTGGCCACGGGACTTGGGGACGAAATGATTGTCAGCAGGTATGCGTTCAAATATTATATCATCAAATCATTCAATGAATCAACAACATATCCAGGGTAGTGTGTACGCAGATCTTACCTCTACCTTGGAATGTAGAAAGACTGTTTCCAATAGACGGTCAGCTCAAGGACATATTTTGTGACTGATATCATTTTATTCCTTTTTGGTTTACTTAGCATTTTGCAGTATGAAGGAATATGAAGAGAAGGCAGTTTCGTTGGGACTAAATCGTTCAAAGCTCCAAGATCTCACCAATAGACTCAAGGCTGCGCGAATGAGCTGCCCTTTATTTGATACAACACGTTGGGTGAGTACTTAAACACATAACATGTACTTTACTTAACGACATTCTTGCTATGTTGCTCGGACTCATCTCCAAAAATGCTACTTGGGTGCATGTCGAATCCTTCAAAAGTAGTGAATTTTTGGAGACTCCGAACATGAAATGCTCATTTCTTTCTCGTTGTGTTTTCAGGTGAGGAATCTAGAGCGTTCTTACTTTATGATGTGGCGTCTCTACTGCTCCGGCCAGCACCCTCAGCCCTTCAAAGTTACTGAAAATGACTCAGAATTCCCTTTTAACCAATAGATTTAGTAGGGAAGGAAGAGAACAAGCATTCACTGGGTGGAGCCAGAATTTTCACCAACACATTTTTGAATATTCCAAACAACATAGACTTCCCCTCAAGTGCATGTGGCTCCGCGACTCCTCTAGTAAATCAACACATTGTGAATTTTTTTGTTCAAATATTGCTCTATTCTAAGTTCATAGGGGTGCCAAAAAAAATATTATGAAGCAAAAATATGTCCTCTCCTATATATGTCTTGAATATGTGTGCTATGCGAACTTTTCTATATTATTATTTATCGGGGTTGTTTGGTTGGTGGAACAAGGGATAACAATCATGGAATAAATTCTAGGATTATTTTGTTCCACGTTTGATTGTAATTATTAATTAGTCTATGGAATCATTTAATACTAATATAATGGGGTTAATTATCATATATAGAAGATGAGATAGTTGATCCTATGAAGTGTCAAAATCATCTCGATAACCAAACGACTCCATAGTGAAAGAAATTTTTATACCATCAAGTTAATTGTTGTAACAAGTAAACAGTCTTATTTTCGAGATTACAAGTTTGTATTTTAAGACAACATACTTATCAAATATTTTTTTTTTTTTAAAAAAAAAGTGGCTTCCTATTGGGTCTTTTCTTTTTGCTATGGTAGGTGAGAGAAAAAGAGGAATCCCAATTCAAAAATCAAATCATCTTACAAGTGTTTAATGTAATCGACCCTATAGAATTTTATCATTCTATACAATACAAAGAGAAATAGTAGCAAAATTCAATCCTTAACATATCATAATCAACACAAGGGGTTGCTCAAAGGGTAAACACCTTTCACCTCCAATCATGAGATTGCAAATTCTAGCCATCAAAGGAGTAAAAATGGCGGAAGCTCTCGGTAAGTTAACACATTAGCTTGACCACATTCAGAATGTGTCTGAAGTTTACAAATTCCTACCTTGAAATTCGTCAACGGGGAAATTCGTTTAGGGTGAAAGAGGTTGGTAAATCTAGTTCAATCAGTAGATCGATCTAAAGAGTAAGGTTTTCAAACTAAATAAGTTTAAACAATAAGTTCTTTTATAATTCAGCATAGCATTCCCAGGAACTGCAGTTTACAGTACAGTACATACACAGATGATCAACAAATTAACAACTGATGTGCATACAGCCATGGAAAGGGTCTTCCTGGGATTTTGTTGTCCATACTCAAGCCTTCCGAACCAACTCAAACATAAATCACATGAATCCGATGCAAAACAGAAATCAGTCTCTCCTGAGATCCATCTCTTCCCTACGAACACCATCAGCGTTTAATATGAGCATTTCCAGCTTGTCACCCTGCAAATATGAAAGCAACTTGTTCAGAAAAACAGGATGACAATAAAAGCTTCATAACCTTCTCAAACAAAACTTCTCCCTGCCACACTGGTACAATTTGATCATTCATTGAGTACCAGACCGATAGGAAAGTAAAGACTCAGAAACTTTGGCTCACAATTAAGAGAGTACTCGTAAGATGTCACTTCCGAGTCATGATTATTAATAAGAGACTCCCTATTAGTGAAGCAAAGCCAGTGGTGGGGGGGAAGGGAACAAATGAGCAGTTGCAAAACATGGTCACACTTAAATAACCTAAAAGTTTCCGAAGACAATATATCATAGCACATAAATCACTTACAGTATATATATCCCTTTCTGTTGCTGAAGCAAAACATGTCTTCACCAAGTCAATGGCTTCTGATTCAGAAAGTGGAGTTACAGCATCCTGTGCAGGTCATGGGAACTTCGTTAGCAGGAAATCACGTTTTCCTTTTCTCACAATTCTTACGTGAAGTTGACAGCACTAGCTACTTCATATACTTGAAAGAAAATTTGGCAAAAGTGAAGTATGAATGAACCAGACCTTGGCAGGTAGCAAGAGAGGGCTTGGAGACTTTAATTGGTTGTCCAGGAAAGGCATGATCAAAGTTGCACCTGAACCTTGAGAACTATACCCAACTCTCTCGTAGGATCCAACAGCATCATATGTAAAAACACAACCCTTTCCTACGAGAATTTAAGAATAAAATAACAATAAGTTTCTTTTCAGCCATGCATAGTGTTGCTCGGACCTTCAAAAATGTCGATGGGTGCTTATCGGATCCTCAAAAAGTAATGCAATTTTGGAAGATCCAACAAGAGTGCAGCAACATTTTTGGGAAGTCGGAACAACATTAAGACGTATACAAATAAAACCTTGAGACAGCATCCTCCCATAATTTGTTACCTTCACTGTCAAGGCCACCTAGAACATTGAACGCATAGTAGGGAAAGAAACGTTTGTAGTATAGGGTGTTTGAAAGTAGCTGTCCCATAGCTGGGCAGCTCATCTGCTTATTGTGCTGGTGCTGATAGGTCTATTTCAAAGAATAAAAAGCAGAATATTACTTCCAACATCATATTCTTGAAGTGTGAAGGTCTAAACAGCAGACAATTTCGAAAAGTAACACACATAATAATATTAAATGTCTCCGTATTAAAGCCACAAACAGAGAAAACACATGATATTTCTTTTACCAATAAAGAAATCAAGAAAGCACAAAAATACTCCTTTACAATAGAATGGCGGGCATCTAATAGGCATAATCATTAAAAGAAGAGTTGAAAAGGAACTTATTATATAGAATTGAACTACTACAAATGTGACTCATAGATAACTATGTTTGTTATTTAGGAAAGACGAGAAACATCTCTATCAAAAAAGGAAAATCAAGAAAGAGTCATCAGGATGAATGAAAACATTAGATACTGCGTGTCCTATCCTTTAAGCGACGTAAACTTCACTTAGAAACAACATTAAACATAAGCCGAAAATCCAATCTTTCCTGTTGCTTCCCCTGGTCTTCCCCCTGTCAGTGTCCCTCTCCCTGCCCCTCATTGCTTCACACAACATGTTATTGCACCTTTATCCTCCCTCTGTTCCACTCACATGTTCCAAAACTTAAGTTCATTGCCAATTTAGTAACATGAGTACTTATGCAAACTTCAAATTATAGGTCTGGAAGTACAATCAAAGACTTCAAAACTTACTAGACACTGTCTGCTATTTCAGTTTTTGCAGAACATAATGCAACATCTACAATCAAAAGAATAATACATTGCACCAATGCACCTAAGATTACAAAGCATCAGCAGAAGCAAACAGTTAACAGAATTTTCAGCATATTACCAGATGCCTTGCTGCCAAAACTTTTTGCAAAGCTCTCACATCAGCTTGAAATCCTGAGGAGGCCAGCACGCACTTGTCAGCTCTGCACATTCAGATAAAATCATTAATAAAAGTAGGATGCTTCATTAAATCAGAAATTACGCTAAAACAAAATGGAAGGCACCAAGAAGCATGATGTAATGAGATGAAAGAATTTTTTTTGGCTTTCAGAGATGTGTGCTTGTCCATTTCAACTGTTAAGAGTAGGTATATACAATTGCTAATCATATTGAATGCAACCAATTGAGATGATGATTCAACCTTCTGGCAGCGGATGTGTTACCCCTACTTTTCAATAGTTCATAGATTTCAAAAGACATATATGGTTTCTATGTTCACATCTAATATCACAATAGTGGGAGCAGCGGCATTTGAATCCACAGGATCTCCTTTGCTGAGCATGGACACAAGGCAGGACTTCTAACATGGACAGGAAAAAAGTTTAAAGAGTGCGCCATGAAAGAGCTAAATACTTTACACACGAAATGGAAGCAGACTCCTAAAATATAGGCAATCATTAAGCAGAGTTAATTTTTCAAAGATCAGTTCTTTCAGGTACAAGGGAAATGACTTCCTCTTAAGCTTTATATTAAATTCTACTTAAGATTATCTTAATAAGTATGATTATCCTACTCCAGAGCACTACAATTAACATGAGTTAACTTAATATATGGGATAAAGAAAAGAGAACAATCTGAAGAGCGAAAGAACCACAAGGTAAAATAGAGAAGAAGGGGACATACAAATTAAATGATCTTGGAGTAATACTAACATGGACAGGGAACAAACCTGAAAAACGCACTACTTTACACTGGAAATGAGACTAGACTACTCAAATCTAGGGAATCATTAAACAGAGTTAATTTTTTTCAAAAATCAGTTCTGTCATATACAAATGTTTTGACATCCTCTTAACCTTTATATAAATTTCTATGTAAGATTAGCTTAATAAGTATGATGTCTCCGGTTAAAATCTTAATGGACACAGGTGATTACTTCCTATCTGTCCAAGCCTTGATGGACAGTTAGTTACCAGCAACGGCAGAGCCACGTGGGTGCAAAGAGGTTCATCCGGCGAAAAATTACATTGTATATTCAAGGACAAAATTATGTTTTATGTATATATAGTTTAAATAAAATTCTATGTAAGTTTATCCCAGTTACCCCTAGAGGCTGATATCATTTTCTATGTATATATATATTACATGTTGAATCCTATTGGCTTCTAAGTGTGTTTACATCATATATTGAATCCACTTAAGAAGGAAAATCTGGCTCCACCACTGGTTGCCCGGTACTTATCCTTGTAGGAGGTAGCAGGGCTCACGTGTAATAGGACGAGCTGCGCACTGGTTCAGACACCACATTCACATTTTTTTTTCTTTCAAAAAGGTTTAATTATCCTACTCTAGAGCACTACACTTAGATAAAATCCAGGTAATTAAAGAACTGCAAGGTTAATTAGAGAAGAAAAAAGAGACATACAATTTAATGATCTTGGAGTAATCACGAGTTAGAATGTTGTAACCAGTGGACATCCTAGTATCAGCAGCAATTACACAGTAATCAGCACCTGCAATCGCAACACATGTTCTGCAAACAGTGTTCAGATCAGACATTACCATCGAGATCACATTCAACATAGTAAAAAATGAAGCCAAAAAAGAATAATAACAATATGCATTAAGAATTACCCTCCATTGTTGTCGTAAGGAGACCAGTTAGCTTGCTGCTTCGTCATCCTGATCTTCTATGAGAGAGATAGCTAGGGTTTGCAGAAGAAAATTGAAATTGAAATGGAAAAAAGAGGGGAAATTGATGAAGATGACCTCTTCAGCAAGACAACTGAATTCGGGTACTTGTAAATGGGCTCGGGTGGGCCTTCTAACTGACTCTCCAGGTGAGGCCCAATTGTTTTGTGTCTTGTCTAAAAAGGCCGGGTTAAGTTCACGAATGACCCTTATAGGCCGGGCGGTCTTGATTTTTTAACCCTATTTAATATTTTTTTTTTAAAATATCTTTGAATTAGAAAAATCGGTAGGTAAAGTTTTTGTTGTCCATCGAGTGTAAGTTGTAGACACAGGATTTTTCAAGACAGTGAACTTGCTCATCAAAAATTCTGCCTTTTACGTAAAAGCTAGAAGTTATATCTATAAAGCAGAAGAATAGGATATTTCAACATAGTGAACCTGCTAAATTGATCATAAATTTTATGTCTTATAGACAAAAGTTAAAATTTATGTCAAATAGACAAACAAAAGTTGAGGTATGAGATATTCTTTATTAATCTCATTTCACCAATCAACTGATCTCTAATTTTTTCCTTTCCTTCGAAGGTTATTTATTTCAATCAAACATAAAATATATTTATCTCAGAATGTGAGTGCGATTTTGAAGCAGTAAACATGCATGAAACTAAATACTTTTGATATACTTGGTATATATATATATATAAACCATCTTTTAATCATGATATGTACATTCTTACTCGTTTATAATCTAAATTAAAATTATGACATTGTCAATATCTGTCACTTTTTACTTGTTGTAATATGTAATTTATTTTTAGTTTTTATGATTACAAATTATACATTTTAAATCAAAATATTGATCACTTTTATTTCTAAGTTGTAACAAATAATTTATTTTTTATTGTTCATGATTACAAGTCACGCATTTTAAAAAGGCTTAATTAAAAGTATCTTAAATAATTTGATAATATAAAAGTTACATTTTTATAGTGTATATTACTTAAATCTCTGTGATAAGTTTTTTCTTTCTTTTTTCTTGCAGTCTTATTGGTAAATCCGTTTTCTTCCTCATTTTATATAATTCCATTGTCATCACTTTCCTTCAACTCATCAATAAACTCCACTTTTAGTTGGGGTTTGGACCGACTTATTTTTAGTAATTTATTATTTTTATGTTATTTTTATGTTTCGAAAATATTTGGATAACACAAAAATGTTTTTAAACATGTTTTTTAAAAGTTGAAAAAGTACCCATAAAATGTCAAAAGTCAATAGTTGGGTGTTCATCGTTCCCAACTTATGATTTGTGTCTTTTAACTTATAAGTCACTTAAAAAAAGTTAATTCAAATACTCCTTTAGTTATTTGGTTATGAAATTATTTACACTTTTTTCCGGAGTTCAATTTCGAAGCCACGGAATTCTGAAAAAAAAATGTTTTCCTTTTTTTTCAAAAAAATAATAATCATAAATTAGAGTTGTTTTTACTTCTTTTTTTCTTACTATAAATTACTTATAAAAATTCAGAAACAACTCTAATTTATTTCATGACCAAGCACAACTTTAATTTTTAAATATCATCTTTTCCACTATAATTAAAAATTAAAACCTTTTTTTTTCTTCTTATTTTCATAATGAAATATGACTGAACAACTATTTACAGATTATTTGATACGTAAAATAAAATAAAACATCTCAAAATAATAAATTTATAACGTCAATCAAACCGAGTAAAAGAAATGGGACAAGTACATCTAACTAGATGGAGTAATTGAAAAGAAGTTGACTGACTTGTATGATGTATTAACGCCATTTATTGGTGATGAAAAATGTGTGGACATGACTAGGTCTCATGATCAAAATCAACCTATGGTCAATTTAGCTATTACTCCCTCAATCGCTCCTCTCATCTTTTTTTTCGAGAAGATGGAGTTGCTCGGAAGGTAAGTGGTCTTACTTTTCATTTTGAGTTCAAATTATCTAGAAAACAAAAAGATGAGAGCTACTAGAAAAGGGTAAAAAGAAAAACTCTTTTCGTTTTATTGCATGTATATAGATTTGATAGAAGGGAAAAAACTCAAATATGTCATTGAAATTTGAGAAAAAGCCTATTTATGTCACCCGTTAAAAATTTGGTTCGTCTATGTCATTTTCGTTTGAAAAAAGGTTCATATTATTTGTTAACTGAAATGACATAGATGAGCCATACTTTTAACGGATGACATAAATGAGTATTTTTTCAAAGTTCGATGTCACATTTGAGCCTTTATCCTTTTAAAAAATAGCTTAGTTAATGACGTGGCCGAATCAAAATTGACCACGTGTAAAAAATGAATTTGAAAAATTAAAAGTGTTTTCCGCTAACAAATAATGGCATGGATGAGCGTTTTCTCAAACGGAAATGTCATGGATGAGCGTTTTCTCAAACGGAAATGGCATAGATGAGCCAAATTTTTAATGACTAGCATATATGAACCTTTTCTCAAAGTTTGATGACATATTTGAACATTTTCCCTTTGATAGAGTATGAAATTTTAAAAAGATTTTATAATTTAGTGATTTTAAATAAAATATGTGTATAATATATTAGAAATATCTTTAAAATTTTATAATCTTGTACCTATCATGATATCATCACCATAATAAAGTATATCGATAATTTCTTAAATTTGCAGTAAATATCATTTGAACAATCGAACTACACTCTTATTTGATTGAATACCTTAATATATATATGGTATAATGTTTTTGTTACACTTAAATATGTTACCTCATTTAGTT
Source organism: Solanum pinnatisectum (assembly GCA_035578085.1). Classification (NCBI taxonomy): domain Eukaryota; kingdom Viridiplantae; phylum Streptophyta; class Magnoliopsida; order Solanales; family Solanaceae; genus Solanum; species Solanum pinnatisectum. Next base: position 3,652,606 of record CM069078.1, read on the forward strand.
ATACATATCAGTCTTATTAAGTCACAAAATCTAAATCTTGTTTCAATTCAAATTAATGTACTAATTAAAGGAGTTAACATATTTTATGCGGTTAACTTATCTACGTATATTTAGCAAGAGCTTGAGAACACGCGCAAAAACTTTTTCAAAATCTAAGCCAGAAATATCTAATACAACATTAATTGTGTGTTCGGATATTCAATTAGAATATATCGTAGTTTAAGTGTCCAAATGAAATTTATTAACATATTCAAAGCGTTATCAATATATTCTACCAACATGTATCATTAAAAGTAAAATAAAAAATACTAGAATTAAAAACTTAATACTTCCTTTGTTTAAATTTACACACTTTTTCGAGATTTAAACTATGTGAACATTAAATTGCAATAGAGTAACTATTATAATTTCGACTTTATCACTCAAAAAGTCACCTAACTATTAAAACTATTTAACAAAACTCAAAGTCATATTATTTTATTAATAACAAGAAGATCACCCAAATTTGCCTATACTACTTCATATAGTCCGTTTGGCCGTCGTACTTCGAATCAAGTTGAAATAAAAACTAATAATTTCAATAATCATATAATAAAAGAAGTTTTTCCTTTTTCGACCTAAATAGAGGTAACCACTCTTTTAACTTGTTCCACACAAATATAGTTTATGACTTTTATCAATTAAAAAAGTATTCGAGTTGTGAGTTTGGACCGGGTCTATAGTTTATGCTAAGTTTTAAATTATTAATGTCATAGGATCGGAATTGATTTTAAAAAAAAAAAGTCATATTTTATTGATAAAATTCTAATAGGTGACTTTTGAAATAAAATTCTAATAGGCGACTTTTGAAGTGATGACAAAAAAAAAAAAAGAAAAAAAGGAAAAGGGCCTGATGATATACCCCTCAATTTTTTCAATTGGAGTTGATATGCCCCTTGTTACAAAAGGAGCTCATATATATCCTTACTGTTATACAAACGGCTCACATATACCTTTTTCTCTAACAGAAGTGAAAAAAATAATTTTAATTTAATTTATACGATCCTTCTAGCAAATTAAAATTAATTTTTCAATTATGTTAGAAGATTAGGGTATATGTGAGCATTTGTATAACAATAGGGGTATAATGAGCCACTTTTATCCAAAACCCAATGTCGTAGGTTCAAATCCTACATAGCGTGATTTTTTCTTCTTAGATCGAATTAGAATAAAATAGATCCATTCATTAACTTTCACAACAACTCGGCCCTTCGACTTAGTGCGTCGGCAAATTGGTCCTCCCAAGCTTGTGCTCAAAGACCATGCCGAACCTTGCATCAAAGTCTCAGAGCCTCGGAAAGCACGGGCGAGCCACTTGCAGGGAAACTTGCATGTGTGATTTTGGCCGAGGACCGCGGTATACTATAAAACGAGGGGCATATCAGCTCTAAATTAAATGGCAAAATTGAGAAGTATATCAAACCCTTTTCTCATTAAAAAAAACACGACTTTGATAAATAATTTTAATAAAAGTCAGTCAATTCTGTTTTTCCTTGATTGTTCCAATTTCTCCCTCCACACTATTTGATTTTTTCTTCACATAACAAAGTCAGTCATACTCTGTTTTTCCCTCTTATAAATAATATAAGAAAACAAAATTCAATCTTGCAAAAGAAGAAGAACTCTATTGCTTAAGCATAAAATCCATGGAGATTTTAAACACAATAGCCACTGTTATTACAATAGCCACAGGACTCGTGGTGTTCGCTAAAACAATCAATGACAATCGAAATCTTTTCTCTGAACTCAAGAAAATGGTCTCAAATAAGGTAACAATAGTGATCGACGAATTTGATGAACTTTATGAAGCTATTGAGATATATTTGAGCAACACTATGTCTCCCAAAAAATGTAAAATCAAAGTAAGTACGACGGAGACGGGGAAGGAGAAGGAGAAGAATCCGATCAAAGTTACATTGGAACATAATGAGAAGGTTACAGATTTTTATGATGACCATAAATTCAAGTGGATCTGGCTACAATATGAGGTGAAGTCCTTTAACCTTATTTTTCGAAAAGAAGACTTTGAATATGTTGTTGACACTTACTTGCCTCACATTAGGAAAGAAGCAAAATACCAAAATCACAACTGAATTATCGCTTTACATCTTTAACTATTAGTTGTTTCTTTTTCCAATTTGAATTATCATCATTTATGTATTAATTAGACACACATCAACTATTAGTTGATCCCTTCTCCTATTTGAAGGATGGTGATAGTTCAAGTAGGAAATGAAAACAATTGACAGTTGAAATGTTTGTTAAGTATTTTTTCATAATGTATTGTATTGTATCGTATCATATCATATCATATTGTATTGTATTGTATCATATTGTATTGTATTGTATTGTATTGTATTGTATTGTATTGTATTGTGTTGTGTTGTATTGTCTTGTGTTGTGTTGTATTGTATTGTATTGCTTTAATGAAAATAATGTTTGGATAAATTGTATTGTTCCCACGTTGTTATTTAATGTCACACATCAATAATTTGAATGATAAACGCATTAGAAAAGTACGTAGGGTAGACATTGAGTTGCAATGAAAATATAGGGTAAAGGATAAAGTAAGATTACTAAATAATAAGAAAAGAAAATATTAAGGTAGCGACGCGATGATACTTTTCGTCGTTACCTAACGATGAATTTAGACGATACAACACAATAATGTTTAAGTAACAATCAAAATAAACATTGTATCTTAACTAACAATACAATACAATGGATAACAAACATCCAAACAAGGTGGAAGTGTGTTTTAATACATAGTTAATGATAGTTCGTGTAGAAAGAGGGAATAACTGATAGTTAAAATGTGAAATTTGCGCGAAAAATTGATACTCCATGTGTGTTATATGCAATTCTCATGGCCTACAAAAGCCATAGAATATGTTCGTGTAACGACCTGTTTCCGTCATTATAGAAATGCCAACAGGGAAAATTTTTGGGCCAGAAAACTTTTTCGTAGTAACTTGAAATTTTCCAACCTAGTCCAGATTTGGACGAAAGCAGAGTCTGTAAGGTCTAGGGAAATCTGGTAACAATTAGGTGATTTAATTATGATTTTGATCACATTAGTAGATAGCTAAGACGTTAAGGAACCCGTACGACTTTCACTACAAGAAAAGTGTCAATTATATGGAGATTTTCCTAGAGATTATATAGGAAAATTCGTATGAAACTAAGTTTGCTACGGATTTTCCTATTTAAAAAAATCCGAAGGTAAAACCTTCTTAGGTAATTATTTCATGCAGATTTCAAAATCCGCAAATAATTTACCTAGGGAATTAAATTTCGCAAGTAAACCATTTGGGAATTTTCTTGCAAATAATATTAAAAATATCCCAAATATTTTTGGTAAAAAATAAGAAAAAAAGGATTTTTCTGTAAACAATATTAATTATTATTATCATCCTATTATTAATTTATTTTATTTTATTCTGTTCATTAAACCCCAACCACATACACACTTTACTTTTGGATTTCTAATTTTAACTCCCCTGCCCATTCAATATATTACACATAACACAACTTAATTAATTTCAACCCACTACCCAACGCCCACCGCCCTGTACATATTTCCTCAAATTTCATTCTATCGTTTTTCTTACTGACTACAAAAATATTTGGTGTCTTCCACCGATGTGGTAGGAAAAGTACCAAAATACAATTTAAAAATTCATAATTACACAAAAAAATATATCAGATTAATGTCATATAAATATGGTACAAAAATATACCCTAAGATGGTGGCTAATGTTCATATAATTTGACTCTTAAAAAGTGAAATATAACAACTATTTATATATCTAAAATAAACTATTGTCACCCAATATATCATAAAAAGTTTATGCTCACACTTCCTATGAGATAACATTCATAACTGAAGCATATTAAACATAAATAAAATTTAAATTATACATAAAAAAAATCTTATGAATAAAAAAATTGAAAATGCAAATAAATTATAAATTTAAAGTGCAAGAAAGTTATTATCAATAATTGATAGTATATCTTATTTGTTATCTGTGGCATTTATTATTTTAATTTAGATTTTAATAGTTATATTTTAACATACTTAATTATATATTAGTAAATAAATATCATTTAATAACTTACTATAGAGAAATTATATAATTTTAATGCTTTGCAAAAAAATAAATATAAATTGGATACACAAGTAAAATTCATTTTATTTTTTATTTAATATAATTCTATCAATGATCGGGTTAATCATTTTTCACTACTTAAGAATATTGCTTACTTATTAAATAATGCGTGATTTAATATTATTTAAAAATTAATTGCATCTTTTATAGTTATTTTTCTATTGGATAAATAATTAGCCATATGATTTTAACCTGAAAGTAAAGTAAATATTTAACAATAAAATTCATTCAAATTTCATTATCATTTTTATATTTTTATAATTTTTAATTTTGGTAAATATATTTTTAAGAAAATATTCCTCGAAGACCAAATAAAAATAATCCTTAAATTCCACGAAAAAAACTTCTTGTCATATTTTCAAGTAACTTCCTCTAAAAATCTTCAGCCAAATTCACACTAATAAAATCGCCAAATAATTCTTCAAGGAGGAAAATTTTCAAGTAAATCCTCAAAAAATAAATTCCTAACAAAATTCGTAGAACATAAATTCCCAGATAATATCAAATATAAAATTATTTCTAGATAAATTTTCAAGTAATTATTTCTGGCTAAATATGCAAATAATTTTATCTAGTGATTTTCATACTAAATAGATTCTTAAAAAAATAATTTTTTTCATTACTTGCGAATTTACTTATGAAATGATACTTGCAATCAGTTTCCCCAAATAATTCCCCAGGTAATAATTTTGCAAAAATGGCGCCAAATTTTCCTACCGATGTTTTTGGGGAAATTTTTCCCCATGTAAAAAAATTTAAAATTTAGGAATTTCTTATTTCCCCATGAAAATTCATATGAAATTTCTACAGAAATAATCCCCAAGTAAAATCTCCAAGTAATTTACAATTTTCTAGTAGTGTTTACAGAATTGAATTCGGGTGAGTAGAACTCCTGAAATTGATCTTAGCGTGAATATGTAGTTTCTGAGTGTCGTTGGTTGAAGGTGTGTTTGTGAAATGGGGGTATTGGAATTATTAAATTAGCTCACTGTTTTGTGCAAGCCGCTACGGTGGAAATTTGTGCCGCCAGCTTGGTGCCATGTGAGGTGAAATGCATTGTGTAGACGATCGCGATTTAAGTCAGAAATAAACTTCAAAATGTCTTTATTCTGCAATTTTCGTTCTTGAGAGTAAGGAGACGAACCCCAGGCAATTCTTGACAGTTTTCCACCATTCTTAAGGCTAAAGGTAAGGTTTTAACTCCCCGAATTCATTTTTCGATCTGTAGATCGTAATCTAATGGGTAATAATCGATGGGGGAGGGTTTTGATATGAGAGTTATGGTGGAAAATGCCCTAATTTAGATATTGGGATCATGGGTTTGATCTAGGGTTGATGGGATTGTTGGTAATTCGGGTAATTAACTATTGTTTATTGATTTCCATGTCATTATGATTATTTGTAGACCAAGAACAAGCGGAACAAATCTGGAAAGGGAAGAATGAAGTTTCTTAGGGGATTCAAGCTTGTTTCGAGGTAGGTGATGGTTGTGATCCCATGATTGTGTGATGTATGCTTGTTCTTGCTTCATTATGATACATGTATGTATGCGAATATTGCATTATTGATCACATTATTCGTAAATGAGGATGATTGAATAGTTGTTGCCATGAAATCATAACTTGATTGTATGATTATGAGAATATACTTGTGATTGTGGCTTATTGAATGGATCGGGTGTTGCGTTTCGACACACAAAGTTGGATCGGTTGCCACGTTCCGGCATAAATATGGGATCAATTGCCACGTTCCAGCATAAACATTGGATCGGATACCACGTACCGATATGCTAACAGTTTGAATTTGGGTTCCATGAGAGGACCATTGACTTGACATAACTGTATATCTTGAGAATTGTGTGATTGTATGTTGTTCGTAAATGATATTGATATTGTGTATGTTCGGTGTATGCATGTTATTATTATGTTGTAATGGCTTATGTGTGTTGCACTTAGTGGGATAGCCGCGTGATCCTACCAGTACACTGTGGTTGTGTACTGATACTACACTTGGTCTTTATTTGTTGAGTACAGGTCATCTTCTGACGGTTATTGACAGACCTCGCTTAGAAGATCAGTGATCGTTCGAATTCAAGGGTGAGCTAGTTCTTCTGGGCTACCATAAATTCTCTTTCTGTTTATGTCCATCTTTCGGACTTAGACTAGTGCTTTAGTTAGTCTTATGTTTAGTTTGGGGTTGTATCACTTCTTGTTTAGACTTATGGTGCTTGGTAGAGTTTTGGTACATTGACTTTCAGGTTCTAGGCGTTATTTCCGCAATGTTAGTTTTGGTTGTTAGACTTTTGTTGGAGTTTATGGGAACTCCCTATCTTTTCCTTAGCATTTAAACCTGCTTCAGTAACTTTAAATGCCTTAGTTTTGATTTAGTTGTGTAGTTCTTGGTTAGCTAATTAGTATTAATGAATCTCCCACTGGAGGGTTAGTGTGGGTGCTAATCACGATGGTCTGGGTCGTGACAGTTCGTCAAAAATTATTCAGAATTTCTATTATACCTTTTTAATTTGTTTGAGATTGAGGCTTAGTCATTAACTTATCATGGTTTGGAAATTTTGCTTTATAAATTGTGAGTTGAAAAATTGGACTGATTTGGATTCATTGTAGTAAGTACGAAAAAGGGTCAAAATTACGCTCGAACTATTCGAAATAGCTCATATATACCCTTGAATTATGCTTAGGATCAAAACTACCCTTGCCGTCTATGTTTTTTTATCACAAATACCCTTAAAGCGTTATATTTGCCATTAGAGTTGACATGACAGTCCATTATGGCAAAAATCCCTTCATCTCAAAACGTTTAAGGGTATTTGTGGTCCAAAACATAGACGACAAGGGTAGTTTTGATCCCATTTTAATATTTTCAATTTCAACTCAACCCGCCCATCACTCTTATACTTAGGGGTGGGCATAAATACCGAAAAATCGAACATAACCAAACTAATTCAATTTTTCAATTTTGATTTTTCGGTGTAAGGGTCAAAAAAAAAAAAAAATAGGGCACCGTTAACCGGAATTTTATTAATTAAATTTAAAATAATATTTTTAAATTTTATTAATTATATTCTTGGTGACGTGAGTTGCGACTCTTATTGTTTTTTATTTGAAGTTGAATATTAAGGCATTTGTGACTTTGTATTGTTTTAACTTTTAAGTTTCAAGTGTTGAATTCTTGTTTTAATTGTTGGCCGCTATTACAAAGAGTGTTTGTTGGAAAAAAAAATAATTGAAAAGAGAAAAAAACTCCTTTAGTTCTTTGTTGGAAACTTTAATTATAATATGTTTATTCATTATTTGAGTTTTCAACTTTTATGTTTAGTTAAACGTTTTGATAATTTTATTCTCATTTTATTTTTTTTTTGCTTACACCGAAAAATTGTTTTTAAATCAATTAAATCTAATCGAAGTTAAAAAAAGCGAATAGAATTGAAATATTTGGTCTGGTATTTGGTGCATACCTTTTCAAAATCGAACATTGAAAACACCGAATCGAAATTTAATAAAATCAAACTGAATAACCGAATACCCACCTTTACGCATACTTGATGTTTATATACCATATTAATCAGTGACAGAGCTAGAAATTTTACGAAGGGTGTCCAAGTATTACATAAGCAATTTTTTTTTGATGAATGGATGCATTCAAAAATTTAAAATTGGACTACATAATATTAATATTACTTTTTTTTAGGAATAAATGTTTCAAAATTTTAAAAATCAAACTGCATTGTCCTCACTTTCTTCTTCTCATCAATAAACTCCATTTCTAGTGGTGGTCTGGTTTAATTTATTTTTAGTGATTTTTGGTTTTTCAGCTATTTTTTTTTTTTTTAATTCTAGAAGTATTTGGATAACACAGAAAATACTTTTTGTAAGACTGAAAAAGTATAAAGAAAAAAGTCAATTACTGGATGTTCACAACTTATTACTTTTTGTCTTTTAACTTATAAGTCACTTAAAAAAGAAGTTAATTCAAACACCTTCTTAGTTATTTGGTTATGAAATTATTTTCACTTTTTTCCTGATTTCGGAGCCATAGAACTCTGAAAAGAATTGTTTTCCTTTTTTTTAAGAAATTAGAGTTGTTTTTACTTCTTCTTTTTTTTTTTTTACTATAAATTACTATTAAAAATTTAAAAACAACTCTAATTTATTTCATTGCCAAACATAATTTCAATTTTTTAAATGTCATTTTTTCACTTTAATTAAAAACAAAATCTTTTTTTTTCTTATTTGCAAAATGAAATATGACCAAACGTCTATTTACAAATTATTTGGTACGTAAAATAAAATATCTCAAAATAATAAATTTATAACATCAACCAAACCGAGTATAAAAAATGGGACAAGTACATATAACTAACGGAGTAATTGAAAAGAAGTTGACGGGTGATGAAAAATGTGTGGACATGACTAGGTCTCATGTTCAAAATCTAACATATGGTCAATTTAGCTAATACTCCCTCAATTACCCCCTTCATATTATTTTTTAGAAAAGATGGACTCGCTCGGAAGGTAAGTATTTCTATTTTCAATATTATAGTTACGAGTTCAAATTATCAAGAAAATAAAAAGATGGGAGCTTCAAGAAAAAGGGTATAAGGAAAAATTCCTTTCGTTTTACTGCATGTATATAAATTTGACAGAGTACGAGATTTTATAATTTAGTGATTTTAAATTAAATATGTGTATACTATATTAGAAATGTCTTTTTAAATTTTATCTTGTACATATAACAGAGTATATCAATAATTTCTTAAATTTGCACTAAATTTCATATAAACAATTGAACTACACTCTTTTTGATTGAATACCTAAATAACATATTTTATGTGATTAATTTATCTACGTATATATAACAAAAGCTTGAGAATGCATGCAAAAACTTTCTCAAAATCTAAACCAGAAATATCTAATACGACATTAATCGTGTGTTTAGATATTCAATTAGAACATGTCGTAGTTCGAGTGTCTTAATGAAATTTGGCTCATCTATGTCATCCTTTAAAAGTTTAGCACATTTATGTCATTTTAGTTAACAAATAATGGCATGGATGCCCCTTTCTCAAACAAAAATGACATAGACAAGATAAGCTTTTAACAAACGATGTAAATAAGCCCTTTTTTCAAAGCTCGATCACATATTTGAGCATTTTTCCTTTAAAAAAATCAAAAAAACATGACTTCAATAATTGAGTGACCCTCAACACTGTATGACAAAGTCAGTCATACTCTGTTTTTTCCCTCTTCATAAATAATAAGAAAACAAAATTCAGTCATACTCTATTGCTTAAGCATAAAATCCATGGAGATTTCAAGCATTGTAAGTTTTTTCGCATTAGTCAACGGGCTCGTGGAGCTCGTTAAAACAATCGATGAGAACCGAGCTCCTTTTTCTGAACTGAAGAAATTCTTGTCAAATAAAGTCACACTGGTGATCTACGAATTTAATGGACATGTCAAAGATGAGCATTATGAAGCTGTGGAGATATATTTGAGCAACAATTTGTCTCCCAAGAATGGTAAAATCAAAGCAAGTAAGACGGAGAAGGAGAAGAATTCGATCAAAGTCGCATTGGCACATAATGAAGAGGTGAAATATATTTACGATGGCCATAAATTCAAGTGGATTTCGCTACAATCTGAGGTCAAGTTCTTTAATCTCACTTTTCGAGCGAAAGACTGACTTTGTCCTTGACACTTACTTGCCTCACATTCTGAAGGAAGCAAAATACCAAAAACACATTTGAATTATCGCGAATTTTACATCATTTATGTATTAATTAAACACATTTCAACTATTAGTTGCTACCTTTTCCTATTTGAACGATAATGATAGTACGTTCAAACTTCAAGTATGAAATGAAAATGACTGATCGTTTGAAGTTTGTTTCAATACATAGTTCACGAAGAAGAGGGAATAATTGATAGTCAAAATGTGAAAATCACAGAAAAAAAGGATACTTCAAGACTGTTATATGCGATTCACATGACATACCAAAGCCATAGAATATGTTTGTCGAAAATTATTCAGAATTTCTGTTATACCTTTTTAGTTTGTTCGAGATTGAAGCATAGTTATTATTGGATTCTTTGTAGTAAATCACATATGGTATTTTGGTGAACTATTGTTAAAGATTTCAAATATATGTACCTCTTGTCTATAAATGATGATGTTGGATGTTGGCTTTTATTACTTCCAACTCTTTAAGGATTTACTATTTTTCAAATTTAATTTCTACCATTTATCAGTGTATTCGTGTGTAAATTACATGTATTTGGTATAAAAAAGTTGATACAAGATCAACCTAGAACTACTATTATACAAGACCCAAGGATTTCTCCAATGAGAAAAAACGAACAAAATCAATGTAAAAATATACATCAAAACTAATAATAAGGCTTTTAAAAAGGAAACTTTCACGTATAGTCACTCAAAAATAATTTAATTACATAGCTATAGTTTGCTAATTACGGTTCGGAGCTACATGTTATAGGAAGGAGAGTGGCAAGCGAGATTGGGAGAAGGAGGAGATAGGCGAGCGAGAGAGGGCATAGAGTGGGAGAGAGGCGAATTGTAGATGTCTATCTGTCAAAATAATTGTATATATGTAACTAGTATACATATATATTTGTATATCTGGCAAGCGAGATTGGGAGAGGGAGGATAGAGGCAAGCGAGATTGGGAGAGGGAAGAGAGAGGCTTGCGAGAGGGCAATAATTTGTATAATTCGCGGGTGCATTTGTATAATTTGTGTGTTTTTGTATAATTGAGTAATACAAAGTCTGGAATTATACAAATATAATAAAACTCGGAATAACGATTTTATACAAACATAAACATATGAACTTTAAACAATTTTACAAATTATATTATACAAATTACATTATATAAATTATATTATACAAAATTCGGAAACTACACATTATACAAACTTTAAAAAGTTATACAAAAAAAGATTGAATGTAAATGGTGATAAAACTGAAAAAACAAAGGAAATCATTGTCATATACAAATACAAACCATCGTATACAAAATACAAGTCAAACAAAGAATTGTTAGTTGTGAATTATACAAATGTGGTGAATTATACAAACGTGGCTAATTATACAAACTCGAAGTCAGTCCACGTAATTAATGGTTAATGTTAGTCGCGAGTGGTAATTATAGCAAACTATAGCTATGATGACTAATTAAGTAGTATAAATTTACTTTACCGTGTAATTTTTCCTTTTAATAATATATATAAAAAATCATTGAATATTTTTTTTTTTAACTCAACCCTAGTCGAACTAGGATCCTAAATTGGGTTAAAACAGGCAAAATAAAGTACGATAGACGTTATTTGTCAAGGTAAAAATGGTAGAGATGCTTGTCTAATTAGACAATTTTTCCTTGTAATTATCAACTTTACAATTTTAGGCTCATGAAACTTGAGTTTAGTATAAGTACTGTGTCCTACATATTTTGTACCAAACAATTATTTTTTGACTAGATATGAGATTCTGTGCCAGTAGTGACCCAATATATGTTACTTGGTTCCAATTTATGTTTAGACAGTTAATCAAACATTTTAATATAATTTTTGAAGTAGTTAATATTGTAAGTTATAATATTTTGTATGTCATTTTCAAATAATATGTATTATCCTCGTTGTTTCAATTTATGTGCCACAAATGAAATTTGGAGAGTCACTCAAATTTTTGTATGATTGTTAAATTTTTTAAATTGTTAATTATTGTGATTTATGTAGTTTTTTTTTTTTTTATACATTTTCCAATAGTAGTGTTATTCCTCCTACCCAATTTACGTGAGATAGATGAAATATGAAGAGCCAACTATATTTTTATATGATTTTTAAATATAACCGGTTATTTCAAGTGACTAGCTATTGTGATCTATAATATTTTTAATATAATTTTATATACAATAAATTAAAAGAAAAGTAAGACAAATAAATTAAAATTGAAAGAATATTAAATTTCCAAACATACCCTCATCGACGAACAATTGTCTGCTTCTAGCCAAAGTGAGCCCCACAAATTTGGAACAGCAAATCACCCTTGGCTACAAGCACATAACTCGAGTACACTAGTTGATCAAGAGTTGTTTGATTGTAGCCTCTTATTACAAATATCTAATTTTTTAAAAATCAATACTTTAATACTATAAAATAACAATAACACAAAAAGTATAGAAATTACATTAAAAATTTAGCAAAATTAAACAAACAAACAAATAGAAAACAAAATATTTAACATATTATAAAAACTCAGACCGCACTAATCAGTGGCGGAGCCACCTTTGAGTCAGGGGTTCATCCGAACCCCCTTTGGTGAAAAAGTATATTATTTATCTATGGTTAAAATAATTTTGTAGGTATATATAGTAGATGCCGAACCCCTTCAACTACTTCGTATCTATTTTTTCAGATTTTGAACCCCTTATTAAAATTCTGTCTCTGCCACTACACTTTATGAGATTACATTGAATATGTCCTTGTTGTTATTTATAAGGACGTAAACAAACTTTAGACGGGTCAAAACATGACTTGTGATTAATTTTCTTCGTTCTATCGCGTTAAAATAGAATAGATCCATCAACTTAATTAACACCCCGATCTACACTTCAGAAAGACCCAATATTCAACTTAGAGTCAAGTCGGAGAAAAATAAATACTGTATAGTATTTAATTGCTTATTTTCCAATAACCTATGTTCATGTTTACTTTGCATTTTTTCCTATATTACCTTAGGAATTGGAAAAATAGGAACATGACATGATGATAGTAGTAAAGTAAAAAAATTCGTTAAGAGTGTTCAAAATTTTTTACTGATCAAGATATTGCTATATCTTCTGCTATCTCATTAGTAATGCTACAGACGTATCATCGCCTTTGTGTATGGCACTTGGAAAAGAATGCGTTTAAACATCTTAGTCATATTTTTAGAGATAATGCATCATTTCCAAAAGATTTTAGCAAATTGCTTTATGATTATGAGTATGAAGAGGATTTCTTAAGTGCATGGCAGGAAATGCTTGACAAATATGATCTTGCGGATAACAGCTGGCTGAAAACCACATTTGCTATAAGAGAGAAATGGTCTATGACATACGGAAGAAATACATTCTCAGCAGGTATGCGAAACACACAATTAAGTGAGAGTTTTAATGGATCTTTAAGAGGATATTTGAAATCAGATTTGGATATTGTTCAATTTTTTAAGCATTTTGAAAGATCAGTCGATGATAACCGCACCAATGAGAATAAGTCTAATTTTGACATGACTCAAAGCATACCTATTTTGAAGGTTAAACTTCCTTTATTGATTCATGCTAGGGAAGTATACACCCCAACGATATTTGACATGTTCCAAAGTGAATGGGAAAGGTCATTATTGATTTCAGTAAATGACTTCTATAATGAAGGAGAGTTATGTACCTATAATGTTAGCACGCTTGGAAGTCTTAAGGAGCATGTCGTGACTGTTAAGAGATCAATAACTCAAGTTTCTTGCAGCTGTAAATTATTTGAATATTTGGGTATACTATGTAGGCATACTTTAAAGATCCTGGACGCATTGAATATAAAGGATAGGATTCCCATACAATATATACTAAAGAGGTGGACAAAAGATGTTACAAATATAAACGAGATGGATGCTATTCTAGAAGAAAAAGACATTGATCCAAAAGTTGAAGTTACTGCAAGGTATAGGCATTTATGCCATACTTTTGTCCAAATTTCAAGTGAAGCTTCATAATCTAAAGAAGGGTATGAATTGGTTGTAAATGGTGCGAATGAGATGATTGCGAAGCTGAAAGATATAAAGAAGAGAAAGGAATCACCTGATAAGTCAGCTCCAAGCAATACAACTCAAAATGAGCCCAGTGAAATAGTATTTATTGACAATACAAATTTTACAAAGGTGACTGGATTAAAAAGAAAGGAACCAACTCGTCGTTCTAATACTCGGCCAAAGAGTTTCACAGAAAAGTCCAAGAAGAAAAGTAGGACTTCATTGCCAAAATCTCTTCAATGCCAAACTGATCAGCAGTTAGATCACCTTCCACATTTTCAAGTCCCTTATACACCTTTATTAGATACATCAAACGCTATGGTATCTCACGACATCTCATTTATTTCTTGTTTATTATAATAATGTATATGTTATGTTTTAAATTATAGGACGTGACAGAAGGAAGCTTTCGTCCATTGTGTCCTTCTCAGTTGTCTCAAGGATATTCATCTAATGAAAGTTTGACTCAACTCTTAAGAGTTAGTGAACAGAATTTTTAATACTTTGCATATATATGTATATTTCTAATAAGTGATGTTATTCACCACATAATATATTAATTGCAGGATGTTTCATTTCCAAATTTTAACAAGTAGTCTCAACATTGATTGCGGTACCTTCATCAAAGCAGAGGTTACATGGTGATGGTGATTTAAGTGATTATAATCATGATCTCAAAGTTGAGATGTATACTTCTTTGGCATTGTTATTTTCTTTCATAGATTTTATTCCAGCGTGCAATTGAGTTTCGCATTTGTGAATTAAGTTTTTTCTTTCCATTTTTCGCGTCAAGGCCATAACCCACTCATGGTTGTTGAAATTTGTTTTCCCACCAGTTATTTATTTTTTTGGAACAATCTAGTGGCAGTTTATCGTCATCATATTGACAATTGATAATTTAATTGAGGTTTGGTTATTGTTCGTTGAGGCAATAACAGAGAGTTCTTTGGTGTATTTGGCTTGAATTTTTTAATTACGATCTACAATTTAATGCAAGTTTGTTGTGTTGCTTATTTGATTGTCAAAAGTGATTTCTTTTGGTGCATTTTGGCTTGTATTGCTTAGGCCTTAAAAAGTGATAAACAGTGAAAGTAAATGGGCAGAAGCTGTTTGCACTTAGTAGTTGAGAAACAATAATGGAGGAAATAATAATTTCCTGTTCTTGGTTAACTGAGTAAAACTAAGTTACTATATAGTTTTTCATCTCGTATTAACGAACACCTATATAATAATCGAAGAAATCTCTTACTCTCTCTTAACCGTCCGATAGCAAGAAACAAGAGCAATAATATTATTTAGCTGTAGAAATTTCTTGTGGCCATTGTAATGCACTTCAATTTTGTTAAGAAGTTGAATGTATAGAGAAATCTGGGAAGAGTTATTAAATAATATGAAAATAATGGAGTTTTTAGTTTGAAAGAAATTGGGTTTGTGATGGAAATTAATTAGTTTTTGGAAAGAATGTGAAAAAAAAAGTTGAAAAAAAGAAAACAGAGCAGTGATTGATCAAAAAGATCCTCTCCTATATACATGTCATTAATATGGAACAAAAAGAAATTAAAAAAGATATTGTAGCTTAACCATGGTTTAAGAGGTTGTTTTGGTTAAATAATTATTGACCCTTAGATCATTATGTGACAAATGGCAGCAGATTAAAGGGGGACTGGACCAACTGGATGGAAAAGGCACTGGATAGGAGCCGAATCCACTTAATTAACTCCCCGATCTACACTTCAGAAAGACCCAATATTCAACTTAGAGTCAAGTCGGAGAAAAATAAATACTATATAGTATTTAATTGCTTATTTTCCAATAACCTATGTTCATGTTTACTTTGCATTTTTTCCTATATTACCTTAGGAATTGGAAAAATAGGAACCTGGCATGATGATAGTAGTAAAGTAAAAAAATTCGTTAAGAGTGTTCGAAATTTACTAGAGCACATAAAAAAAATATTTAACCTATATATATATAATATAATTTTTTGACAAAATGTGTTCAATTGACTATCAAATATTGGCGAAAGACATAAACTATAAGGAAATTCTTGTGGACATACATAGGAAAGTTTCAAAGTCTACATAGTCAATACCAACTACCACTATTGTTAGTCTTGGCGCAATTTTTTCCAATTTTCTTTGGTCAAATTCTCACTATTTTTTTTTTATTTCGTTTCTTCACATGATTTTGCTATAAATTTACCATTTTCCTCAATTGCAATTGCATCAATATATTGGTTACTATTTTTTTCACACATTTGGTGCATAACACTAACATTCACTAGCCAAAAGAACCCTTAAAAATATGTCATCTTCATCAGCAGAATCGAAACTGGCCTTGGCCAAGACTGTTCTATCGACAGTAGGCTCTGTTGCTGCGACAGCCATGTTGGTTCGTTCGATATTCCATGACTACATTCCCCGAGAACTCCATGAATATCTCTTCTTTGGACTTCGAAACTGTTGGGTTTTAAAGGTGTGAACAGGAAATGAAGAGTTGTGAACTCTCCCGAAGAGTTGTGACCGTTTGAAAAGTTATGCATTTTCCAAAGTGTTGTGACCTTTCTGAAAGGTTGTTTTCTTTCTGAAAGGTTGTCTTCTTTCTGAAAGGTTGTGACCTTTACTCTTTGTTGGCTATAAATAGAGAGGTTTTCTCTCATTTTTTCTGCATCGAATTCTTCCCTTCTTTTGCATATATTTCTTACAAAACAAAATCTATCGATAGTGTCTGTGTGTGTGATTCGTTGCTGTCATTTTGAGTTCGTTGAAATTATCGAAGTTTGAGGTACCGCTACTTCTTTAATGGTTAATCCGTTTTATCTTGGGAGGAATTAATCTGCAACCTCGGGTACTTGAGGGGATTAAATTTCTTAAGGACACACAGTGGGTTCTGTGGACTCGGATAGTTCTTTGTGATTTTCTTTTCATCTTTTATTATTTCTGGTTTGCTAATTTAAATACAAGAGATAACAATCTTAAGAAATTTAAAAAGTTTCTGTATTTGAGGTTTCTGGAGATTAAAATCTTTATGGTTTTCTACTCTGTTTGAATTTCTAAAATTCATTCTATTAACGATTAAAAGAACATAAAAACTTTATCGTTACATCAGAAACAGCCTGTGTAAGGATTTATTCTTTACTGTTAGTATTTTACATACTAAAATTGTCTGCCATTTGCGACAGAAAAAAAAAAAAAGACTAATTCAAGTCAAGCAAATATTGGAACAGTAAGTGCTACAATAACATCGGTTGCACCCAATCGTTCAACTGCTGCCTTAGCACCGGCTGAGAAACCTGCAAAGTTTTCTGGAGTCGACTTCAAGAGATGGCAGCAAAAGATGTTCTTCTATCTGACTACATTGAGTCTGCAGAGGTTCATTAATGAGAACGTTCCTGTTATGTCGGATGAAACTCCGTCTGAAGAACAATTCTTGGTAACAGAAGCATGGACACATTCTGATTTCTTGTGTAAAAATTATATATTGAGTGGCCTGCAGGATGATCTGTACAATGTGTACAGTAATGTCAAAACCTCAAAAGAACTCTGGGATGCTTTAGAAAAGAAGTATAAAACAGAGGATGCCGGAATGAAAAAGTTCATTGTGGCAAAGTTTCGGACTATAAGATGATAGACGATGGGCAATGCGTCACCCAAGTTCAAGAACTGCAGTCATAATCCATGATCTCCTTCTGAAGGTATAAATTTATTTAATACCTATGTTGAAAATATTAAGTTTATTCTTAATACTCACATAATTTTTAATGTAGGATTAGTTGTGAATGATGCTTTCCAAGTGGTGCCATTATTGAGAAGTTACGCCATTGTGGAAGGACTTCAAAACTACTTGAAACATAAGCGCAGGAGATGGTATTGAAGATCTCATGGTAAGGCTAAGAATTGAAGAGGATAACAAGGCCGCAGAAAAGAGGTCACGTGGTAATTCAGCAACGTTTGGAGTAAATATTGTTGAAGACGATCCCACAAAATCAAAGAAAAGAAAGAAAACATCCGTCCAAAGAACAATCCTCCTAAGAAGAAGTTCAATGGAAGTTGCTTCAATTGTGGCAAGCGTGGTCATAAGGCTCTTGAATGTCGGGGTCTAAGAAGGACAAGAAGAAGGATCAAGCAAATTTGGTGAATCGAAGGAGAGATGGACGATCTTTGTGCAATGCTTTCAGAATGCAATTTGGTTGAAAATCCAAGAGAGTGGTGGATAGATTCTGGTGCCTCATGCTATGTGTGTACCAACAAAGAATTATTTTCATCATATACTCTAGCACCTACAGACGAGAAGTTGTTTATGGCAAACTCCATCATTGCAAGGTGGAAGGCGGCAAAATCCTTTTAAAGATGACATCGGGCAAGGTGGTGACTTTGAGCAGGTCTCGTATGTTCAAATTGTGAAAGAACTTAGTTTCTATACCAGTTCTGACTAAGAACGGATTCAAATGTGTATTTGTTTCTGATAAAGTTGTAGTCAGTAAGAATGAAATGTATGTAGGAAAAGGTTACCTCACTGAGGGCCTCTTTAAACTCAATGTAATTGCAGTTGATATGAATAAAAATTCTGCTTCTTCTTACTTGCTTGAGTCTAAATGTTTATGGCATGAACGTTTGGGACACGTTAATAACAAAATCTTGCGAAAACTAATTAACTTAAATGTTTTGCCTAAATTTGAGTGCAATAAATCAAAATGTCAAGTTTGCGTTGAATCTAAGTATGCTAAGCATCCTTATAAGTCTGTTGAAAGGAATTCATATCCCTTAGGCCGATTCACACGATATTAGTGACATGAAGTCAACGCCAACACGTGGTGGAAAAAGTATTTCATAACTTTTATTGTGATTGCACTAGATATTGTTATGTCTATTTGCTAAATGGTAAGGATGAAGCAATAGACGTATTTAGGAAATATAAAACTGAAGTTGAAAATCAGTTGGATAGAAAGATCAAAATGATCAGAAGTGATAGAGGTGGAGAATATGAATCTCCATTTGCAGAAATATGTTTGGAAAATGGAATAATCCATCAAACTACTGCTCCTTACTCTCCCCAATCTAATGGAATTGCGGAACGGAAAAACCGAACTTTAAAGGAAATGATGAATGCCTTACTTATAAGTTCAGGTTTACCACAAAACTTGTGGGGGGAAGCTATCCTTACAGCAAATCGAATACTCAATAGAGTGCCTCACACAAAGACACATGTTATTCCATATGAGAAATGGAAAGGTAGAAAACCCAACTTGAAATATTTCAAAGTGTGGGGGTGTCTAGCCAAAGTTCAGGTTCCTATACCTAAGAGAGTGAAAATAGGGCCTAAGACTGTGGATTGTGTATTCATTGGATATGCCACAAATAGTAAGGCATGTCGATTTTTGGTTCATAAGTCCGAACATCCGGATATTCATGATAATACGGTAATGGAATCAGATAATGCTGAATTTTTTGAACATATCTATCCGTATAAAACTAGACTTGAGTCATCTAGTGGGGGGTCTAAACAACCTCGAGAAGAACCAAAAGATAATGAAACCAATGAAGAGAGTCCAACGCGATGGCGTCAAAGGGCGACTCGTCATTTGGATTTGATTTTGTAACATTTCTACTTGAAAGTGAGCCTCAAACATTCAAGGATGCGATGTTGTCTAGCGACTCAACCTCTTGGAAGGAGGCTGTCAATATGAGATTGAATCAATCTTAAGCAATCATACCTGGGAGTTGGTTGATCTTCCTCTAGGGAACAAACCCTTGGGTTCAAAATGGATTTTCAAAAAGAAGATGAAAGATGATGGAACTATTGACAAATATAAAGCAAGACTTGTTATCAAAGGCTTTAGACAAAAAGAAGGTCTTGATTATTTTGACACATACTCGCCAGTAACTAGGATTACTTCAATTCGGATGTTAATTGCCCTAGCTGCAGTATAGAGTCTTGAAATCCATCAAATGGATGTGAAAACCGCTTTCTTAAATGGAGAGCTAGAGGAAGAGATCTACATGGAACAACCTGAAGGCTTCATAGTTCCCGGTAAAGAAAAGAAAGTATGCAAACTTGTTAAGTCACTTTATGGACTAAAACAAGCACCAAAACAATGGCATGCAAAGTTTGATTAAACCATGTTGGCAAATGGATTTAAGATCAATGAGTGTGATAAATGTGTTTACATTAAAGACACTCCGAATCAGGAAGTTATTGTATGTCTATATGTGGATGACATGTTGATAATGAGCAAGGACATTGCCAATATAAAAGCTACTAAGCGCATGCTAGCTAGTAAGTTTGATATGAAAGATCTAGGAGTTGCCGATTTGATATTGGGAATTAAGATTCACAAAACTCCTAACGGTCTAGCATTGTCTCAATCTCATTATATTCAAAAGGTACTTGAAAAGTTCAAGTATTTGAATTTCAAAAAGGCAAAGACCCCAATTGATGTGAACCTTAATCTTGCAAAGAATAAAGGTGAAAGTCAGTCTCAATTGGATTATGCCAGAGTATTGGGAAGTTTGATGTATGTCATGAATTGTATACGACCAGACATAGCTTGCGCTATAAGTAAACTAAGTCGATACACAAGTAATCCCAATCAAAATCATTGGTTGGCAATGAAGAGAGTTTTGGGGTACTTAGAAGACACTCAAAACTATGCTTTGCATTACAACAAATATCTAGCAGTTCTTGAAGGATATAGTGATGCAAATTGGATTACTGGGTCAACTGAAACGAAATCCACGAGTGGATATGTTTTCACTATTGGTGGAGGAGTAATATCTTGTAAATCATCCAAACAAACATGTATAGCTCGCTCTCTGATAGATGCGAATTTATCGCCTTAGACAAGGCGGTGAAGAAGGCTGAATGGCTCGAAATTTCTTAGAAGATATTCCGTATTGGCCCAAACCAATAGCCCACATATGCATACAACTGCGATAGTCAGTGATAGGAAGAAATTTGGAAGCGTTATGTATAACGAAAAGTCTCGTCATATAAGACGAAGACATAACTCTGTTAGACAACTACTCTCTAGTGGAATTATCACAATTGACTATGTGAAGTCAAAGGATAATGTGTCGGATCCACTTACAAAAGGCCTAACTAGAGAAGGAGTTGAGAAATCATTGACGGGAATGGGACTATGGCCGAGAATAAGTCATCGTGGCGGTAACTCTACCTAGAAGACTGGAGATCCCAAGATCTAGGTTCAAGGAGATAAAACAAAGTCATAGATGACGGTTCAACATTGTCAAAAATTATTTTATATCCATTCTCATGATGAGACAATATTCAGTAACCAGGATAAAGGCATAAGGACTTTTTTAATGGTTTCTAAGTTTGATACAGGGTATATCAAATAGTGTATCTAGGGGATAACACATTTAAAAACCACCTATGTAAGTGTGAAGTGTAAGCCGCTTCAAAGAGAATCCGGTAAGGCCAGTTCTCTCAGCACTTATTAACCGAGATGTGTTCATGGCTGAAACGAACAAAACAATGAGAACTAAAAACAGTTCAAGGGTTGATTGTTTGACTTATGTTGTCTAGGTATACACCAAAGCTCGACGGTTCAAAGATATCAAATCTACCGATTGACCGAGTATATCCGATATATGTTCACTACGAAAAGTTTAAAGGGAAACCTACTTATCCAGATGCGATTAACCTTTACTTACGAATCAGACAATTTTTCATACATATGTTTTAACAATAGCCATTCCCTATTCATGTGGTGAATTGTTGGGTTTTAAAGGTGTAAACAGGAAATGAATGGTTGTGAACTCTCCCGAAGAGTTGTGACCGTTTGAAAAGTTATGCATTTTTCAAAGTGTTGTGACCTTTCTGAAAGGTTGTTTTCTTTCTGAAAGGTTGTCTTCTTTCTGAAAGGTTGTGACCTTTACCCTTTGTTGGCTATAAATAGAGAGGTTTTCTCTCATTTTTTCTGCATCGAATTCTTCCCTTCTTTTGCATACATTTCTTACAAAACAAAATCTATCGATAGTGTCTGTGTGTGTGATTCGTTGCTGTCATTTTGAGTTCGTTGAAATTATCGAAGTTTGAGGTACCGCTACTTCTTTAATGGTTAATCCATTTTATCTTGGGAGGAATTAATCTGCAACCTCGGGTACTTGAGGGGATTAAATTTCTTAAGGACACACAGTGGATTCTGTGGACTCGGATAGTTCTTTGTGATTTTCTTTTCATCTTTTATTATTTCTGGTTTGCTAATTTAAATACAAGAGATAACAGAAACATGTTCACCAAGTTCTCAAATCAGCTAACGATGGTGATTGACGAATTTGATGGTCTTGTCAATAATGAAATTTATGAAGCTGCTGAGACCTATTTGGGCAGCAAGTTATCACCTAACATCCATCGACTTAAAATCAATAAGCTTGAGAAGGAGAAAAACTTCAACATTGCCATGGAACGTAATGAGGAGGTAATGTCTTGCACATATAAAATTGCATGTCATGTTACTTGTCATCTTAAAAGGTTTGGTCTAAACTAGAAGCCATATGTTACTTGGACTCTTTAAAAAATATTGATGTGTGTGTCAGGTCCTTCAAAAATTATGCTTTTTTGAGGATCCAACACAAAAGAGACAACATATTTTAGGGCCCGTTCCACCTAGACTAGAAGTAGTCTGATGTAGAGACTCTCCACATTAGACATGTGATATGGAACATACTGAGGAGGTAAAGTCTTGCACATATATATAATGATAATTGCATGTCATATTATTTGTTATCATAAAGAGTTTGGTCTAAACTGGAAGCTATGTTGCCTAAAGTCTTCAAAAATATTGACGGGTATGTATCAAATCCTTGAAAAGTTATGCAGAGGATCCAACACGGGTACAACAACATTTTTGAATGTCCGTGTCTGTCAGACATATGGCTCTTTTTCCTAATAATCCACCATTGGAATAGTGAAATTGGTCGCCTTTCTTTAAAATCCATACGTCTTGATTTGACGAACAATTGTATTCACGAGTTCAAGTAAGGTTCCACGTTTAATTTACCTTTATGATAATTTAATGTAATAGATAGCGTGAAGACAATGTCTTTTTTTAAATCTCAAGGGTTTAATTTCTTCCGACAGGTAACAGATGCTTATAATGGACAGACATTCAAGTGGATTTGGCTCTGCAGACAAACACAAGCTAAACACTTGTACAATCACAGAGACATGAATTCCACTCTAAAATCTGAAATCAGGTCCTTTGAGCTGACATTTCACAAGAAAAACAAGGACCTTGTCCTTAATTCGTATTTGCCTCACATCATGAAAGAAGCAAAATTGCAAAAACACGTAAACAAGACGATCAAGATTCACACTGTGGATTGCAAGAGAATGTAATTTACACGAAATGTGGAAGCCGGTGAATCTTAATCATCCAGCCACTTTTGAGACAATCGCGATGGAATCAGATCAAAAAGACATGATCTTGAAGGATTTGGAGAGATTCGTGAAGAGGAAAGATTATTATAGGAAAGTTGGCAAGGCATGGAAAAGAGGGTATTTGTTGTTTGGTCCTCCAGGGACCGGAAAGTCTAGTTTGATTGCTGCAATGGCGAATTATTTGAACGTTGATATATATGATTTGGAGTTGACTTCGCTGAGGGGAAACTTGGAGTTACGGAGGTTGTTGGTTGCCACAGCCAATAAGTCCATTTTGGTGGTTGAGGACATTGATTGTACCATTGACTTGCAAGATAACTTGGCTAATCGAGCTACTGTTGTTCATTCAATTAATGGTTTTGGTATGAAAGAAAGCAAGGTAAATTAGTCTTTTATTTTTCATTTCCTTACTATTCCTACAAGTTGTAGACACAATAAAAAGTTAGGGCTATGTATTTTAGTAAAATAGCGTAATACATAAGCATACACTCAAATTTCACCTCAATTGGCAAGGAAGCACTTCAACTTTGGTAGTGCACATCTAGACACTCCAACTCGTCTCTACTGCGTCTCATGGACACCCAATGCTGACGTGACACATAAATTTGGAAGTGTCTAGATGATGATGGTGTAAGTTGGAGTGTTCAGCCTACACATGGGAGAAGAGTTGAGGTGTCTAGATTTGCATATTCAAAGTTGGAGCGTTTACTTGTCAGCTGAGGTCAAACTTGAATGTCTGGTTGTGTATTCTGTCATTTTAATTTATGGGGTAGTATGACATTTTGGATTTGGTCGTTATACTTTCCATGACTACACCATTTTGTTTTGTAGGTGACATTATCAGGTTTACTGAATTTTATTGATGGATTATGGTCGAGTTGTGGAGACGAAAGAATCATAATTTTCACAACAAATCACATAGAGAAACTCAACCCTGCATTGTTGCGACCTGGTAGAATGGACATGCATATTCACATGGCATATTGCACACCTTGTGGCTTCAAACTTCTTGCTACCAATTACTTAGGGATTAAAGATCATAAATTGTTCAAAGAAATTGAGGAATTGATTGACATAGCCAATGTGACCCCAGCAGAAGTGGCAGAGCAATTGTTGAAGGAAGATGAAGTTGAGAATTCCCTTAAAGGGTTGATTAATTTTCTTCACAAAAAGATAAAAGAGAATGAAGAGGTTAAGGCTAAGAAAGTGGAAATAACACAAGTGGAGTCTGTTGATGAGAAGAAGGAAAATATTGAAAAGGAGATTAAAGAAAAGGAGGAAGAAAAGGTATTACCAAGTGGGGAAAATACTTAAATCCACATAAAAAAAAGTTTGTCTAATCCAATTTCACGCGGTGTAGCGCCTCATTTGATCTATATAAATAATAAAAAAGCATATCTGGTAAATTGTACAATATTATACGAGAACTATACTGAGAGAATCCCTGTCACTTAATCATGATTAGAAGATAGTTTATATAATTTTGGATGTATTAATTAATCTAAATTAAACGACTAAGTTGTATGTCCCCTTGAGAATATTACTTTATATTCGCACTAATTTATATAAATAAAATACGTACTAGTGTTATTATATTACGTTTACTCAAATATAATAAATATTTTTACTTAAATGTCCTCTATCAGAAAGTTTCAAAATTTAACTATTAATACTCAAAAATGTAATGAACTCAAATCCAATCGTAATAGTAACAAACTTCTCAACCATATTAACAAGACTAGAGTTCAATTACAGATCCACAAAGTAAATGCAACAACGCAACCAGCAAAAACCCAAACAGAATCGTAGAGATACTAAACATAAGAACTAGGGAATTGATAGACGGTAGAAGGGACATGAGAAGCTTAGACTCAGAATTGGCGATGAGAAACGTAGGAACTGTCTTTCACATAATTCATGATGCCCTCTGATAGTGATGCCCTATTCTATTTAACGACAACCAACAGTACCCTTAGTCTAGATCCCAAATTATCCTTTGTGAATGCCTGGCCCGATTGTAGACCATAGTAAGAACACGAAATAAAGGCAAACTAAGTTGTAGTCCATCTCTGGCATCATTGTAGACCACCACCAAATATTTAAATTTAATAAAATCAATATACTTTCCATCTTGCAGCCCAGAATTTCCCCTCCATGACACATTGTCACGCCTAGGCATTTGTACATTATCCTTCTGCCGCTGCCCAGAAACCCATTTGTTTAAATGGATAATTCTAGTTGAACTTCCTACAACATCACCATTAATAACAACAAAAACAAACCAATGAGTTCTTCTAGCAAACCAATTATGGAAAAGTCCATATAAACAAATCTTCAAGGACCAGTGATGGGTAGAGATAGATAGTACTTCGTGCGCAACACTATGTCTTCCAAAAAATTTCATGGGGCCAGTGATGCCAATTGGGGGCACATTAAAATGAGCATCAAAGTTTTGAAGCCCTATAGTAGAACTAAGTAATGCAATATGATTCTTTCTAACAAGCACTAGGTAGCAATTCTTAATTTTCTCGTCAAAACTAGTGTTGACATCGGGATGCAAAACTGATGTTTGCTTGAAGTTGTCTGCCAAAACGTCATAGTTTACATAATAATATTCCTCAACGACTAGTTCATATACGATTGAAGGATGCAATGTAGTTATACATAACACATGGCCCATTAGAAAAGTAGCAATGCACACACCATGTTTGTCCGGGATCCCACACTCTACTCATAGAGTTTGAATCTGCATTTAAGAAAAATTTGCAAGGACAACCCAACAATAATAATTCCTCTGCGTTCTCTATAAAATCTGTTAGAGCCATGAACTCGAAACATATTCTTGGATCCCATACACAAAGATCCATTGCAATCACATGAATGGTTATAATAAATAAATTAGTAGCAGGAACCAATGGAAATTGACTTGAAATATTTTGATCATTGAACGCCCTGGTGGATTTTTCATTTTCAGTGTTAGGAAGTATTTTAACAGAATGCATTGAACTTGTCGAGATATTGAGATACAGATTTTCATTACCCACAGGTTCCATGTACAAATCAGAAAGATACCAGTCTACGAAGGTCTCCGAATCAGTTTTCAATTTAGGAGAGCCACTAGCAAGAGAGTTAACATCTGCATACCTCATTGACATATCTCGTTTGAGATGTTCATTTGGCCTAACAACTTCTGGACCATCAAAAGGAACTAGGAGTGATACCCGGGGTGCAATTGACCTTACCTCCTTTAATTTAATGCCGTGAGAACTTTCATCGAGTACTTGGATGGTTACTTCAGGTTGCAAACTGTCATTTCCAAGGATGCTTGTGTCGGACACCTTTAAACCTACAAGTGCAGAGGGCTCTTCATCATGGAAACTAGCATTAGGATCATGGATGTCGGGGGTACGCTGTTGTATATGAGATTTCAACAAACTCTGGAACCTTGGTCACGACAGAAGGTTCATGTACCAAAGAATCTATCTTAATTGATTTGGATCTTCCATTCCGAGGAGTTACTATGTTGTCAAGAGTCTTAATACCAGAAATACCTCTATTAGTGAATTTGCAGGAATCTACCCTACCAGACAATTTATCAAACACATGGTCTTCTTTTGAGGTTTGAGTTTCATAGGCAGACCTAAATGCAAATGATGTTTGAAAATTTCTTAGAACAGTTGTCCGCACCACTGGATATACTTTGGTTTGGTGGCTAAAATGTTGAATAAATTTCTCCTTGAAATGCATCCAATCGAAAAACTGTTTGTTGCGAAACAACCAATTGAACCATGTTAGAGCTTCACCCTCAAGTTAAAAGGAAGGAAGAGGTAGCCAATACTCCTCAGCAAAGCCAAGGAAGGCGAAGTACCGCTCCGCTCGATAAAGCCAGCCCTCTGGATTGCCGGTGCCACTGAATCGATCCAATATCACCACTTCCATTAGAGTACGAAAATGAAAGCACCAATGTAATGAACTCAAATCCAATTGTAACAGTAACAAACTTCTCAACTATATTAACAAGACTAGAGTTCAATTACAAATCTACAAAGTAAATGCAACAACCCAGCAAAAACCCAAACAGAATCGTAGAGATACTAAACATACGAACTAGGGAATTGATAGATGATAGAAGGGAGATGAGAAGCTTAGACTCAGAATTGGGGATGAGAAATGTAGAAACCGTCTTTCACATAATTCACGATGCCCTCTGATAGGGATACCCTTTTTCTATTTAACGACAACCAACCGTACCCTCAGTCTGGATCCCAAATTATCCTTTGTGAAGGCCTGGCCCGATTGCTTTTATTTGGCCCAATATCTATTTGTGTGATATCCTTGTTGGTATCCCTATTGGGCTCGGGGTGATTCATAAAAAAAATTAGACGATAAACCCAAATAGTTTTTTCCATCGGCGGCAAATTTGTCATCAAACCGGCAGTACCAGCAAATTGATTAATGAAATATACAAAATCAGCGGCATTTATTATTGTTCGATTTGGCTCTGTTCAGCAATTGATTAATGATATGCACGAAATCGGTTGCGGGGTCCAGCCCCATTATTCCATTATTGACTTCAACAATTGCTGCATGCAACTTGTCAATGGTTGGCAAATTGCAGTGGCAGCAAATGTTGAGAAACACAACAATTATAAATTTTCGGTGGCACAACGTTGACATATTGTGTATGGTGTTTAAATTTGCAATTGTAAATTTCTTCTATAAAAAGAGCTTATTAGCTCATTTGTAAGAGACACCAATTCACAGAGAAAGAAAAATATAGAGAGCTGTGAGATTTTCATAGACTATACTAGAAAAATAGTCTATGAAGAAAAATAGAGTGTGAGCGATATTTTAATAAGATGGAAATCAAAAGAGTATTATTCCTTTTGTGTGTGTAGTAGTCACTTTGAGTATTATATTTTTGACTACACAATGTAAAATTCTTTACTATAGTGATATCAGTTGCTCCACTTGGCTCGTGGTTTTTCCTTTATTTAGAAGGGTTTCCACGTAAAATTTTTGATGTCATTATTTTCCCATTTTATTTCCATTACTTTTACCATATATATTTTTGTGCTTGTCTGCATTTTTCCAACAAACTAGTATCAGAGCCAATGTTTTATCTGAGTATGTTCTGTGGTTGCAGCACAGTCTGAACTTTCACATCAGAAAAGATTTACTTTGGTTTGCAATAACTATATTTTTTGGAGATAAACAATGGAAGCCAACACAAGTAAAATATCGAATGGTGTTAATTATGCCATTTGGAAGGGGAAAATGGAAGATCTACTCTATGTCAAGAATTTTTATCAACCAGTCTTTACCACTGTAAAGCCTAATAATAAAACAGATGAAGAGTGAAATCTGTTGCACATACAAGTTTGTGGCTTAATTAGGCAATGAGTTAACGATAATGTGTTGAACCATATTTTTGGGGAGACACATGCTCGAACCCTATAGGAGTATCTTGAAAGTTTGTATGCTTGGAAGACTGGCAACAACAAAATGTTCTTAATAAAGCAGATGTTGAGTTTAAATGATGGTTCTCCGATGACACACCATCTGAATAATTTTCAGGGGATCATGAATCAATTATCTGTTATGGGCATCAAATTTGATAAAGAAATTCAAGGATTGCTTCTAGTTGGTTCCTTACCAAACTCTTGGGAAACATTTAGAACTTCATTGTCAAATTCTGCTCCGGATGGTGTGATCTCAATGGATTCCGCCAAGAGTAGTGTCTTGAACGAATAGATGAGAAGAAAATCTCAAGGTTCTTCTTCGTCGGATGTCCTAATAACTGGCTCCAGGGGGAGAAACAAAACTCGTGGTTCTCAAAATAGAGAACAAATAGGAGCAAATCTAGAGGCAGGTTTAAGGATATTGAGTGCTATCATTGTGGCATGAAAGGGCACACAAAGAAGTTCTGCAAGAAGTTGAAGAGGGAGAACAAAAACAAAGAGAAAATTAAAAAAGATGGCAATGAAAATTGCCTAGTCACCGTCACCACCGAAGATCTTGTTACCGTCCTTGATGTGGATATGATAAATATTACTTATGATGAGTCAAGCTGGGTTGTGGACACTGGTGCCGCATCTCACGTGACATCAAGAAAGGATTTTTTCTCTTCCTATACTCCTAGTGATTTTGGAACCTTGAGTATGGGTAATGAGATTGTTTCTAGGGTGGTTTGTATCGGTACAATTTGTTTGGAAACTAGTGTTGGAACTAAACTAGTTTTGAACAATGTGAAACATGCTCCTAATGTTTGTTTGCACCTGATTTATGTTGGTGTTTTAGATGATGAAGGATATGTTAGTACCAACAGTGGAAAATGAAAGCTCATTAAGGGTTCCTTGGTTGTGGCTCGTGGTAACAAACGTCGTGGTCTAGACTGGACTACGGCTTCCACTTGTGTTGATATGGTGAATGCGGTTGAAAGCGATAGCTGTTCAACGTTATGGCACAAGAGGCTTAGCCATATCAGCGAGAAAAGATTTAATGTTCTAGCCAAGAAGAAATTATTGTAAAATTTCAAAAGTACTAAATTAGAAAAGTGTGAGCACTACTTGGATGGTAAACAAAATAGAGTTTCTTTTAAGTCTAACCCTCATTCGAGAAAGACAGAGTTGCTTGAATTGGTGCACTTTGATTTATGCGGTCCAATGAAGACAAGAACATTGGATGATGCACTCTACTTTGTCATTTTTATTGACGACTGCTCGAGAAAACTTTGGGTTTATGTCTTGAAGACTAAAGACCAAGTGTTAGGTGTCTTTAAGCAACTTCAGGCTTTAGTTGAAAGAGAAACTGTAAAGAAACTGAAATGTATTCGTACTGATAATGGTGGTGAATTTTGTGGACCATTTGACGAATACTGCAAGCATCAAGGTATTAGACACCAGAAGACTCCTCCCAAGACTCCTCAGCTTAATGGTTTGGCTAAGAGGATGAACAGGACATTGATGTAAAGAGTATTCTTTCTGAAGCAAAGTTGCCGAACTCATTTTAAGGTGAGGCTTTATTGACCGCTGCACATGTTATTAATCTATCTCCTGCTGTTGCTTTGCAAAGTGATGTACCAAATAGTGTTTGGTATGGAAAAAATGTTTCCTATGACCATTTAAGAGTATTTGGATGCAAAGCTTTTGTACATGTGCCGAAAGATGAGAGGTCAAAGTTAGATGCCAAGACAAGGCAGTGCATCTTCATTGGATATGGCCTTGATGAATTTGGTTATAGGCTATATGATCCAATTGAGAAGAAACTCGTGAGAAGCCGTGATATTATTTTCATGGAGAATTAAACAATTGAAGATATTGACAAAAAGGAGAAGCTAGAATCTTCAAGTTTTGATGGTATAGTTCATCTAGATGAAGTTCCTCACACAAGTATGCATGATGTTGTTGGGTATGATGATCATGGTGATGCCCATAATCATGTATCGAATCAACATGTCGATGTTGAAAATAACAATGATATTGTTATTGATGATCCTTTTGCTTATGAAGTTATGGACGAATCAAATATTTGCTTAGGAGGTCCACAAGACAGTGGGTTCCTTCTTCGCGCTATTCACCCAATGAGTATGTGTTACTTAGTGACGGGGGAGAACCTGAATGTTATGAGGAGGCCATGGAAGATGAGCACAAGGATCAATGGATTGAAGCCATGCAAGATGAGATGAAGTCTCTGCATGAGAACCACACTTATGAGTTAGTAAAATTGCTCAAGGGCATGAGAGTTTTGAGGAACAAGTAGGTGTTCAAAGTTAAAGTTGAAGAACACACTTGAAGCCCAGGTACAAAGCTAGATTGGTTGATAAGAGATTTGGTCAAAAGAAAGGTATTGACTTATTTTCTCCTATTGTGAAAATGTCCTCGATTCGTATAGTTCTAGGTTTGGCTGCTAGTCTTAATTTAGAGATTGAGTAGATGGATGTAAAGACGACTTTCCTTCACGGTGACCTAGAAGAAGAGATTTATATGGAACAACCTAAGGGCTTCAAAGTAGAAGGTAAAGAAAATTTTGTGTGCAAACTCAGAAAGAGTCTTTATGGCTTAAAGCAAGCTCCTAGACAGTAGTACAAGAAGTTTGAATCTGTTATGGGGGAGAAAGGTTATAAGAAGACTTTTTCAGATCATTGTATATTTGTACAAAAATTTTCTGACAATGATTTTATCATCCTCTTGTTGTATGTGGATGATATGTTGATTGTGGGCAAGAATACTTCCAAGATTGACTACTTGAAGAAAGAGTTGTGTAAGTCTTTTGCTATGAAAGACTTGGGTCATGCCAAGCAAATTTTGGGCACGAGAATTACTCGTCTCAGAGATGAAAGAAAGATTTATTTTTCATAGAAGAAGTACATTGAATATGTACTGGAGCGCTTCAATATGAAGAATGCTAAGTCTGTTAGCACACCTCTTGCTGGTCATATGAAGTTGAGCAAGAAGATGTGTCCTATAGCTAGGGAGGAAAAAGAGAGCATGGCCAAAGTTCCATATTCCTCCGTCGTCGAAAGTCTAATATATGCAATGATATGCACTAAACTTGATATTGCTCAAACAGTTGGTTCTGTTAGCAGATTTCTTGATAATCGGGGAAAAGAACATTGGGAAGTAGTGAAGTGGATACTCAGGTATCTTAGAGGAAGCTCAGATGAATGCTTGTGTTTTGGAGCATCAGATCCAATCTTGAAGGGCTATACAGATGTTGATATGGCAGGTGACCTTAATAATAGAAAATCCACTACTGGATATTTGTTTACTTTTTCAGGGGGGAGCTATATCATGGCAGTCGAAGTTGCAGAAGTGTGTTGCATTGTCTACAATTGAAGCTGAGTATATTGTGGCTACTAAAGCCGGCAAGGAGATAGTATGGCTCAAGAGATTTCTTCAAGAGCTTGCATCAGATGGAGTATATTGTCTATTGTGACAGCCATAGTGCAATAAACTTGAGTAGAAACTCCATGTACCATGCAAGAACAAAATACATCGACGTCAGATATCATTGGATTCGTGAGGAAGTGGAGAGTGAATCGTTTCACGTCAAAAAGATTCACATAAGTGAAAATCCTGCAGATATACTGACCAAGACGATACCGAAAGACAAGTTCGAGTTATGCAAAGAACTTGTGGGTATGAGCACTCTCTAAAAAGGATGAAGATACCTCCTTCCAGTGAATGGGACTGAAGGGGGAGATTTGTCGGGTCCAGCCTTATTATTCCATTATTGACTTCAACAATTGCTGCATGCAATTGTCAATAGTTGGCAAGGTTGGCAAATTGTAGTGGCAACAAATGTTGAGAAACACAACAATTATAAACTTTCGGTGGCACAACTTTGACATATTGTGTATGGTGTTGAAATTTGCAGTTGCAAATTTCTTCTATAAAATGAGCTTATTAGCTCATTTGTAAGAGACACCAATTCACAGAGAAAGAAAAATATAGAGAGTTGTGAGGTTTTGTAACAAACCCAATAACAAGACCAACTCAATTCAAATTCAAACAATCGACAAATCTATTTACTCGTAATTGGAATTACAAAGAAATTTAAGAACTAAATGGAAATTGAAGAACACAAGTAGCAGAAAATGGATGAGAAGCAGAACTCATAAAAAAGGGATGAGAGGACCAGATATTTTTCTCAACATATTACATAAGTCCAATTTGCTCTCCCAAGTCGTATTTATCAACCCAAATCCCAAACATAGTCTCTTAATTCGGTGTTGGGCTGTTTTGCCCATATTGGCCCTGACCCGTTCATAACAATACTCCCCTCCTCAATAAGAACCTTGTCCTCAAGGTTCAAGGCAATAACAATGAAAATAGGACGCTCCTCACCAACTGTCTCACATAATGATACGTTGTCACTGAATCCCTGAACCACCTAAATAGGTTGAACAACCTTGAACCATTTACAAGTCACAATACTTATAACAGAGGTCCACTCAAAAGCACATATGCAATTAAAATTGATCATTGGACAAACAATAGTATCAACCCAAAATGAGATCTCATCGGTAGAATACATCAATGCCAAACATGAATATGCACATTGGTCAGTTGACACATTTTGATGCTCCAATATCTCTTCAATAGTTAATTTTTTTAACCCCATGCACCAAGTGGTTCCTTCAATGACATTGTGATTTTAAGCACTGCCAGAAACATATAATTAGTCCCAAATAAAATCAGATCACGACTCACTAGTTGGGTTGAAGTTCTTGCACTCAACATATGCATGTTCTTAGATCCTAATGCACATACATCAGGTAAAAATTGCCATCCACTGTCATGTGACAAACTCAGCCACAAATAAGGAAATACAGATAGTCCTTTTAATGTCGTCTTCCTCCTTTCTGTAGATTGAGTATTCCCTATCAAGTGAGAATCATAAAAGTAATTAAAAAGTAGAAAAATAGTAACAATAAATTCCAAAAATGGGTGTGCGTCGATGGTTTCTATACGATCATTTCGGTGCATAATTTTGGAATTGATTACCGGATCCCATACACAATTAACCTTCACCGTTCCACCAAGTTTAACCATGAACAGATTCACACTAGGATCGACATGAAAGAGACATTCAGCATGTCTTATTCCCTCATTAAATTTTACATGTTTAACATCATTTCTATCATTATCAGATTGTATTTCTCTCTTTGAAATATCACCCTTATTCTCAAAAAATAGTTATTGAAGATATAGATTCTCCAGTATTGTAGGCTTCATGAAAATTGTGTCGACATACATGTCTTTAGATGCCACCAAATCATTTTTCTGTCTAGACAAGACACTATAAAGAGGGTTGGCATCAAAATACCTCATTGGTAGGGCGTGGGCGGAATGTGCCGCCGACACTATACAATCTCAACCACCAAAAGAAATTAGAAAACATGCTCTGTTTCTAAAGTGGAATTGCTGAACGATTCCCGTTTCTTCGGGTGTTTTAACGAGCACCACACCTAGTAAGGACATCGCGTCGAGCACTTGGTCCATCTTTGAATTGCCTGATTCTATAGCTAGGATGTGGCACGACAACATCTAGAGAAACCAATTGTGAGAAGCCCCTTCCCAAGCTATTTTTTAGTCATTTTCGCTGCTATAAGAACTTGAGCACCTAATGGCAAAAATTAGGATGCCGCCACCTTGAACCCCAATACTAGGACGATAACCATTCTTATCAAATTCTGTTGCAGATAAATGATGACCATACTTCATAAGCTTGAACACGAATGGAATGAATAGAGAAATATGTTGTCCAGTTTCAAACCAATGACAAGTGGGTAAGCCATCTGTCACACTCTCACACATTGCTAGGTCCCCAAAATTGGCTAACAACGACTGATTGAATATGAATGGAAAAAACTCGGCAATCGCAGGAACGATATCATGAGGGATAAGGGAGACGTATCCATCAACTCCTATTAGTTCATCAAAATCAGATATCAAAATCTCATGAGAAAAAAAATTGTCTGTCACAACAAGCTGCAAATCTGCAAATTGGTATTGTAGGTCGAACTCATTTCATTGGAGACTTCCATCAAACACTATGTATGTTTTAATTTCGAGACATTCATCTTCCTCGACCATTGATTTCCTAGAGTGTTTATCATTTGGATTATCAATGTCAGCGCACCACGTAGGTTTGCTTATCACCTGAGTTACCTGTAAAGGAATCTGCAACCCTACTAAATCATCCGATACCAAGTCAAAAGCCATGTCAAATTCATGGACTGAGTCTTCAATCTGGTGAGAACTTTCATCAAACACCTGGTCTGGATGGCCTGAATGTTCATCTCCTATGACAAAATCTGTCCCAGCTAAAAGGAGGTTATATCGATCAAAGTGTCAAATGTCTCAAGATGTACCTCAAAATTATTTGCAATGCTTGATTGTCCATCACCCAAGGCAGAGGCGATTTCTTTGCTAACCCTCGTAGAAGCACTGTCAATTGCATCTTCTATTGCAACCTCTGGAATTATTGTTGGTGACAAGCCCGTGATATTGGAAATACTGGAAGTTGTGATATGGGTGTGGTCAAGTTGCTTAGACATAACTGAAAAATTATCCAACACCTTCTGTAGCAAAGTAAGAATAGTCGTGATTTGTGATTGTGCAACTGGAGACTCTAGGGTGGTTCGTGCTCGAAAGCACAAAGATAACTTTTCCTTGAAATGCTTCCAATCCCAAAATTGTTTGTTGCGATACATCAACCGGAACCAATCAAGTGCCTCACCATCGAGATAGAAGAAATGAAGAGGTAGCCAGTCATTCTCCGTGAAACCAAAGTATGCGAAGTATCTTCGGCCCGAAAGATCCAGTCGTCTGGATTACCCATGCCGGTGAATCGATCTAAACCCACCATTGCCAATAGAGTACGAAAATGAAAGCACCAATGTAACAAACCCAATAACAAGACCAACTCAATTCAAATTCAAACAACCGACAAATCTATTTCATCAACTCGTAATTGGAATTACAAAGAAATTTAAGAACTAAATGGAAATTGAAGAACACAAGTAGAAGAAAGGGGATGAGAAGCATAACTCATAGAAAGGGCATGAGAGGACTAGACATTTTTCTCAACATTTTGCATAAGTCCAATTTGCTCTCCCAAGTCGTATTTATCAACCCGGATCCCAAACATAGTCTCTTAATTCAGTGTTGGGTTGTTTTGCCCATATTGGCCCTGACCAGTTCATAACAGGTTTCCATAAACTATACAAGAAAAATAGTAAGAAAAATAGAGTGTGAGCGATATTTTAGTAAGATGGAAATCAAAAGAGTGTTATTCCTTTTGAGTGTGTAGTAGTCACTTTGAGTATTGTAGTCGTGACTACACAGTGTAAAATTCCTTACTATAGTGATATCAATTGCTCTTCTTGGCCCGTGGTTTTTCCCTTATTTAGAAGGGTTTCCACGTAAAATTCTTGGTGTCATTATTTTCCCATTTTATTTCCATTACTTTTACCATATATATTTTTGTGCTTGTCCGCATTTTCTCAGCATCGGCGGCATCCATTATTGTCCGATTTGGCTCCGTTCAGCTAATTTAATTTTCCAGCAGACTAATTTTGAGTGAGGTAATTTTCCCCTAAAATTATCTTATATAATTTGTAAATTGACTCTTCTCTCGCTGCATAATGATAGCCTTAACTTACTTCAATCTCTTGTTTCATTGTTCAACTATTTATTGTGAGTTTCGTGCTTCAACTATCAGTCACTTTGTACTAAAATACTCATGGATGTTAAGTTAGCCTTCACAGGGAACAAGTTAATATTTGGTTATCTCAATATCAATGTGTATTTTGATACCAAGGGCGGATAGTTTAGATAAGTAAAGAGAACCATTGATGGTTGAGGTGTGAAACTTACAAGAAAAGTGATGGTTTAGGTGTTTTTTTAACCATTAACTCAACAAAAAAAAGGAGTATTAGTAATCATAATTTGAAACTTTCTACAATAGAAGAGCAAAAGCATAATCAACATGAGAATAAATAATTATCATTCTGTATTGGCGTGAAAGACTTCAATCTGAAGTCATTTTCGAAGTGCTTGGATTGAGATATAGTTGATGCATTGATTTTCCTACTATTCAAAGCAACTTTTTTACCGCCCCGTCTAAGCATTTGAAATCTATTAAGTTTCCAAATCCAAATCATTCCATCCACAACGGGTAAGAGTAATTTTTTTTTTTTATATAACCAAGAAATCTGCCTGTGACCCGCCTTTTGGACCAATCAAAGCCTTCTAGACTCTGTGGATAATGGGCGCGTCCCTCTACCCTACTCCACTTAAATACTGGGCTTCGCTCTGCATGGTGTGGGGCTTGAACCTGTGACCTAAGCCACAAATCCTCCACCTTTTGCCACTCGAGCTAGGCCTTGGGGCCCGGGTAAGAGTAAATTTAATATCTTTATTAGAAAAAATAAGGATTAGTATATTAGAGAACTTCTTCCGTAAGTTCTTTAATATGTGTTACTTGAGCTGGGGGGTTTTCGAAAACAGTCTCTACTCCTATGAGGTAGGGGCAAGGTTTCCCTGCCCACACCCCACCCTATGGGAACTGCACTGATATGTTATTTTTGTTGTTTATATTAGTGAACGTGACAACTATCATCTCCAACTATTGGTGTGGTTTTTGTTTTCTGATTATAGTTAAGTTGTTAAATATGAGATTGTAGTTGATGAATTGGAACTTGCTAATTTCATTTTCTTGTAGAGTTTTATTTCGGGAGGAAGAACATCTTAGTTTTATGCTGGAATATACCAAATCGATATGTACCATTGAATCTGTATCATTTGATTGGGAGAAATCTTCATATTTTTCTCTTTCAATTTGAAGGAATCTCAAACGTTAGAGACAAAGCGGAGATATTGCATGTTGATTAGCATTGTCATTGTGATCTGATGAGGTACATTAACTTATTCATGAGCTCATTGCTTTTCTTTATTTCGAACAAATTTATTGCATAGCGTGTTTGGTCATCTCAATCCGTGTGTTGAAATCATGAAACTAAGTAACTTTACTATATTTATAAAATAGTGTCAATATTTTGGGACTCTAAAAACCAAAAGACTCACATATGCTCCCTCCGTTCACTTTTACTTGTCTACTTTGAATTTGTACGTCCCTTAAGAAATAATGGTTGATATGTGTATTTTACCACAATGCCAATATTAATTGATGATTACTCTTAGGTCTTGCGAGATGATTTGTGAAATAAGTAACTTATGCTGACGTTAAATGTATCTATTTTTGTCTATTCTTGATATATTAAAAGTGAAAATCTACTTTTGGAATAGGAATAGTAGACAGTTAAAAATTAACAAAGGGAATAATATATATACCGACTAAACTAGCTATTTGATGTCATGCTTGCAATGCTTAATTAGAAACTAACATCACATATAGAATTATTTATAGGAGTGTGAAGAAGTAATTATGGACATGGTTACAGAAAGCATGAAGAATCTGCAAATAAAATGTAGGAAATTGTTGTAGAATTATTTTCTCCTATTCAAGTTTTAAATGGAATAGGAGATCATTTTCTCATCTGAACTACGCATAAACAAAATACAATAATAGCAATACGAAATTCCAGCTAATTCTGTTTGTTCATCAATCAATATAATAGTACTCTTAAGGGGGACATACTACTTGATCGTTTACATCAGATTAACGAATACAAAATTATATAAACTATCTTCTAATCATGATTAAGTGATATGGATTCTTCCTCCTTATCTTAGATCCCATTTCCATTACTTTCTTTCTTCTCATTAACAAACTTCATTTGAGTTATTTCCACTTTCTTAGCCTTGTCCTCTTCCTTCTCTTCCATCTTTTGGTGAAGAAAATTAATCAACCCTTTAAGTGAATCTTCAACTTCATGTTCCTTCAACAACTTCTCTGCCACTTCTGCTGGTGTCACATTGGCTATGTCAATCAATTCCTCAATTTCATTGAAAAGTTTATGATCTTTAATCCCCAAGTAATTTGCAGCAAGAAGTTTGAAGCCTACTAATGCTTCAAGATTATGCTCTAGTGTTATTAATTGAATTTATGAATTTATCTAAATTTAATCTAGATTTATTTCCATAAACTCCGAAGTCTACTAATGCTTCAAGATTATGCTCTAGTGTTATGTGCCTAATGTGTGATAAAATAGTAACCAATATATTAATTCTCGAATTATTATTTTTTCCCGATCTACAAGAAGGTAAGGGGAAATAGGGTGCAATGGCAGTTTAGGAAAATGCAAAATTAATGGGGAAATCATGTGAATAAAAGAACAAAAATGGAGTGTGAAATTGGCGGAGGAAATAGGAAAAATTGTACCAAGACTTACAATAGTACAGTTAAATCTCCTTCAGTGGCAGCGTTTGTCTGAACATTTTATTGCTGCTATAGTGAGGTGTTGTTATATATGTGTATTGACATTTAACGTTTAAACATCGATTTAGATGTTATAAACAAAAGTATGCAAAAAATAATTTTAATGATTTTGTGTACCAAGAAAAAGGAATGTGTTTGTTAATCAATTTAACTTAAAATATAGAAAGAATATGAATGTAAAAAAAATAAACATTAGTAGCCTTTCCTTGTGAAGTTATGACTAGCATTGATGGATGTCACTTAAATACTATTTTTTTTCCTTTGAAATATCCGTACTTAAAATTTACTATTTGCATGACAAACTACTGATGATGCCACAAATATTCTAATGTTTTATTTTATTCATAATATATTTCTTACAAAATATTATTACACAATATTTGAGAATGATTGTTGTAGAGGGATAATTTTACAAAGAGTGTACTGATATAATGAATGCCATTGTTGTTATAGGTAGAATGTTATTATAGAGAAGTACAATATAATATGAAAAACCTATCTGAAGAAAAACATGTTGCTATAATAAGGGGCAGTTATATAGAGGTTTGACGGTAATTGGTATTGACTATGTAGACTTTGAAACTTTCCTATATTGTGCCCTGTAGACTTTGAAATTCTCCCCAACATCTTCTCAACTAAGGGTTGACACTGTGCGATAGATACTCTTGGTATTGAAGGGTACTCCAAGATATCTAAATGGCATGAACCCTTTTGAAAAAGCCTATCAGTAGTTGTTGGTCATCTCTTACTAGGGATGTCAATGGAGCTGTGCAGGCCGGGGTGGGTGCAAGCGGGTTGAGCTTAACCCGAAAAATTTTTAATCCGCCCTGTCATGCATGACAATTTTTTTCATTTTCAACCCGCCCCACCCCGCATGAACCCACTACACATAATTTTTTTAATATTTTCTTTTTCTAACTAAGTTTGATACTAAAAATAAATTCATTTTTCATTAAGTTGTATTTATTTTATAGGATAGTGACTTAAAAATATAATATATATTGAGTATTATAATTTTCAAAACTAAGCTTAGTTTGAGGTTTGAATCCCCGACCTCAAACACCAAAAGCGGACGGTGAACCAACATGCAATTAGTTTATTTGTGTCAAGTAACGTCATTTTGTTTTACATATATATACATAGTATTGATATATATATTATGTAAAATTTTCTGACGAAGCGGTGTCGCTTTACACCCCTCGCTAAACATAAGTCTGCCCTGTTGAACTCCCCTATTCTTTATATTTGCAAAGAAATAAGCAGAACTAGAATCCCCTAATTGGAGCCACCGAACTCTAGATTTCTGCCTATTTATGCTCTCCTCAATCATTCTCCATTTTTCTAGTTTCAATTTGAGTGACTTTTCCTGCTCAAACAAAATAGGGTCGTGCCAATGATCCCTCATTTGTTCTTGATGATCAGGTAGATCTTTCCTGCATTGGACTACCTTCTTATCTGCTTGAAGGAGTTTATTAGGGGAAATAAGGTGAGTTTGATAGCAAACTAAGCTCAAAGTACTAGAAATAAAATTTGGAATCCAACTATGGAGTACACTATGCTAAATATAGGAAAGTTTCAAAGTCATAGTCAATACCAACTATTACTATTGTTAGTCTTAGTACAATTTTTCCTATTTACTTTGGACAATTTCTCACTTTATTTGTTTTTCTTTCTTCACATGATTTTACTATAAATTTACCATTTTCCTCAATTGCAATTGTTACTATTTTTATTTACACATTTGGTGCATAACACTAACATCCACTAGCCAAAAAAACCTTAAAAAATATGTCCTCTTCATCAGCAGAATCGAAAATGGCCTTGGCCAAGATTGTTTTATCAACAGTAGGCTCTATTGTTCTGACAACCATGTTAGTTCGTTCGATAATCCACGACTGCATCCCCTTGGAGCTCCATGAAAATCTCTTCTTTGGACTCAAAAACATGTTCACTAAGTTCTCTCAGCTAACGATGGTGATTGCCGAATTTGATGGCCTTGTCAACAACGAAATTTATGAAGCTGCTGAAATTTATTTGGGCAACAAGTTGTCACCTAACATCCATCAACTTAAAATTAGTAAGCCTGAGAAGGAGAAGAATTTCAACATCGCCATGGAACGTAATGAAGAGGTAATGTGTTGCACACACATACACACATCTATGTAAATATAAAATGATAATTGCATGTTATGGTATTTGTAATCATAAAATTTTTAGACTAAACTAAAATTATGTTGCTTGAACTCTTAAAAGATATTTACTACTAAGAATACATGGATTAGTGGTGGAAAATTTTTGTAGCTAAACAACAATATCCATCACTACATATTATCAAAAAATTGTGCTAGATATGAGCTATTTAGCAACAAATAAGCAATAAAAATTGTAGCAAACAACAAATACCCCTTTTCCATGCCTTCCCTACTTTCCTGTAATACTCTTTCCTCGTCATGAATCTCTCAAATCCTTCAAGATCATGTCTTTTTGGTCTGATCCCATCGCAATTGTCTCAAAAGTGGCGGGGTGATCAAAATTCACCGACTTCCACATGTTATGTAAACGGAACATCTTTCCGTAACCCACAGTGTTTTTGCAATATTGCTTCTTCCATGATGTATGGCAAGTAAGAATTAAGGACAAGGGCCTTGTTTTTCTTGTGAAATGTCAACTCAAAGGAACTTATTACAAATTTCTCAGCCGA
Organism: Solanum pinnatisectum; assembly: GCA_035578085.1. NCBI lineage: Eukaryota > Viridiplantae > Streptophyta > Magnoliopsida > Solanales > Solanaceae > Solanum > Solanum pinnatisectum. Next base: position 3,694,642 of record CM069078.1, read on the forward strand.
ATCCATGTCTCTGGGGTTGTAGAAGTGTTTAGGCTCTACTTGTCTACTGAGCCAAATCCACTTGAATGACTGTCCATTATAAACATCTATCACCTGTTGGAATAACACCTTAAGATTAGAAAAAAACATCATCTTCAAAAGATCTATTATATTAAATTATTACGAAGGCAAAATAAATGTGGAAGCTTACCTGAGCACCCATGCATATAGAACAATTTTTCAAATCAAGATGTGAATTTTAAGGGAAGTGATATTCACTTTTCTAATGGTGGACTGTTAGAAAAAATTTCATATGTCTAATCTGGAGACCATAACCCTATTTATAATTACACATAGTTTGTTTGTTTCTATTTTGTTTGGTTTATCATTAAATTAGAAGTTGTATCAGCATATACTTTATGATTTTTCTTACGAACATTTAACTTTATGCATTAAGTTGACTACCTAACTACTTGTATTCTATGTTGCTCGGACCCTAAAAAATGTGGTTATACACGTGTTAGATTCTCCAAAAGTGCATAGCATTAGAAGAATCCGATATTTTCACTTGACAATCACTACAAAAAAACTGAAATTGGCTACAAATTTTATTGCTTATTTGTTGCTATATAGCTCATAGCTAACACATGTTTTGGATAATCTATAGTGACATATATTGTTGTTAAGCTACAAAATTTGTCCACCACTAATTCATATATTCTTAGTAGTAAATATCTTTTTAGAGTCCAAGCAACATAACTTTTAGTTTGATCTAAAACTTTTATTATAATAAATACTATAACATGCAATTATCATAATATATATATAGATGTGTGTTTGTGTGTGCAAATAATTACCTCCTCATTACGTTCCATGGCAATGTTGAAATTTTTCTCCTTCTCAGTCTGTGGATTTAAGGGGACAACTTGTTGCCCAAAATTTGAGCCTACTCTCAATAAAACCCTCTTGGCTAGGGCCATTTTCAATTCTGCTGATGAAGAGGACATGTTTCTTAAGGGCTTTTTGGCTAGTGGGTGTGTAACAACCAAATTTTACCAACTGGAGAAACCATATGCAAAACTAATTACTTCTAGTCTTCTACCCGAATCCTTTCCCTCCATACCCTTCTATCAGGGTCATGCCCTCAAACTCTATTAGCTGAATGCTTGTCACCTCCCCTAGTACTTATTAACCTGCCCTTACCTCTCCTAAGCTCTACAACGCCAATCTCTCACACATCCTCACTAGGGCGTTTGTGTATCTCCTCTTGACATATCTAAACTATCTCACATCTTGTTCTCCACGAAGGTCACTTCCACCTTGGCCCAAATGTTGTCATTTCTGACCATATCTTTCCTTGTAAGCCCACAAATCCATCTTAACATCCTCATTTCTTCAACTTTCATCTTCTGGATAGAGGAGTGATTGACTGGCCAACACTCCACCCCATACAATAAAGTCGATTTGACTCTATATCGCTTACATTAAAGTATAGTGGCACATTTTTATCACACTCCAGAAGCTAGACTCCATTTCAACTGCTCTGCAAGCTCTTGCTCCATTCTTCTTGCATGTCTGTAGCTATCAATCTGCAGGAGTAGTTCTGTGACCTCCTCTTCATGCCCTTGAAAATCTACTCCGAAAATCTTCCCCAATTTTATTAAATTTTGTTTCACCCAAGTGGATGTGTCTTTCTCTATTTCTTGAATTGTTTGTTATTGGTGAATTACTATTGGATCCGCTTCTTCAATCTCCCAATTAACGAGTTCATTATTTTGATTTTGGACTGTAGCTGAATTATCTTCCCTTTCGCTTCCGCTACTTAATTTCTCCATTTTCTTCCACTGGAAACTCTTCTTCTCCTCTTTTCAATAAGACTTTTTCCCCTTTTGAGCTCTCTGTCTCCATCATCACCATTGTTGCGTAAGAGTTTTCCTTCTCTAGTTCCATTATTGCATGCAAAGCTTTTTGTAGAACCATGGTATCGATGAAGTTGTCTTCTCTGATTGCTTCTGAGTTGTTTCCTCCATGTATTTTTATTAAAGATCAATAGTTCAGCTCTATCTGGGCTTATACTTCTTTTCTGGGCATAGTACTCTTGGGCCTAGAAAAGAGGCCTAAATCTGATCTTAAATTTAAATGAGTCATGTGCAAGTCACATGTCTCATTAAAACTTACCTCTACAGCTGTCTTTCTCTTACAACCCACATGTTGTTTCTGACCAAAATCCCTTAATTGATGGGATTCTAGTAAATAATTACAGCTTGCACTTTGGATTATCCTCTGGGTAAAACCTTGTGTTGGATTCAGCCTTGTTTCTTCTCCATTGGTTCCATAACCTAATTCTGGTGTTATTTCAAACTTGTGTTTACACTCCACCCATATAGGAAAGTGGTAAGTAATTCCGTTTCGTTCTATGGAGACCTCCTTGGGTATTTTCCTATCGTCGCTGGCCACCAGAATTCTTGCCCACTTCATGTGGTTTTTTAGCTTTGTTTCTTCCTCAGTTGCAATCCATCCTCCACAGACTTATCCAATTTCTTGGAAGACTTTCTGAGACCACAAGTGCAGGGGAATGCCTACCACTCTGATCCAAGTTACTTTGCATGTTAAGGAGTTTGGGATGCTTCCTGTTAAAGGGTTCCATTATTCTAGATGGAAGTTGCAGTTCTTCCATCTCCATTGCCCTTGTAAGGTTTGCTCCGCCATGTGTTTGTTTGGAAATTCGAACAGAAATGAGTCACCATTGAGCTCATAGATGTTGACACCAAATGCTTTCGTCCAGTTTGTTGAGGACCACCTTCTGATTTCAAGAAGTGTTGGCTTTTCTTTGAAACCCTCTCCGCAATAACCAACTACACATCTCTTGAGTAGGCTATCTTCCCTATCGTCCATTCTATCAGTCATTTTTATATTGCCATTCCTACTCTTTATCACAGCAGTTGTGATTGCCATTTGCTCTCTTGTACAACTGTTATTAAAGGGTACTTGACATCCGTCACTCTTGTAGGAGGTATCTGTACCTTTCTCTTTTGCCATTTAATGAACCTTTCTATCTTTAATGCAACATCCATCTACCCACCATTCAATGTTAGCTCTGGAATGATTAAGCCAGACTTTCCCCTCCATTTAATGTGATTATATTTATAAATCTCCCATGTTGATGGCTCTTTCTAGTGCAAAAAAGGTCTGACTCCCTTTCTAAAAATCTCCATCTCCTGATCTCATTCTTCTGATCTTCAGATGCCTCTTTCATACAAAAGCATATCCACTCCATAGCTTTTCTACTCATAGTGGACCTTCGCATCATCTTCCTACTCCTTTCCACCCATTCATACCATTCAGACTTGCCATTTTCCCACCTAGTGATATCGAATGAATTAAACCCTGCGTTGAAATAGATCCTATTGTCCTCCATCCTTTAAAATGTAGTTTCTGGCTCAGAGAAATGCTCAAAGAAGGAAAAAGAAATAGAGTGACCACAGAAGGTGATAACTCAGGGAGGTGAGAGAGAGGTTTTCCGGTAAGAAGTGTCGGAAAAGTGTCAAGAAAAGATGTTTCTCCCTCCTAGGAAGTAGGAGAGAGAAGGTTTTTGGTTTTCCTGCCTGATCCCCTTCAATTTGTTAAGGGCTTTCTAAACTTTAAATGTTGGGCTTTGTTGTATTCTTGAAGAGAATTGTTTGTATTTACCTCAATATGTATATGGACAATATCTCTTTAAAGAAAGTGGTTCGTTACACGCCTCAAAGTCATCTTCTTCAATTATATTTCCTATTATTTTTTTAACAAATACAATGTAGAATTAGTGTCTTCTATTCAAATTTAAATGGAATAAGAGATCCTTTTTTCATCTGAATTACTCGTAAACCAAATACAATAATAGCAATATGAAATTCCAGTTAATTCTGTTTGTTCATTAATAGTTGCCCAGCCACCTCTTCTGCTGTCACATTGGCTGTGTCGATCAACAATTCCTCAATCACTGCTAAAAAACAATAAACACCAACCTCCAAAAGAGATCAGAAAAAACCAACGTCAGGAGGTTGGTTTTTCAATCAAGATATAATTATATATATTCTTCCCAATTTTTCTTTAAGTAATATTATTCTTGAAAGTAATAAATATTGACTAGTTAATATACAAAAATTTAAGTAAAGAGTACATACACTGATACACATATTTCAAATATTGTGATTGTTTAAATTTAATCCATATTCATCACTAGGGTGTACAAAATCGAACTGAAAATTGAATCAAACCACAATTTGAGTCAAATCGGTAAAAAAAAACCGAATTATGGTTTGGTATTGAAAAAAAAAATCCAACTATATTTGGGTTGGTTTGGTTTTAACTAAAAAAAGTCAACTTGAGACCAAACCAACCCGACATTATATATAGAATGTTTAAAATTTATTTTATACCTAAAAGTGTTTACTTTGATGTAATTTCTAAATATTACTTATACGTTTTCATAATTTTTATCTTTTAACATATTTTTCAAGTTTCTTGAGACTTAGAATTTTGAATGGTCCAATAAAGGTTTTAGTCCATAGACATAAGTAACTCTAATAAAGCTCAATTTGAAATCAAATCAATACTAAGCTAACAAAATAAATTGATTCAACACTAAGAATGACAACAATTTGAATCTTTGTTCTTTAGTTTTACATTGGTTTAGACATTTAAAATACATACTCTAATTTTAATTTTTCTTTAATGCTTAATCATGTAGCCGATACTTATTAGACTTATTTTAGCATGATTTAGTACTTTTAAATTATGATCATTCCATTATGACTTTACAATATTTATTTTTATGATGATTTCATTATTATTTTTATTGAATATTTTAGTGTCATCACTCATCTCATATTTTGTTTTATTTTTCTCAAGAAACACCTTAGATAATTGTATTTTGGTTCGACCAAAGAAATATTAGGAGCACACGTTAATTATATGTTTGTATGCATACCTCACAGGAAAAATCCAAAAGTCTGAAAAAAATTCGAGGTTTATTAGTTTGGTTTGATTTAAAAATTTAAAAATTTGACACAATGATTTGGTTTGGTATTTGAAAAATCCGAACCAACCCGAGGTTGAAAAAACCCCGAGTTTTATTAGTTTGATTTGGTTTATAAATTCAAAAACTTTTACACAAATGATTTGGTTTGATATTTGAAAAACCTGAACCAACCCGGTCATGTATACCCCTATTCATCACTATTATGATTATCAAACTATATAAAAGATCACTTGATATGCTGGATATAGTATGCTGGATAAAGTGAGATATCTCAAATGACAAATTCTTTTATTTGTTCAAAAAATAATTTTTATTTATTCAAATTCTTAATATTAGTTCATCCCGAAATATTTAAAATATTTAAATTTAACTATATTTGAAATGAAAAAGTAAATTCTTTATATTGTCAAACTTTTTAGTAACAAAGAGTAAAGGAAAAAAACACAAATGCTTGTTAGATATAATTAGCCAAATTTTGTGTTCTCCATTTTCTTTGTTACTAAAAAGTTTGATAACATAGAAAAAAATAAAAATTATTACGATTATTTTCAAATATAGTTAGACTTAAATATTTTAAATATTTTGGAATGAGCTAATAAAAATTTGAATAAGTAAAAGATTACCTTTTTGAGTAAATAAAAAAATTAACTAATTAGTAAAAGAAACGCTTTGAACATGAGACGTCCACATATTTCTTATCTCTTCAAACTGTGCCTCTATCACTTCAAAAGTCACTCATTTGGTCAATAAAATATGTAGTGACGTTTGATTTAGTCCACATAGACTTTTCTTTTCCTCATTTATATGATATTAATAATTCAAAATTTAACGTAACATCCAACATTAATTAGTTTGTAGGTAAATAGAACTAGTCGTTGGATATTAATTGCCATCAGTTTCTTATCATAAATATGTTTTTCTTTTAGAAAAATATTTTGGATTGGCTCTATTGAAGATTATGTGAAAAAGGTGGACAAATTTATTTTGTCAGAAATTCAGGCCAAAGGGGAGATTTGTTGGGTATTAATTGTCCCGAGTTTCTTACCATAAATAGGTTTTTCTTTTAGAAAAAAGTTTTGGATTGACTAGTCATTTTCTTGTAGGAAAAGGTTTGGGACTCTACAAAAAGAGGTTTGTTCCTTCTAATTTAATCAATATTCACAATGTAGTTCTATGGGCTTTGAGAGTTTTGGTTAGGGGGGAGAATTTGTGGGATACAAGTTTGATACGCTATCACTAGTGTGAACCTCCCATTATTCTGAGTGAATTGGTTGATGTTATTTTTCTCTATATTTTGTACTCTCATATTTATAGTGGATTGCTCATTTCCTTTGTGGATGTAAATCGATTGACCGAACCATGCTAAATTTTTGTGTCTTTTGGTATATTTCTCGTTTGTCTTCTAATGACTCTATGAAATTAGGTCGATACTTCCACATATTATGGGTAAGGTAGGAGACATCTCTATTTTTCCCTGGGGGAATCTTTTGAATTCGCACTACTTAGCTTTCAATTCGCCTCTGACCATCAAATGAAATGTGAATAACCCGTCCTACTCTCACCTAATTATTTTACGGTCCTAACACTTGTTTCACAACAAATGCTTCTACAGATTCATAGTTGAGTGATTTTTAAGTTAGAAATTAAAGTTTAGTGACTTTTTGTGAAAAAGAGCTCATAGTTGAGTGACTTTAGAATTAAAAATCAAAGTAGAGTGATTTCTGAGGGAAAAAATACATAATTGAGTGAGGTTCTGAGATATTATCAATTTTAATAGAGCGACTTTAGAAGTAGTGGGAACAAAATTGTTGACTTACGACTTGTATAAATAAATCCAATTGTTGAGCAATTCCCTAGATGTTTCCAAATTTCCTCTTATAAATATAAATAAACCAATTATTGAGCAATTTCCTAGATGTTTCCAAATTTCCACTTATAAATATAAGAAAAGATACTTATATATAGCTCAAGCATAAAATCCATAAGGAAGAAGCATAAAATCCATGGCGTTTTTAAACTCATTAGCCGCTACCATTACAATAATCGGGGGGATCTTGAGCATCGTTATGTCAGTCAATAACAATCGAGCTCTTTTCTCTAAACTCAAGAAATTCTTATCAAAAAAGGCTACATTGGTGATTGATGAATACGCATTGAAAGATGATGAGAAGGTCAAAAATGAAGCTTATGAAGCTGTTGAGATCTATTTGTACAACAATCTGTCTCCCCAAAAATGTAAAGTCAAAGCAAGTAAGACGGTGAAGGAGAAGAATTCGTTCAAACTCACATTGGAACATAATGAGAAAGTAAAAGATGTTTATAATGGCCATAAGTTCAAGTGGATTTGGCTAGAATTTAAATGCTTTGATTCTATTCATAGATCTGAGATGAAGTCCTTTAACCTCATTTATCGAAAGAAAGACTATCAATTTGTCTTTGACACTTACTTGCCTCACATTTTGAATGAAGCAAAATACCAAAAACACATCTGAATACCCAATATATGTTACTCACCTATCTTTATTTACGCTTAGAGAGTCAATTAATTTTTTTTTATATATATTTGTTGAAGTTGTTAATATTGTGAGTTGTATGTAATACTTTGTATGTCATTTTCAAAAATGTGTTACTCTCTTTGTCTCAATTTATATGGCATAGATGAAATTTGAAGTCACCTGATTTTTTGTATGATTGTTAAATATTTTAAATTGTTAATTATTGTGATTTATGTAATATTTTTTTTGTACATTTTCAAATAATATGTGTTACTCCTCCTAACTCAATTCACGTGACCCAGATGAAATTTGAAGAGTCAACTATATTTTTATATGATTTTTAAATATTTTAAATTATTAATTGTTCTGATATATAGTATTTTTTGTGTAATTTTTAAATATCAAATCGAATATTACAAGAGACTAATTATTGTGATTTATAATATTTTTTAAATATAATTTTTATATCTAACAAATCAAAAAGTAAAGTAAATAAATAAATTGAAGCTGAAAAAATATTAATTTTCCAAAAAAACCCTCATCAATGAACAGTTGCCTGCTTCTAGCTGCCCCACAAATTTGGAGCAACAAATCACCCTTGGCTGCAAGCACATAACTCGAGCACACTAGTCAAACAAGAGTTGTTTGGTTGTAGCCTCTTATTATAATATAAGTAGTAAAGTAATTCTAATGTCTGACCTGCTGTAAATGTGAATCTTTTCAAGTCAATAATATATCAAAAGAATTAAGGTATTAAGAATAACTTATATCTAAAATTTTATATATTCAGAGCAAGATTTGAGTTGAAGTCCATTGAGATCTACCATTGAAGAGCTTCAAAGCTCAAAATTTTAATATGTCAAAATTCAGCGCGATCTATCCATTTGACAACATATAAATGATAAAGTTTGCACAAAGCTAAAAGCTTGGAATAAAATCATTATTGTCTTTAAGAATATCACAAAAAATTATCATTAAGAAAATCAGTTTCTTAAACATAGGCCAGTTTATCAATTCGGTAAAACCTATGAATAATTAACTAGAAAATTAAAATGTAAATAGTATCAAATTTTATCAATTTAGCATAACTTTTGAAGAATTGAATAACACAAACTAGCCTTGCCAATCCAGTAAAAAAATCTTAGTAGTTCAGTGAGTTGACTACATAAACTTTAATTTCATCTTGTAAGTGAGAGTTTGATAGCTTACCTTGTAATTCTCTTTTTCAATATATATTTATTTATTTTTTCAAATCATGTCCCACCCGTAATGACTTGTGTAAAAGGTAAGTTTTCAAATTCGGTAAAATATGTGAACAATTTAAAGAATCAATAGAATGAAATAAACAAGATAAGTTTGTCAATCTGATAAGGCTTGTGTGTAAGATTAAATACTTTTAAGATCTTGAACACGATAATCTTACATAGATATCGTTAGGGGCACATACCTGATGCGGAAGACATAATCACAGAGAGAAGCGGAAGCGTTAGTCGTAAATTGATTTCTACCTCCTTGCCCTAACTTTATGTTACCACAGCTGTCAACGATGAAATTATTGTAGAGAATATGTGATAACCCTAATGGGTGGAGGGAGGACCAATTTATAGAGGTTATGACTTAATCTAATACGTCCATCAAGTAACCAATGTACGGACGAGATCTATTCCTTATTAAATATTATTTATGGTGTTACTTGGGCTACAAGTAAACTTGGGCCATAAGTAAGAAATAATTAATAATAATTCTTACATTCTCCCACTTGGCCCAATGATCATATATAACATTAATATTTAATAAACATTAGTTGCACATACAATAAATCTCTTCTATAATGTCCATCATACATACCACAATATAACAAACTACTAATGCGAGTTATGACGGTTGTACATAAATTTTAAGGTACATATTTCCTTCCATATACTACTACATTAGCAACTTATCATACTACGTTCATAAGCTATAAAAACATATAACATTACGGTCCACAATAATGTCTCATAGAGACTTATCTTGTAATATCTCAAAACAATAATATATACACCATTATGAGAAACAAGAAATTCATTAATGTATATCAGAAACACATAATTGAGCTCTGAGTGTAAGAACATCATAAATGTATCAATCATAAGTACTACCAAGACCTATTCTTTGAACATGTTCTTTAAATGTCTTTGGTTGTAAGCCTTTTGTTAACAAATCTTCAATCATGAGATGAGTTCTAATAATATCAACTAACACTCTTTGTTTCTGAACTTCTTCCTTAATAGTAAAGTACTTTATTCCCATATGTTTGACACATTTAGAGTACTTATCATTCTTGGAGAAGAATACTACTGTAGTATTATCATAATAAATTTTCAGCAGCTTGGTAATGGTGTCGACAACCCCAAGTCCTAAAATAAAGTTCTGCAACCATAATGCATGAATTGTGGCTTCATAACGTGCCACAACTTTCTTTGCAGTTTTTCAGTGATCAATTCCAGGATTACTTTGATATCTTCCTAGCATTCCAACCGAAAAACTAATATCCGGTCTTGTGCAAGTTTGAACATACATTAAACTTCCAACAATAGAAGATTAAGGAATTGATTTCATTTCTCTTCGTTCTACATCATTCTTTGGGGATTGCATGAGATTAAATTTGTCCCATTTTTTTTTGAATAGGAACTATTCTTGCTGAACAATTGTTCATGTTAAATCTCTCTAGAACTCTTTCGATATAGACTTTTGAGACTGTACCAATAATCCTTGTGATCCATCACGGAATATTTCTATCCCTATCACATAGGATGTCTCACCCATAGCTTTCATTTCAACGTTCATAGAGAGAAAGTCTTTCGTCTCACGCAATATGCCTAAATCATTAGCAGCAAGTAAAATGTCATCAATATACAAGACTAAAATTATAAACTTACTCCCATTGATCTTTTGGTATATACACCTATCAACGGTAATCTTCTTAAATCCAAAAGATGTTATGGTATCATTAAACTTTATATACCATTGTCATGAGACTTGTTTGAGTCCATATATTGACTTCTTTAGCTTACACACCATTTGATCTTTTCCTTTAATTTTAGAACCCTCTGATTGGTCCATATAAACATTCTCCTCGAGGTCTTCATTAAGAAAGACAGTTTTCACATCCATTTGATGTAACTCTAAATCATAATGAGCTACCAAAGTCAAAACAATTCTTAATGAGTCTTTCTTTGAGACCAGTAAAACGATCTCTTTATAATCAATACCTTCTTTTTGAGTGTATCCCTTGGCAACAAGTTTGACTTTATATCGTTCAATATTACCATTTGAATTGCGTTTGGTCTTGTAGACCCATCCACACCCGATTCTTTTAGAACTTTCTGGTAATTAAACGAGATCCCAGACTTTGTTGTATTCCATGGATTTTAACTCTTCATTCATGGCATCAATTCATTTATCAGACTCGGTGCTTTCTATGGCTTGTGAAAATGAAATCGGATCTTTATTAATTCCAATGTCAAAATTTGACTCTTGCAAATAAATCACATAATCATCTGAAATGACCAATTATCTTAATAGTGTTGTTTGTGGTTCATTTACGTTAGATATTTGTGAGTTAGTTCCTTCTTGAAGTGTTTCACCCAAATGTTGTTCAACATTGTTAAAGTGTTCTTCAACAAGAGGAACAACATTTGTGATTAGTGCGGAAGTAGGTACATTCATGGGCAATGAAATATTTACCCTTACCTCATTAATTTCCATCTTTTGTCGTTCAACACTTCTACTAACTTCACCATTCTCAAGGAATTTTGCAAATGGACCTTGACATTATTCTGATTCGTTATACTTTCCATAATATTCACCGCCTTTATCTGACCTAATGATTTTCACTTTTATCTAATTGTCTTTCAACCTCATTAACGTACACTTTGAGAGAGTCCATTGCTTGAGATTTTTCTTTCAACAAATAGATAAATCAATAACGTGAAAAATCATCGATAAAGGTAATAAAATATTTTTCTCCACCAAAAGATGGAACATCAAAGGGTCCACAAATATCAGTGTGTATAATTACAATAAGTTGAGTGCTTCTTGTGGCACCTTTCTTGGTATGCTTGGTTTGCTTTCCTTTAATAGAATCCAAACAATATATCAAGATCAATAAAATTCAGATTCGGAAGAATCTCATTCTTTACTAATCTTTTTAATCTTTCTTTGGATATATGACCCAAACATTTATGCCACAAATAAGCAGAACTTTCATTTAGTGAAATTGTCATTCCTTTCTACAGAAACGACACACATCGGCCTTGAGTTCCTTATGAGCATTTTGTGGAACTTTAGCAGGTGCCTTATTTTATTTTTTTTATTTCTTGTTGGCCTTCACTTTAAGTCCTTTATCAGCTCCTTGACCTATGAGGTTAATGGAATGACCTCCTTGTTCTTAAGTCTTCACTCTTCTTGAGGAAGCATACTGGACAATTCACTACCATCCCACTTATCCTTAATAGTGTTATAGTTAATTTGGAATGGTCCATACTCAAGAGACAATGAGTTCAGAATGAACTGAACCAAGAAGGTGTCATCCACTTTCATCCCTAAGGTCCTAAGTCTTACTGCAATGTTACTCATCTCGATGATATGATTTTGCATACTACGCAACCCATCAAACTTCATGGTCGTGAGTTCAGCCATTAGTGTACCAGCGAGAGACTTATCAGCACAACGAAAACATTCTTCCACAAACTTCAGGTATTCCCTGGCACTTTCTGTTTGTGGAATAGTACTCTTAATGTTGTTAACAACAGTCATTCGCATGAACATAAGGTTTAATTTGTTAGAGCGTTCCCATGATTTATGAAAAGATTTCTCATCCTCACTGCTCTTATAAGTAATGACAGTAGGTTTATCATTCAGTAGAGCTAAGTCAAGATCCATCATAGCTAAGTGGAACTAGACTTGTTCATGCCATTCAGAGAAGTTCAATCCATTGAACACAATAACAGACAAAGCATGTGAATGAAGAGGAATAACTGCAAATAGATATACATGCTCACAAATAAAAAATAATGTGAATTCAGTAAAATGATAAAAGTACATCGTAATTCTCCTTTGGGTAGATACTACGACACACTATCATAATTTAAATGCCATTTTTTAATCTTTAATAGGCAATTATATATATTTAACCAAACATATACGACATCTTTGGATATACAATATATGTTTGACTGAAAATATTAATTTACCTCATAATGTTCACTATTCGTAGAATGATTAATTCATCTTTGGGTAAATTCTTAAGTTCTAGCAATAGTGAAAGTCAATTTATCTATTTATTTTTAATAAATAGGCATTTAATTAACTTTCATAGATAAATGACAATTTTATGAATGCATATTTTTCTTAACTAAACTAGTTTGGTCACTTAGGTGACTAACAAACTATATAAATACAAATGCACACATAATATCATAACATTTTGTGCATGTGAATAATTTTATACATTTTAGTTTGGCCACTTTGGTGACTAACAAACTATAGAAACATAATATATACATCAATTGATCATAAATATAATATGTGTAGATGTTAATTTATCTAGTTTGGCCACTTTGGTGACTAACAAACTATAAAAATACAAATGCATACATAATATCATAAATTTTTGTGCATGTGAATAATTTTATACATTTTAGTTTGACCACTTTGATGACTAACAAACTATATAAATACAAATTCACACATAATATCATAAAATTTTGTGCATGTGAATAATTTTATACATTTTAGTTTGGTCACGTTGGTGACTAACAAACTACATAAATACAAATTCACACATAATATCATGAAATTTATGCATGTGAATAATTTTATACATTTTAGTTTATACATTTTAGTTTGGCCACTTTGGTGACTAACAAACTATAGAAACATAATACATGCATCATGTTGAAAAATCAGACTCAGTCTCTCTTGAAATACTGAATATGCCAATAAATCATGAATTGTACTAATCCACATATGTCAAGTGATCATAAATATTATATGTGTAGATGTTAATTTATCTAGTTTGGACACTTTGGTGACTAGCAAACTTTAGAAATATAATACACATATATTATTTATTAAATAGTATAACGACCACTTTAATTTGTTGCACAATTTTAAAACAAAACATAATTATTACAGTATGGGAAAATTAAGATCGTAAAGAACAAAGTAGCGTTTCCTCAAAAACTGAAGCGCAAACTGATTAGACCGAATAGGAATATTGACCACTTAAAATTACTCCAGGATAACACTTTAGTTCAATTTTGCCGACAAAAAATTCTTTAAAGTTCAATCAATACTTACACACCCTTACACAAGAGAATTTATTGTTTGGTGAAGAATACGTAAACAGGAACAAGAGATTCAATGCAATAGTCTTTATGTCTTTGTGTGCTAATTACTTAATTCAATTAGTTGCAAAAGTTTTCATATGCATGTGTTTTGTACATGAAGATTATCAGTTCAAATAATCTAGGCTCTGATACCACATGTAAGATTAAATATTTTTAGGATCTTGAACACGATAATCTTACATAGAAATCATTAGGAGCACATACATGATGCGGAAGATATAATCACAAAGAGAAGCGGAAGCGTTAGTCGTAAATTGGTTTCTACCTCCTTGCCCTAACTTTATGTTACCACAACCGTCAATGATGGAATTATTGTAGAGAATATGTGATAACCCTAATGGGTGGAAGGAGGATCAATTTATAGAGGTTATGACTTAATCTGGTATGTCCATCAAGTAACCAATGTACGGACGAGATCTATTCCTTATTAAATATTATTTATGATATTACTTGGGTTACTGTTGACACCCAATTTTGACCTCCACAATATAAATTAATCATCGAGCTTCTTAAATTCCAAACGAGTTGAAATAATTGACTTTATAAAATTCAAAACTTCTTTCAAGTTAGTCTAAAGTAATTTTGCCATTTTTACATTTTTTTGTGAATACACTATGTATATATCAATTAATATAGTTTATGAATATTCGAAAATAGTCTCAAAAGGATATTAGTTTGGGTTATGTAATAGTTTATATTTTAAACCATTTGGCTTATAATTAAGTTAATTATTATATTTCGTTAAGATTAAGAAGCTTGTTAATTAATTAATATTAATTCATTTAAATTAAACTCAACTTATTTATTTCTTAAAAGATCCAAACCCTTTTCCTATTTTGGGCCAAATTCCAACAGCCCACTCCCTTAGTCCCCTTTAATTTCCAGCAGGCCCAGTGCACAGCAGAAACCCAATTCAAACATTCCCACAACAATGCAATATAACAAAATGTTCCAGCCCATTCTAGAAACCACCTGACCCGCCCTTATCTTTTTCACAAAGAAGACAAACAACAGCAGCAACCAAACAATCCAACAAAAGGAAAAAATCCACCGCCCCAACTTCATCTTCTCCATCTACTCCACGCCGCAAACCAACAACACCAAACCCGACCCCACCCCTGCATTTTTTCCTTCTTCCCCACGTGACCAGCAGGCCTGCAGCAACCGCCCCTCGATCCTTTCGTCCGAATTTTGAGGGATTTCGTTTGAATTTTGGAACATGCAGCAACTTTCCCTCCCCTTGGGGAAGAAAGAATTCAAAAGGAGATTGAATCCGAAGTGACAGCTTTCACCCTTATCTCTGAAAAGTAGTATGATTTTTGAATTTTAAAATCCATCCGTTTTCTCCTAAAATGGCCAAAAATCCGAACCCTAGAATTTTCCTATAAATACACTCTTTCTCTCCATTGTAAAAGGAGGAGATTTTTGAGTTAGTCCTAAGGCATTAGTCGTTTATACTTAAAAAGTTTCAAACTGATTTTCTAATCCTAAGTTCCGAGAAAGGTTGCGCTAAAAGATTTGGATTTCCTTGTCTGCTGTTCGAGTTTGAATCGGTGTGAGAAGTGGCCATTCTTTTCGCTCGTCTGATCTCAGTACGCTGCCCAGTTAAAGGTAATCTCACCCCTCCCTTGCTCAGTTTCTATATAATATGTGTTATACGTCCGATATTTAACTGAGTTCTGTTGTTAAGAGTAGTTGGCTTTTTCGCTTAGTCTTTTGCTTTCAACTTCGTTTTTTCTGTGACTATTTCTGGGTTGTAAGTATAAGTCAAGCATTAGTAAAGCTACTTAGGTGTTATATGTTGGTCGTTATGTTCACTAATTCAAATCTATATCCATATGACTAGTTGAATCTCCGCCTCTCTTAGCTCGAAATGATCTGCTATCCATTTGGTTTCCATTTGAATATGTTGCTGTATAAGTTCTATTTCTTCACTGCTTACTTGTAGTCTTGGATGTCTTCCCTATCGTTTTGATTCATCTTTATATATATTCTCGTCCATATTAGTTTAATCTCGTAAAGTTGATTTTGGTTCTCACATAGCTTGAGTAATATCCATGTCTATTTTTTTTATTTATTTTTTGGTTTACAACCTTGCTGCCCAATTTTCTCATTCTTTTCTTTTCACCTTTGTTTCTGTGTGAGTAATTCGAAAGAAGAATTGGTTTACTCCGAAACTAATCTTTGTGTTTTAAGAGCTTGGTTGTTTTTCTTATCTTTTCTTTTCATCCTAAGCTTGTTCCTCGGTTTATTTTTGATCATAGTTTGTCTCTGGTTCATTATTGTTAAGTTTAATTTGGCTAAGCTTGACTAACTTCTTGATTTGCTCTATTTTTTTTAGCCATCTTTATGACTAGTATTGAATAAGAACTTAGTTGTTTCTCTTTTCTAGTGCTAGTTATTAGATTTCTTTCTATTGAGTCTTGAATGTGTTCTTCTCTTGGATTTTATTTTGCTTTGTCACCGTATTGTTGCACTTAGTTCATATATCAGCAATGGTGTAAGAATCTTGCCAACTCCTTGTCAATTAATCTTTTAGTGGAAGTATAGATTGGAAGTCAGGATCATTGATACTGATATATTTGCTTACTTTACACTTGCATTATTGTGTTATGGTTGCATTTTGTCTGCTATAAAAATGATAAACTCGTTAAATCATTGGTTTCTTGTTGGTAAACAATATCTTTGGTAGAATATTTGATACTTGAATCTAGTAAGTTTGAGTTTGATGTTAGGATTTTGTTTCTTAGGTCTATATCTAGGTCTTGCTCTTTAAATTTATGCATAAATTATCATATGTTTCTCTCCCTTAACTAATCTGTTCATTGAAATAAGTGCTATTTCTAATTATTTTCAAGTTAGCAAATGCTCGAAATGTCGATTTGCTCACATGCCCACTTTATCTAGAAGTGCTAATATATTGGGTTGTTCCATTATTATTAGCCTATCACATTTTTTGTGTTTCTTTTTTTTTTTTTTCTCTTTAAAAAGATGTGATTGCTGACATGTTATATGCTTTAGAGATTAACATTTCTCGCCTTCTTCTTCTTCTTATTTTTTTCTCGGCAAATGCTAATCTTTTTTTTTTTCATTTGTTCTTTGACATGTGATACCAAATCGAGTCCAATTTGGACTCATTCATTGCATTTCTTTGAGTTGAAGTCCAGTTTTTGAGTCAGCCTATTCTTTGTTAGAAGAAACGAAAGCAAAAACAGGTTCCGGAAAGTCGAAAAGGGGTTGTACATACACTGTATACAGCATTATACGCCGATATACAGGTTTAAGGCAGCAAATACGTGGCCAAAAATGTAAAAATACAGGGCTAAGACAAAATACAGGTGTTCGGAAGCAGGAAATGCGTAAAAGAAGCTGATATACATGTTCATATACACTGATATACAGCCAGTATATACCAAAAACGGGATTGGGTTAAAACCAACGAAATTGGCCCAAAAAAGAGGCCCAAACTCGATATTCTTCCTTACTCTTTAATTATTTAATTGTGATTATTTATTGTTGTTTAATTCTAACTTTATAATTATTAACTAACTTAATTAGATTCCCCAAAGACGAGTTTATTTCGTTGTGTTGATTTATTTTTAGCACATTTCTTTTGTGTCCATTTATTTTATCAAGCAAATAATGTTTCTTTTAAGTTAAAGTATTTTCTCAAATAAACTTTAAAAACTGCTAGTCAAAACCTTTTCGATTATATATATATATATATATATATATATATATATATATATATATATATATATATATATATATATATATATATATATATATGCCCACTTAGTCATTTTCTTAAAAAGGGTTAGCTAATTAATTAAAATGGATTTTCATGTCTAATTTATTAAATTGGTTTAACGTACTGTTTCAAAAATGAATTACATGAATGCTAACTAATCTAGTTTTATTAAAATTTTATTCACGTGCAATTTGATTTCAATTGTTTCATATTTAGGTCCCTTTGCTTAAAAATAAAAATAAAATAAAATAGTGTGTCATTTATTTTCTTAAAGTTAATAGACTATTGTGAATTGTTATTTTATTATTTTCTAAACAATTAGTCAAAGATTTATTTTAGTCAAGTCGCAGGTCAACCGCGTGTTAGCGGGCACTTCGAATGCCTAAACCCTTCTCGAAGTGTAAATTGAACCCCGAACCCTCTTTGGTATTTTCAAAAGATTTTTTCTGTTTAAATCTTTGAAAATTATAAGTTTTTTCTTAATTTCTTTAAAAAATTAAGTGGCGACTCTTTTCTAAGTATTTTCTTTAATTTGTTTTATACTTAGAACATTTCAAAAGGTGATTTTTTCTACAGATAGGAAAATTACGGCGCAACAATTACAAGTAAACTTGGGCCATAAGTAAGAAATAATTAATAATAATTAATAATAATTCTTACATTGTGAACATTTTTATCTGAGATAAAAGTTAAATATCGGTGAATAATTAATAATAATTAATAATAATTCTTACATTGTGAACATTTTTATCTGAGATAAAAGTTAAATATCGGTGCAAACTGATTTTATTTGAACTTATAATGGCTAGTGTATTAAAAGGCAAAGGTGGGGTTTTTCTTAATTAGTATAATGCGAAGAGTAAGCCTTGAGACTTGGGGTATAAGCCTCATAAATAACTATTTTTTAAAATAAAAACTTTAATAAAATAAAATAATAATAACACTAAATATATAGAAATTACGTTAAAAATGTAAGAAACAAATAGAAAACAAAATATTAAACATATTTATAAAGACTCGGATCCCACTTTGTGAAATTATATTGAATATATCATTGTTGTTATTTATAAAGACCTCACAAACTTTAAACGGGTCAAGATACAAGACTGATGATTATTTTTCTTCTTTCTAGCGCGTTAAAATTGAATAGGTTGTCCATCAACTTAATTAACACCCCAATTTACACTTCAGAGAGACCCTATATTCAATTTAAGAGTCAAGTAGGAGAAAAATAAATACTATATAATATTTTGTTGCAATTCCAAAGCTTCTTAGACTTATTTGTCACTTTTTGAAAAGCGACGAACATGACTGCGTCGCTTTTCCGTCGATTTTGACCAAAAAAGCGATGGACTTTTTGACCGTCATTTTTGGCAGTTTTTTAGTAGTGTTTGACACGATGAAAACTTATAAGTTTCTCAAAAAGGTATATCAATCAATCTCTATAGAGAGACATGGATTTCATTAACTAACTTATTATTTTACCAATATATATTATTATCATACAATCTACCAGGCATATTGACCCATCTCAGAATCTCACCTTTTAATAAATCAAAATGATAATTAATATATACAAATCATAATAGTTATATCAAAATTAAGAATATAAGTACATTTAATAGTTTAGAGAATATGCTTTTGTTAGCCAGTCTAAAACAACTATCTTTACTCGGTCCCGTTCAATACATACAAAATGCACTAGCACAAGAAGTTGGAACTATACCGTTCCCATAATCAAGATAAATTACATATAATCTTGTGCTACAATTGTACCGATGACATGTCCAATTTCCATCCTAGATTGTGAACAAAAAACTTTATACTTATAAGAACCGATGATTTAAACCTCTGTGTATAAGCTAAAACTCTACACACTAAATCATCTACTATATAAGTAAACAGACACCATATACGAATATATGATCTATTAAAACTGAGCAAATATTTATTCTATAATAAGTATTATATCTTAACATATGGTTAATAGTATATATCCCAACAGATTTACCATTTTTCAAATCTAATTTCTACTATTTATCAGTTTATCAATGTATTCGTGCATAAATTACATGTATTTGGTATTAAAAAGTTTACACAAGATCAACCTAGAAATACTAATTATACAAAACCAAAGGATTTCTCCAATGAGCAAAAACAAACAAAACTATTGTAGAAGTATACATCAAAATTAGTGATAAGGCATTTAAAAATATACATCAAAGTCGAACTAGGATCCTAGATTGGGTCAAAGTAAGCGAAATAAAGAACAATAGGCGTATTGTAAAGGTAAAAATGGTAAAGATGCTTGTCTAATTAGACAGTTTTTCTTTGTATTTTTCAACTTTACAATTTTGGGCTCATGAGACCTGAGTTTTGTACAAGTATTGTGTCCATTATCCAATATATTTTGTACCAAATAACTATTTTTTACTAGATAGGAGAGTCTCTGTACCTAACCCAATATATGTTACTCTTTCTGTTCATACTTACTTGTCTATTTTTTACTTGACACACCTATTAAGAAAATAATAATTGACATAGTGAGTTCATCATTTTACCCCCATTAATTGAATATATTCCAAAATTAATTTACTCATTAAAGAGGTTCTACTTTTTTTCAAAAAATATTAATTCTCTAAAATAAATTGAGGATATAATAGGTAAAAAAATATTGTCTTTTCTTAATTTGTCAAAAAAGGGACAAGTAAAAAGTCAAAATTGAACCAGTGAAAAGGGACAAAGGGAGTAATCATTCGGACCCCAATTTATGCTTAGAGAGTCAATCAAAAAATTTATATATTTTTTGAAGTTGTTAATATTATGATTTATAATTTGTACATTATTTTCAAATAATATGTGTTAATCCCTTTGTCTCAATTTATGTGGCAAAGATGGAATGGAGAGTAAACTATATTTTTATATGATTTTTAAATATTTTAAATCGTTAATTATTGTGTTTATAGTATTTTCGATCATAGAAAAAATTGCCGTGTTTCTTCTTAGCAAGGCTGTTGAGATCCAAGTTGCCCTCTGTTTGTCCATATGAATTTTCAGGATGGGAGAAACGAGAAGAGCATGTATATGTAGGGGTATACGTTGGTTTGGGTTTTTCAAATATCAAACCAAATCATTTGTGTCGAAGATATTTAACATATTATTCAAAAGCAAAATTAGATAAAGAAACAAATAGAAAAACAAAAATATTTAACATATTATAAAGACCCAGACCCAGACCCCTCTTTATTAATTTTCTTCTTTCTAACGCGTTAACATTTAATGGGTCCCATCAACTTAATACCCCGATTTACACTTCAGAGAGATCCTATATTCAATTTAAAGTCTTTAATTGCAATTCCAAAGCTTCTTAGACTTATTTTCCAATAACCTATGTTCATGTTGACTTTGCATTTACCCCTATATTACCTACCTTTTATGAATTGGCAAATCGAAACATGTCATGATGATAGTAGTAAAGTGAAAAACTTCGTTAAGAGTATTCGAAATTTACCAGTGCACACAAAAAATAAAATTTAACTTACATATACAATATAATTTTCTCGTTCAATTGACTATCTAATATTGGCGAGGAAAGTTTCAAAGTCTACATAGTCAATACTAACTATTACTATTGTTAGTCTTGGTGCAATTTTCCCACTATTTTTGTTCTTTTCTTCATGTGATTTTGCTATAAATTTACCATTTTCCTCAAATGCAATTGCATCAATATATTGGTTACTGTTTTTGTCACACATTTGGTGCATAACACTTAACATCCACTAACCAAAAAGCCCTTCAAAAATATGTCCTCTTCATCAGTAGAATCGAAAATGGCCTTGGCCAAGACTGTTCTATCGACAGTAGGCTCTGTTGCTGCGACAGCCATGTTGGTTCGTTCAATATTCCATGACTACATTCCCCGGGAACTCCATGAATATCTCTTCTTTGGACTCAGAAACATATTCACCAAGTTCTCAAATCAGCTAACGATGGTGATTGACGAATTTGATGGTCTTGTCAATAATGAAATTTATGAAGCTGCTGAGACCTATTTGGGCAGCAAGTTGTCACCTAACATCCATCGCCTTAAAATCAGTAAGCCTGAGAAGGAGAAAAATTTCAACATTGCCATGGAACGTAATGAGGAGGTAATGTCTTGCACATATAAAATTG
This sequence comes from Solanum pinnatisectum, assembly GCA_035578085.1. Taxonomy (NCBI): domain Eukaryota; kingdom Viridiplantae; phylum Streptophyta; class Magnoliopsida; order Solanales; family Solanaceae; genus Solanum; species Solanum pinnatisectum. Next base: position 3,716,458 of record CM069078.1, read on the forward strand.
CATGTCATGTTACTTGTCATCTTAAAAGGTTTGGTCTAAACTAGAAGCCATATGTTACTTGGATTCTTTAAAAAATATTGATGTGTGTGTCAGATCCTTCAAAAGTTATGCTTTTTTTGAGGATCCAACACAAAAGTGACAACATTTTTTAGGGTCCGTTCCACCTAGACTAGTAGTCTGATGTAGAGACTCTCCACATTAGACATATGTGATATGGAACATACTGAGGAGGTAAAGTCTTGCACATATATATAATGATAATTGCATGTCATATTATTAGTTATCATAAAGTGTTTGGTCTAAATTGGAAGTTATGTTGTCTAAACTCTTCAAAAATATTGACGGGTATGTATCAGATCCTTGAAAAGTTATGCAGAGGATCCAACAGGGGTATAACCATATTTTTGAATGTCCGTGTCTGTCAGACATATGACTCTTTTTCCTAATAATCCACCATTGGAATAGTGAAATTAGTCGCCTTTCTTTAAAATTCATACGTCTTGATTTGAAGAACGATTGTATTCACGAGTTCAAGTAAGGTTCCCCGTTTAATTTACCTTTATGATAATTTAATGTAATAGATAGCGTGAAGACAATGTTTTTTTTTTAAATCTCAAGGGTTTCTTCCGACAGGTGACAGATGTTTATAATGAACAGACATTCAAGTGGATTTGGCTCTGTAGACAAACAGAGTCTACAAACTTCTATAATTCCAGGGACATGAATTCCACTCTAAGATCTGAAATCAGGTCCTTTGAGCTGACATTTCACAAGAAAAACAAGGACCTTGTCCTTAATTCGTATTTACCTCACATTATAAAAGAAGCAAAATTGCAAAAACACGTAAACAAGACGATCAAGATTCACACTGTGGATTGCGAGAGAATGTACAATTTACACGAAATGTGGAAGCCGGTGAATCTTAATCATCCAGCCACTTTTGAGACAATCGCGATGGCATCAGATCAAAAAGACACGATCTTGAAGGATTTGGAGAGATTCGTGAAGAGGAAAGATTATTATAGGAAAGTTGGCAAGGCATGGAAAAGAGGGTATTTGTTGTTTGGTCCTCCAGGGACCGGAAAATCTAGTTTGATTGCTGCAATGGCGAATTATTTGAACTTTGATATATATGATTTGGAGTTGACTTCGCTGAGGGGAAACTTGGAGTTACGGAGGTTGTTGGTTGCCACAGCCAATAAGTCCATTTTGGTAGTTGAGGACATTGATTGTACCATTGACTTGCAAGATAACTTGGCTAATCGAGCTACTGTTGTTCATTCAATTAATGGTTTTCGTATGCAAGAAAGCAAGGTAAATTAGTCTTTTATTTCCATTTCCTTACTATTCCTACAAGTTGTAGACACAATAAAAAGTTAGGGCTATGTATTTTAGTAAAATAGCGTAATACATAAGCATACACTCAAATTTCACCTCAATTGGCAAGGAAGCACTTCAACTTTGGTAGTGCACATCTAGACACTCCAACTCGTCTCTACTGCATCTCATGGACACCCAATGCTGACGTGACACATAAATTTGGAGGTGTCTAGATGATGAAGGTGTAAGTTGGAGTGTTCAGCCTACACATGGGAGAAGAGTTGAGGTGTCTAGATTTGCATATTCAAAGTTGGAGCGTTTACTTATCAGCTGAGGTCAAACTTGAATGTCTGGTTGTGTATTCTGTCATTTTAATTTATGGGGTAGTATGACATTTGGATTTGGTATTAGTGTATACTTTTCGTGACTACGCCATTTTGTTTTGTAGGTGACATTATCAGGTTTACTAAATTTTATTGATGGATTATGGTCGAGTTGTGGAGACGAAAGAATCATAATTTTCACAACAAATCACATAGAGAAACTCGACCCTGCATTGTTGCGACCTGGTAGAATGGACATGCACATTCACATGGCATATTGCACACCTTGTGGCTTCAAACTTCTTGCTACCAATTACTTAGGGATTAAAGATCATAAATTGTTCAAAGAAATTGAGGAATTGATTGACATAGCCAATGTGACCCCAGCAGAAGTGGCAGAGCAATTGTTGAAGGAAGATGAAGTTGACAATTCCCTTAAAGGGTTGATTAATTTTCTTCACAAAAAGATAAAAGAGAATGAAGAGGTTAAGGCTAAGAAAGTGGAAATAACACAAGTGGAATCTGTTGATGAGAAGAAGGAAAATGTTGAAAATGAGATTAAAGAAAAAGAGGAAGAAAAGGAATTTCCAAATGGGGAAAGTACTTAAATCCACATAAAAAAAGTTTGTCTAATCCAATTTCACACGGTGTAGCACCTCATTCCATCTATAAAAATAATAAAGAAGTGTATCTGATAAATTGTACAATATTATATGAAAACTATACTGAGAGAATCCCTATCACTTAATCATATGATTAGACGATAGTTCATGTAATTTTGTACGTATTAGTTAATCTGAATTAAACGACTAAGTTGTATGTCCCCTTGAGAATATTATTATATTCACACTATTTTATAATAAAATACGTACTAGTGTTATTTTATACCTAAAAAAAATATAGAATGACAAATATTTCACTTAAGGCCTGTTTGGAAAGCTCACTATGGTAATAATTATTAACCTAATAATTACACCCATTCCAATTATGTTTTCCCAACAAATGTTCTCTATCAGAAAGTTCCAAAGTTTAACTAGTAGTACTCAAAAATCAGACGGTAAACCCAAATCGTTTTCTCCACCGGCGGCGAATTTGCCATCAAACCGGTAGCACCAGCAAATTGATTAATGAAATGCACGGAATCGGCGGCATCCATTATTGTCCGATTTGGCTCCGTTAAGCTAATTGATTTTCCGGCCGACTGATTTTGAGTGAGGTAATTTTTCCCTAAAACTCCGTCTTATAAATGGTTATAGTGCTTTGACTCTGCTTTTGCTGCATAATGATAGCCCTAACTTCAATCTCTCCATCTCTCTGGAAATTGCGAGTTTCATAGCTCAACTATTTATTGTTCTATTTACCTACCTAACGTATCACTTCTTCGCGAGTTTCGTTCTTTAACTATTAGTCACTTTTTACTAAAATACTCATGGATGTTAAGTTAGCTTTCACGGTGAACAAGTTAATATTTGGTTATCTCAATAACAATGTGTGTTTTGAAACAAAGGACTGATAGTTTAGGTAAGTAAAGAGAACCATTGATGGTTGAGGTGTGAAACTTACGAAAAAGTGATAGGTTTAGGTGTTCTTTTTTTACCATTAACTCCACAAAAAAGGAATAATAGTAATCAAAGTTTGAAACTTTCTACAATAGAAGAGCAAAAATACAATCAACATATGAGAATAAAATAATTATCATTCTGTATTGAGGTTTTAGCGCTTGGCGTAAAAGACTTCAATCTGAAGTCATTTTTGAAGTGCTTAGATTGAGATATAGTTGATTCATTGATTTTCCTACTATTCAAAGCAACCGTTTTACCGCCCGGGATCTAAGCATTTGAAATCTATTAAGTTTCCAAATCCAAATCAGTCCATTCACAACAGGTAAGAGTAAATATTTTTTTTTTTTTTGATAACCTAGAAATCTGCCTGTGACCTGCCCTTTGGACCAATCACAGCCTTCTAAACTTGGTGGATAATGGGCCCGCCCCTCTACCCTTCTCCACTTAAATACTGGGCTTCGCTTTGCATGGTGTGGGGCTTTAACCTATGACCTAAGCCACAAATCCTCCACCTTTTGCCGCTCGAGCCAGGCCTTAGGGGCCGGGTAAGTGTAAATTTAATATCATTTATTAGAAAAAAAATAAGGATTAGTATATTAGAGAACTTCTTCCTTATGTTCTTTAATATGTGTTACCTCATGAGCTGGGAGGTTTTCGGAAATAGTCTCTCTACTCCTATGAGGTAGGGGCAAGGTCTGGGTACACTTTTCCCTGCCCACACCCCACCATATGGGAACTACACTAGGTATGTTATTTTTGTTGTTTTATATTAGAGAACGTGACAACTAACCTCTCCAACTATTGGTGTGGTTTCTGTTTTCTGATTATAGTTAAGTTGTTAAAGATGAGATTGTAGTTGATGAATTGGAACTTGCTAATTTCATTTTCTGTAATATACCAACATTTATGTACCATTGAAACTGTATTATTTGATTGGGAGAAATCTTCATATATTTCTCTTTCAATTTGAAGGAATCTCAAAAGTTAGAGACAAAACGGAGATGTTGCATGTTGATTAGCATTGGCATTGTGATCTGATGAGGTACATCAACTTATTCAGATCATTGCTTTTCCCTATTTTAGGACAAATTTATTATATAGCTTGTTTGGTCATGTCAGTCCGTGTGTTGTAAATAAAATGTAGAAAATCGTTGTAGAATTATTTTCTCCTATTCAAATTTTAAATGGACTAAGAGATCATTTTCTCATCTGAACTACGCATAAACCAAATACAATAATAGCAATACGAAATTCCAGCTAATTCTGTTTGTTCATCAATCAAAATAATAGTACTCTTAAGGGGGACATACTACTTGATCGTTTACATCAGATTAACAAATACCAAATTATATAAACTATCTTCTAATCATGATTAAGTGATATGGATTCTTCCTCCTTATCTTAGATCCCATTTCCATTACTTTCTTTCTTCTCATCAACAGACTTCATTTGAGTTGTTTCCACTTTCTTAGCCTTGTCCTCTTCCTTGTCTTTCATCTTTTGGTGAAGAAAATTAATCAACCCTTTAAGTGAATCTTCAACTTCATGTTCCTTCAACAACGGCTCTGCCACTTCTGCTGGTGTCACATTGGCTATGTCAATCAATTCCTCAATTTCTTTGAAAAAATTATGATCCTTAATCCCTAAGTAATTGGCAGCAAAAAATTTGAATCTACAAGGTGTGCAATATGCCATGTGAATGTGCACGTCCATTCTGCCAGGTCGCAGCAGTGCAGGGTCGAGTTTTTCTATGTGATTTGTTGTGAAAATTATGATTCTTTCATCTCCATAGCTCGACCATGGCCCGTCAATAAAATTTAGTAAACCTGACTAGGTGATCTGCAGTAAAAGAAAATATATTAGTAAGGTAAAGTATGACACACAACACACTACACTAATACCAAATCCAAATATTCCCGATAATTGACACTTAATTTATTCAAGAATATCACAAATTAATGGAGGGTGAAATTATTGTCGTTCCATGTCAGTAGAATTTGTAAAAAAATATCGACTAATCCGTAGGCAAGGACGCATTATAACAATTGTTGAGAACCCCTTCACGCTCTTGTCATGTTGAAATACTGCACAAAAAGAGGAATAGTAAAGATAGGAAACAGAAAATATAAGACTAATTTACCGTGCTTTCGGACTGATGAAAATCATTTGAACGAACATACATAGCTCGATTAATCAAATTAGCTTTCAAGTTAATGGTACAATCAATGTCCTCAATCACCAAAATTGACTTATTGGTTGTGGCAACCAACAACTTCCTTAAATCTGAATTCCTCGTCACTGCAGTCGACTCCAAATCATATATATCGAAGTTTAAATAATTCGCTATTGCAGTTATCAAATTAGATTTCCCCGTCCCCGGAGAACCAAACAACAAATACCCTCTTTTCCATGCCTTCCCTACTTTCCTGTAATACTCTTTCCTCGTCATGAATCTCTCCAAATCCTTCAAAATCATGTCTTTCTGGTCTGATTCCATCATTATTGTCTCAAAAGTGGTGGGATAATCAAAATTCATCGACTTCCACATGTTATGTAAACAGAACATCTTTCTGTAACCCACAGTATGAATCTTGATCGTCTTGTTTTTGTGTTTTTGCAATATTGCTTCTTCCATGATGTATGGCAAGTAAGAATTAAGGACAAGGTCCTTGTTTTTCTTGTGAACTGTTAACTCAAAGGATCTTATTACAAATTTCTAAGCCGAATCCATGTCTCTGGGGTTGTAGAAGTGTTTAGACTCTACTTGTCTACAGAGCCAAATCCACTTGAATGACTGTCCATTATAAACATCTATCACCTGTTGGAATAATATCTTAAGATTAGAAAATAGCATCATCTTCAAAAGATCTATTATGTTAAATTATTACGAAGGCAAATTAAATGTGGAAGCTTACCTGAGTACCCATGCATATAGAACAATTTTTCAAATCAAGACGTGAATTTTAAGGGAAGTCGTGAATTTTAAGGGAAGTGATATTCACTTTTCTAATGGTGGACTGTTAGAAAAAATTTCATATGTCTAATCTGGAGACCATAACCCTATTTATAATTACACATAGGCTGTTTGTTTCTATTTTGTTTGGTTTATCATTAAATTAGAAGTTGTATCAGCATATCTACACATAAAAACACATACTTTATGATTTTTCTACGAACATTTAACTTTTTGCATTAAGTTGACTTCCTAACTACTTGTATTCTATGTTGCTCGGATCCTAAAAAATGTGGTTATATACGTGTTAGATTCTCCAAAAGTGCATAGCATTAGAAGGATCCGATATTTTCACTCGACAATCACTATAAAAAAACTGAAATTTGCTACAAATTTTATTGCTTATTCGTTGCTAAATAGCTCATAGCTAACACAAGTTTTGGATAATCTGTGGTGACATATATTGTTGTTAAGCTACAAAATTTGTCCACCACTAATCCATATATTCTTAGTAGTAAATATCTTTTTAGAGTCCAAGCAACATAACATTTAGTTTGATCTAAAACTTTTATTATAACAAATAATATAACATGCAATAATCATTATATATATAGATGTGTGTTTGTGTGTGCAAATAATTACGTTCCATGGCGATGTTGAAATTTTTCTCCTTCTCAGTCTTACTGATTTTAAGTCTATGGATTTGAGGGGACAACTTGTTGGCCAAATAAGTCGCTGCAGCTTCATAAATTTTGTTGTTGACGAGGCCATCAAATTCGTCAATCACCATCGTTAGCTGATTTGAGAACTTGGTGAACATGTTTTTGAGTCCAAAGAAGAGATATGCATGCAGTTCCTTGGGGATGTAATTGTGGATTATCGTATTAACCAACATGACTGTTGCAGCAACTGAGTCTACTCTCGATAAAACTGTCTTGGCGAGGGTTATTTTCGATTCTGCTGATGAAGAGGGCATGCTTCTTAAGAGCTTTTTGGCTAGTGGGTGTGTAACGACTAAATTTTTGTTCCTGAAAATGTAATAATCAAGACAAGAAAGTAGCGACAAATATTTAATATTTGATTTCAATAATGTGCGTTGATTACAATCTTTATGAAATCTTAAATAGAAAGACGTAATCCTTTTATTGTTATCATCATGACCAGTATTTTGGATGGCGGAAGACGATAAAAGGTGACAAGGGTCTCCCTCGCCACAAGGCGAGGCGAGCGGCGAGGTGCTCGCCTTTTTAAAGTGCGGCACCGTTTAATACTAAAAAATTAAAATATTTAATTGCATATGTGAATAATCAAAATCTCAATAGCAATAACATATTAGCAAATATGTCAATTCAAAAATTGGAAATAGATAACACATACTAAAATAGAACTTGAATGAGAAAAAAAACATAACAAAAGTCAAAACAAAAGTAGAAGTGATTCTTAAGTATGAAGAAGGAAAAAGAAACAGAGGAAGAAGAAATATGAAGATGAAAAGAAGAAATATGTATTGGTTAGACTTTGGAGTCGCCGGAAAAGTCTGGCTAGTCGCCGGAGGAGTCTGGTCGAAAACCCTAAAATTACCTTTTAACTTTTGAAATCCTAAATTGTTCGCCTTTTTTTAGGAAAATACAAATGGTGACACCTTTCTCGCCTCTTGCCTCTCGCCTTTTGTCATCATGGCGTCGCATTTTGAAGATCGCCTCGCCTCTCGCCATTGGTGACAAGGCGATCGCCTTTCACAACACTGATCACGACCATCAACTCAAGGTTTTTGCTTTTTCTTGAGTTGATGAATCATTTGTTATTTAAAATTTTGTACGAATATAGAGCTAGACTTTGATCACACATATGGAGTTATAGAAACTTACGGATCACCACCAGAGATGAAGAACTTGTAGATCGCCGCTAGAGAGATGTATGCAGTTCTCTCCTCTTCTTTAGATGATCAACTGGTTACGGATGCCTTCTCCCAATTCTTTTGAGTGTCTCCCTTGAGAGGTATGTAACACCCCTATTTATAGTTGTAGAAGGTAGACTATTTAAGTGTAGATTAACTCTCTTGCTTGATTTTGATTGGCTCATTTGATGAGGTCACATTTAATTGGCCAAGACATGTCAATTTGGAACATTTGTCTGCCTTTGATTGGTGTTTAATATGACTAGGTGTGCCACATCATTTTAATACGTGACATCATTTTATTTGTCCTTTATTTGACTTGATGCGTCATGTCATTTGACACGTGGCATGGGCCTTGGCGTAATCGAGCGGGCTCATTATTTGAAGACCAACTCAATGGACTAGCTCACGTGAAATTGGGCTTCGCTTTAAATCTAAATCTTGGAATTAAAAAAATTTAATCTTGATTTGGGTTCGATATTTATTGAATTTATGAATTTATCTAAATTTAATCTAGATTTATTTCCATAAACTCCAAAGACTACTAATTCTTAAAGATTTTGCTCTAGTGTTATGTGCCTAGAGCAAGAGTGAACTTGTAGAAAGCAAGTGTGACTTGCAGAAACTGACATCCTTGACTCATTGTTTAGATTAGTTTTAAGCTAGAAGAAGTCTTGGGTTCAATACTACTTAACCACAATTTTTTTTATGAGTATATTGTATTTTTCAAAACAAAGGTTAGTTTGAGGTTTGAACCGCCGACTTCAAACACCAAAAGCGGACGGTGAACCAACATGCAATTAGTTTATTCATATCAAGTAACATCATTTTGTTTTACATATAGCTTTATACATAGTATCAATATATATATATATATATTTTATTTTTTTTTTATTTTTTATTTTTTTTTTTTTAAATTTTTGATGAAGCGGTGTCGCTTGACAAGTCTGCCCTGTTGGGCTCCTCTATTCTTCATATTTGCAAAGAAATAAGCAGAATTAGAATCCTCTAATCGGAGGCACCGGACTCTAGATTTCAGCCTATTTATGCTCTCCTCAATCATGCTCCATTTTTCTAGTTTCAATTTCAATGACTTTTCCTGCTCAAACAATATAGGGTCGTGCCTATGATCCCTCATTTGTTCTTGATGATCAGTTAGATCTTTCCTGCATTGGACTTCCTTCTTATCTATTTGAAGGAGTTTATTTGGCGGAAAAAGGTGAATTTGATAGCAATATTGGAACACAAGGTGAAGGAGAATAAAGTCAACAATGTTGTAAAGATGGCCCCAGGATGGGAATGGCAAGCAAACTAAGCCCAAGGTACTAGAAATAAAATTTGGATTTTGTGGAATCCAACTATGATGAATTACATTATGCTTAATATAGGGAAGTTTCAAAGTCATAGTCAATACCAACTATTGTTAGTCTTGGTACAATTTTTACTAATTACTTTGGGCAATTTCTCACTTCATTTGTTTTTCTTTTCTTCACATGATTTTACTATAAATTTACCATTCTCCTCAATTGCAATTGCATCAATATATTGGTTACTATTTTTATTTACACATTTCGTGCATAACACTAACATCCACTAGCCAAAATGCCCTTAAAGAATATGTCCTCTTCATCAGCAGAATCGAAAATGGTCTTGGCCAAGATTGTTTTATCGACAGTAGGCTCTATTGTTGTGACAACCATGTTGGTTTGTTCGATAATCCACGACTACATCCCCTTGGAACTCCATGAATATCTCTTCTTTGGACTAAAAAACATGTTCACTAAGTTCTCGAATCAGCTAACGATGGTGATTGACGAATTTGATGGCCTTGTCAACAACGAAATTTACGAAGCTGCTGAAATTTATTTAGGCAACAAGTTGTCACCTAACATCCATCGACTTAAAATTAGTAAGCCTGAGAAGGAGAAGAATTTCAACATCGCCATGGAACGTAATGAGGAGGTAATGTCTTGCACACACATCTATATATATATAATGATACATGTTATGGTATTTGTTATCATAAAATTTTTAGACTAATCTAAAAATTATGTTGCTTGGACTCTTAAAAGATATTTACTACTAAGCATACATGGATTAGTGGTAGAAAAATTTTGTAGCTAAACAACAATATCCGTCACTACATATTATCAGAAAACTGTGCTAGCTATGAGCTATTTAGCAACAAATTTCGTAGCAAATTTCAGTTTTTTTGTAATGATTGTCGAGTTATGTCGGTCCCTTCTAAACCTATGCACTTTTAAAGAATCTGACACATGTATGACCACATTTTTTAGGGTCGGAGCAACATAGAATAGAAGTAGTCAGGTGGTCAACTTAATGCTTAATGTTAAATGTTCGTAAGAAGCATCATAAAATATGTGTTTTTATGTATAGATATACTTCTAATTAAAGATAAACAAACAAATTAGAAACAAACAAACTATGTGTAATTATAAATAGGGTTATGGTCTCCAGATTAGACATTTGACTTTTTTCTAATAGTCCACCATTAGAAAAGTGAATTAATTTCTGGGTTGTTTCTTGAATTTATCTAAATTTAATTCCATAAACTCCTAATTCTACTAATGCTTCAAGATTTTGCTTTAGTGTTATGTGCCTAATGTGTGATAAAATAGTAACCAATATATTGATTCTTGAATTATTAGTTTTTTTCCGATCAACATGAAAGTAAGGGGAAATAGGGTGCAATGGCAATTGAGGAAAATGCAAAATTTATTGGAAAATCGTTTGGAATAGTAGAACAGAGGGAATAATTTATATACAGACTAAACTAGCTGTTTGAGGTCATGCTTGCATAGCTTAGAAACTAAAATGCAGGAAATATTCTTATCTGAAGCACTCATAAACCAAATACAGTAATAGCAATACGAAATTCCAGCTAATTCTGTCTGTTCATCAATCAATATAATAGTAATCTTAAGGGGGGCATACTACTTGATTGTTTACATCAGATTAACGATTACAAAATTATATAAACTAATCTTCTAATTATGATTAAGTGATATGAATTATTACTCCTTTTCTTTATTCCCATTTCCATTACTTTCTTTCTTCTCATCAACTGACTCCATTTGAGTTATTTCCATGGCCTCTTCCTCCTCTTTCATCTTTTTGTGAAGAAAATTAATCAACCCTTTAAGTGAATCTTCAACTTCATGTTCCTTCAACAACCATTCTGCGACTTCTACTGGTGTCACATTGGCTATGTCAATCAATTCCTCAATTTCATTGAAGCGTTTATGATCTTTAATCCCCAAGTAATTTGCAGCAAGAAGTTTGAATCCGCAAGGTGTGCAATATGCCATGTGAATGTGGACGTCCATTCTGCCAGGTCGCAGCAGTGCAGGGTCGAGTTTTTCTATGTGATTTGTTGTGAAAATTATGATTCTTTCATCTCCACAGCTCGACGATAACCCGTCAATAAAATTTAGTAAACCTGACAAGGTGATCTGCAATAAAAATAAATATATTAGTAAGGCAAAGTATTACACACAACGCCATACACTAATACCAAATCCAAAATTTCCCAATAATTGACACTTAATTTATTCATGAAAATCACAAATTAATGGAAGGTGAAATTATTGTAGTTCCATGTTAGTAGAATTTGTAAAAGTATATCGACTAATCCTTAGGCAAAGACGCATTATAACAATTGTTCTGTACCCCTTCATGCTCTTGTCATGTCGAAATACTGCACAAAAAAAGGCCAACATATCCTATCCAATTTATGGTAATTAATCAGTTATCCTAAAAACCCATTATCTTCCACTTGACCAATCCCCTGACTACAGATTTCATACTACCCCATAAATTAAAATACATAGCCCCAACTTTTTCTATTTAATCATTTGGTATATCTGAGTTCGTACCTAGTAGGAATAGTAACGATAGGAAATAGAAAATAAAAGACTAATTTACCGTGCTTTCTGACTGATGAAAATCATTTGAACGAACATGCGTAGATCGATTAACCAAATTAGCTTTCAAGTTGATGGTACAATCAATGTCCTCAATCACCAAAATTGACTTATTGGTTGTGGCAACCAACAACTTCCTTAAATCTGAATTCCTCGTCACTACAGTCAACTCCAAATCATATATATCGAAGTTTAAATAATTCGGTATTGCAGCAATCAAACTAGATTTCCCCGTCCCTGGAGGACCAAACAACAAATACCCTCTTTTCCATGCCTTCCCTACTTCCCTGTAATACTCTTTCCTCCTCATGAATCTCTCCAAATCCTTCAAGATCATGTCTTTCTGGTCTGATTCCATCGCGATTGTCTCAAAAGTGGTGGGATAATCAAAATTCACTGACTTCCACATGTTATGTAAACAGAACATCTTTCCGTAACCCACAGTATGAATCTTGATCGTCTTGTTTTTGTGTTTTTGCAATATTGCTTCTTCCATGATGTATGGCAAGTAAGAATTAAGGACAAGGTCCTTGTTTTTCTTGTGAAAATGTCAGCTCAAAGGACCTTATTAGAGATTTCTCAGCAGAATCCATGTCTCTGGGGTTGTAGAAGTGTTTAGACTCTGTTTGTCTGCAGAGCCAAATCCACTTGAATGTCTGTCCATTATAAACATCTATCACCTGTTGGAATAAAACCGCAAGATTAAAAAAAACATCATCTTCACAAGATCTATTATGTCAAATTATTACGAAGGTAAATCAAATGTGGAAACTTACCTAAGCACTCATGAATATAGAACGACTTTTCAAATCAAGACTTTAATTTCAAGAAAAGTGATTTTCACTTTTCTAATGATGGACTGTTAGAAAAATGTCATAGGTCTGATATGGAGACCATAACCCTATTTATAATTACACATAGTTTGTTTGTTTGTTTCTAATTTATCTTGTTATCATTAAATTAAATGTTGTATCGGCATATGTCTGATCTGGAAACCACAACCCTATTTATAATTACACTTTAGTTTGTTTGTTTCTAATTTGTCTGGTTAATAATTAAATTAGAAGTTGTATCAGCATATCTACACATAATAACACATATTTTATGATGCTTCTTATGTTCACATTTAACTTCAAGCATTAAGTTGATTGTTTGACTAATTCTATTTTATGCTGCTTGAACCCTAAAAATGTGGTCATACACGTGTTAGATTCTTCAAAAGTGCATAGCTTTAGAAGAATCCGACATACACTCGACAATCACTACAAAAACAACTAAAATTGCTGGAAATTTTATTGCTAAATAGATCATAGCTAACATAATATTTTTTATAATCTGTAGTGACAAATATGTTTGTTTACCCACAAAATTAGTCCACTCTAGTGTCACGGACTTAGAACTTTCGCTAAAGCTCTGTGCGGCACTTGACAACTTACTATTCTTTCAAGATCTCGTAAGCTCAAGTAAGCCTTTAAGACTAAGATCGCTAAGAGAATGAAAGGAAAGACTTAGAGAATTTCGAAATAAGGCTTTATATTGCTTGGAAGATTGCTTACACTTTGTTGGATGATTTACAAATGAGAGGCCCTTCTATTTATACTACTTCCTAAGGGCCTAAGTGCAAATAAAAATTACTTTACAAGTCCCTCTCTAGAATTCTCTACTAATTCTAGGAAATTCTAAAGCTTTCTTGGAAAATATCTAGCCCCCCCTTCTAGAACTTTCTACTAGTCTAGAGAATTCTAAGGCCTTCCAAGATATCTTTTAAGTTATTCTAGAGAATTCTAAGGAAAGATCTAGGGAATTCTAGAGTATTCCACTAACCTCTCCACAACTCTAGATATTACTCCTTCTTCCGGTGCCAAATTTGAATTGTGAAGTGGCGGGACGTGACACTCTCCCCCACCTATTAATGCGACGACCGCGTCGCATCGTCGCTGCGTCGCCAACCGGGTCTTGTCTTCTCGTACGCGTAGACAATAGTCCATTGACTCGATCAACTCCCTCGTGCAACACCTTCAGTTGCTTCCTAATCTCTTCTAGCTTGGCCTTATGATCTACCTGCTTCCTAAGAGGCGTGCGCCTTGACGGCTTCTTTGACATCACGACATTGTTCCTTTCTGGAACCTTCTCCATGCATGATGGCGAGGACTCCTTAGCACCATTGTCTTCTTTCAAACTTGCAATAGTGGCAATAAATGTTGACTCCTTCTTCTTGGGGCTTTTTAGGAGCTGCATGGCTATTAGACAGACTTGTTCTTCCGTCGTCAGTACTTTAATCAGGGGCACCATACATGATCCTCATTGCTCCATGACTAGAAGTCATTGGAAGTAAGGGTCGATCACTGCGTGGCACTCTTCGAAGAACTCCTGCCCCAGAATGATATCAAAGAAGTCTAAATGAGCGACAGTGAAATTGGTCTTACCTTGCCACTGGCCTAGCGTGATGCTTACTCCATGCGTGACTCCACACACAGGAGTCGGTGGTGCATTGACCGTCCTGAGTTGGGCATTACTTGGATGGTAACTCAGCCCCAACCTTGTCGCTGCCGCCTTGGTTATGATATTGGCCTCTGCACCCGTGTCGACCATAGTACAAACGGGTCTTCCATTAATCGTGAGGTTGACGTACTGCGCGTCGTATCCTCTTGGCTTTTCTGGCTGCTTCGTGATGGCTCTGCATAATTCTATCAAGCCCAACCGCGTCGTCTTTACGCCTTGTCCTTGCTCCTGTGCATCCTTCTCCTTCCGCTCTCACAGGATAGCACCAACGCTCTTCAGTTCGGGGCACTTTGCATAGCCATGCGGCCCACCGCATATGTAGCAACCACCTCTTTTGGCCGCCTCTGCCTTTCTCTCCGTGTCGCCATGACGTCCAGACTTCTTGCCATCGGACTTATAGGTATCATACTTCTTGGGATGTGGCCGCTGCTCCTCGACCTTGCCACGATCTGCCCCACCATGGACATGACTACCTCTCATCTCCTCTCCTCTGGCTCTGTCGGGCTTCTCATGCCTGAAGTCTGTCAAAGCTTTGGCCTGCGTGATGGCTTCATCTATCGTCCTGACCTGCCGACGTTCCAACTTCATCCTAGCCCAATTTTGTAGCCCATCCATGAAGTGGAACAACATATCATCATTCGTGAGGTTAGGAATTTGAAGTGTGAGGGTGGTGAACTCCTGCACATATGTGCGTATGCTTCCCATTTGCTTCAGCTTCCTAAACTTGCGCTTCGCCTCATAGATGACGTTGTTAGGGAAGAAGGCCTTCTTGAACTCTTCCTAGAATTACTCCCAGGTGTTGATGGTGTACGTCCCCTTCCCTATCTCGGTCTCCTTGCGCCTCCACCATAGCATGGCCATCTCCGAAAGATACAACACAGCGGTGTTGGTCTTACTCTCATCGCTCTTCAACCGGTTGCACTTGAAGTAGTTTTCCAAATGCCATAAGAAGTTTTCCACCTCTTGTGCGTCACGGACACCTTTGAACATAAGTGGCTTGGGAGCCTCGACCCTGGCCTCCCTATCTTGGTCAAGCGACGATAATCCTCCAACTTCCACACCCTCATTGAGTGCTTTCATCTCGGCCTTCATGGTCTCAATCGTGCTTAACGTCTCCATGAACTGATACTCCAAGGAAGTGATAGCCTTCTTCATCTCGAACTCGGCCCGCTGACGTCCCTCTAACTTCTTACGGATGTTTTCGATCTCCTCAAGGGTGAAATCTTTAAGAGTTTTGAACTTGCCATCGGCCACATTCACGCGCCGGCCTAATATCTCCACGGCCTGCCTCGCCACTTCACCCTTGCAACCCATTCTTCTCCAGTGGTGACGTCAATGGCCTCCTCACCAAGTTCATCGTCACTTTCTTCGTTGGTCGAGAGTGGTTGAGATGTTAGCGCCTCGCTCGGGGTGGGGTCGAGCAGCATTTCCTTATTACCCTTTTGATGCTTCTTTTTCTTGCGGTTTTTCTTTCCACCATCAAAAAGGACATTGGTGGTGCTAGCGGCTTTCACGTCTCCTTCGTTTGCCATTCTCCTAGTATCAAACCTTCACTCTGATACCACTTTGTCACGGACTTAGAACTTTCGCTAAAGCTCCGTGCGGCACTTGACAACTTACTATTCTTTCAAGATCTCGTAAGCTCAAGTAAGCCTTTAAGACTAAGATCGTTAAGAGAATGAAAGGAAAGACTTAGAGAATTTCGAAATAAGGCTTTATATTGCTTGGAAGATTGCTTACACTTTGTTGGATGATTTACAAATGAGAGGCCCTTCTATTTATACTACTTCCTAAGGGCCTAAGTGCAAATAAAAAATACTTTACAAGTCCCTCTCTAGAATTCTCTACTAATTCTAGGAAATTCTAAAGCTTTCTTGGAAAATATCTAGCCCCCATTTCTAGAACTTTCTACTAGTCTAGAGAATTCTAAGGTCTTCCAAGATATCTTCTAAGTTATTCTAGAGAATTCTAAGGAAAGTTCTAGGGAATTCTAAAGTCTTCCACTAACCTCTCCACAACTCTAGATTATTACTCCTTCTTCCGATGCCAAATTTGAACTGTGAAGTGGCGGGACGTGACACTAGTCTATGTATTGTTAGTTGTAAATATCTTTCAAGAGTCCAAGCAATACAACTTTTAGTTTGGTCTAGAACTTTTATGATAACAAATACCATAACACGCAATATCATTTTATATATATATATATATATATATATATATATATATATATATATATATATATATATATATATATATATATAGATTATATAGAAGTGTGTGTGCATGCAAAACATTACCTCCTCATTACGTTCCATAGTGATGTTGAAATTTTTCTCCTTCTCAGCCTTACTTATTTTAAGTCTACGGATGTGAGGGGATAACTTGTTGGCTAAATAGATTGTTGCAGCTTCATAGATTTTGTTATTGACCAGGCTATCAAATTTCTCAATCACCATCGTTAGCTGTTTTGAGAACTTGGTGATCGTGTTTTTGAGTCCAAAGAAGAGATATGCATTGAGTTCCTTGGGGATGTAGTTGTGGATTATCGTATGAACCAACATGACTGTTGCAGCAATTGAGCCTACTCTCGATAAAACCCTCTTGGCTAGGGCCACTTTCAATTTTGCTGATGAAGATGACATGCTTCTTAAGGGCTTTTTGGCTAGTGGGTGTGTAACAACTAAATTTTTGTTCCTGATAAGTGAATAATCAACACAAGAAAATAGCGTCAAGTCTTTAATAGTTGATTCCAATGATGTGCGGGGATTACAATGCTTCTGAAACCTTATATAGAAAGGCGTAATCCTCTAATTCTTATCATCACGACCATCAACTAATGGTCTTTGCTTGTTCTTGAGTTGATGAATCATTTGTTATTGAAATTTTAGCACGAATATGGAGCTATAGGGTTTGATCACACATATGAAGGTATAGAAACTTACGGCTCACCACCAGAGATGAAGAACTTGCAGATCGCCACTAGAGTATGTAGTTCTCTCCTGTTCTTCGGATGATCTTCCAATTGCAGATGCCTTCTCTCAAATTCCTTAAATGTCCCCCTTGAGAGGTATGTAACACCCATATGTATAGTTGTAGAAGGTAGACAATTTAAGTGTAGATGAACACTCTTGCTTGATTTTGACTGGCTCATTTGATAAGGTCACATTTAATTGGCTAAGACATGTCAGTTGGAACATTTGTCTGCATTTGATTGGTGTTTAATATGACTAGGAGTGCCACGTCATTTGAATACGTAACATCATTTTATTTGTTCTTTTATTTGACTTGGTGCGTCATATCATTTGACACGTTGAATGGGCCTTGGGCTAATCGAGCAGGCTCATTATTTGAAGACCAACTCAATGGACTAGCTCACGTGAAATTGAACTTTTCTTTAAATCCATATCTTGGAATTAAATAATTTGATCTTAATTTGGGTATGATATTCTTGAATTTATGAATTTATCTAAATTTAATCTAGATTTAATTCCATAAACTAGTAAGTCTACTAATGCTTCAAAATTTTGCATTATTGTTATGTGTCTAGCATGTGATAAAATAGTAACCAATATATTGATTCTCGAATTATTATTTTTCCCGATCTACAAGAAGGTAAGGGGAAATAGGCGGTGGACAACAAGAGGGGGTGGACTACGAAGATCTAACCACCACTCTGTAAAACTTACCTTTTAAGTTTAGGTGATATCTTTTTATCACACAATACTTTAGCGGCAAGCCTTCATTTCATCCATGCCGCCCCAATGTGATGTATGACATCATCCTCGATGTCCCCACTATTCTAGAGTACAGATCCAAGATACTTACAACTCCCTCTTGGAAATAGTCTGTGTGGCAAGCTTCACTTCCATGTCTCCAACACTGGATTTGCACTCCAAATACTCCATTTTAGTCCTGCTCAACTTGAACCCTTTGGACTCTAAAGTATGTCTCTAAATCTTCAACGTAGCATTAACTTTGTCACGTGTATTATCAACGAACAATATGTTGTATCCAAACAACATATACCAAGGAACCTCCTCTTGAATAGACCATGTCAACTCATCCATCACCAAAGCAAATAGGAAAGGGTTAAGAATTGATCTCTAATGTAGCCCCATCTCAACTAGGAAGTTCTCAGAGTCTCCTTTCACCGTTCTAACCCGAGCCTTAGCTCCATCATTCATGTCATTTATCGCCCTAATATATACCATCAAGACACCTTAGCCTCGAAACACCTGCAGAGAACATCCCTTAGGACTTTGTCATAAGCCTTATTAAGGTCAGTGAAGATTCTTCTTCTTTTTCCTGTACTTCTCCATTAGTCTCCGCACAAGGTGGATAGTTTCAGTAGTCGAACACCCTAGCATGCATCCAAATTGATTCCTAGAAATGGACACCCCTATCCTCACCCTCATCTCTACCACACTCTCCCAAACCTTTATTGTGTGGCTCAACAATTTGATACCCCTGTAATTGTTACATTTTTGGATATCACCCTTGTTCTTGTACAATGGAACCATTGTACTCCACCTCCATTCGTTGGGCATTTTTTGTCATCTTAAAAATAGCATTAAATTAAAAAAATACGGAAATAGTAAACTAATAGAACATTACTAATTCTACCAACTGGAGAAACCAAATGCAAAACTAATTACTTCTAGTCTTCTACCTGAATCCTTGCCCTCCATACCCTTCTATCGGGGTCATGTCCTCGAACTCGATTAGTTGAATGCTTGTCACCTCCCCTAGTACTTATTAACCTGCCCTTACCTCTCCCTATGCTCTACAACACCAATCTCTCACACATCCTCACTAGGGCGTTTGTGTATCTCCTCTTGACATATATAAACTATCTCACATCTTGTTCGCCACGGAGACATTTCCACCTTGGCCCAAATGTTTTTATTTCTAACCATATCTTTCCTTGTAAGCCCACAAATCCATCTTAACATCCTCATTTCCGCAACTTTCATCTTCTGGATAGAGGAGTTCTTGACTAGCCAACACTCTACCCCATACAATAAAGTCGGTTTGACTACTGCTCTATATCACTTACATTAAAGCATAGTGGCACCTTTTTATCACACTCCAGAAGATAGCCTCCATTTCAACCAACCCTGCACCAATGCGATGTATGGCTTCCTCGTCAATCTTTTTGTTGTCTTGGATAATAGTCCCCGAGTACTTGAAACTCCCTTTCTTAGAGATGACTTGAGAATCCAACCTGACTTTAATGTTCACTATATGAGGCACATCATTGAACTTGTGCTCCACGTACTCTCGAGAGGGGGAACCTACCCTTGGCGAAGTGGTGTCAAGTGACACTTGCATGTTCAAGCCCTACTTGCCTTGTTATTACTTTTTTACTATAACCATTGACACCCCTTAATAAAAATTTTGATTCCGCCGTTACGTACTATGTCTTATTCTTGCTCATTTTGAAACCTTTAGACTCTAGGGTATGTCTCCACACCTTTAACTTCTTGTTAACTTGTACATGTCTCATTAATCAGTATAATGTCATCAACAAATAACATGCACCAATGCACCTCACCTTGAATGTGTTGCGTCAGAACATCGATCCCTAAGGCAAACAAAAATGGGTTAAGAGTTGATCTCTAATGCAACCCCATCACCACTAGAAAGTGACCCGAGTCACCTCCCTCTGACCTCACCCCGGGTCTTAGATCCACCATACATGTCCTTAGTAACCCTAATGTACATGATTGGAACACCTTTGGTCTCCAAACATCTTCACAGAACCTCTATAACTTTGTCGAATGCTTTTTCAAGGCTAATGAACACCATTTTAGGTTCCTTTCCCTATACTGCTCCACCTATCTCCTTACGATGTGGATGGCTTCCGTAGTTGATAGCAACAACATATAACCGAATTGGTTCTCAGAAATAGAAACCCTCCTTCTCACCCGCATCTCTCTCTCCATGTGTGTGTGTATATATATATATATATATATAACCTTGTGCATGCATAGACACATTATAGTAAATCTTGATTCTTGAGCGCCTAAACATAATTCCTGACTTTACTATTATTGGCATGATATGTTTCATTTGCCAATTTATAAAGAATAATATGGGGAAAATAATTCAAGTCAACATGAACAGAGACTATTGGAAAATAAGTGGAAGAAACTTGGGGTTTGCATGAAATGCTTCTCAAATTTTGTAAATGCTAACTCATTGTAGTCAAACCCCATAGGTCTTTTTGTTAAATTGATGGATCTGTTTGAGTTTGAACGCGTTAGAACGAAAAAAATTCCTGTCTAAAATTTGTTAGGGTCATTATAGATCATTTTGCGCCGGTATTTAACTTTTGTCTTTGTTTGTTCACGAGTCTTACCGAATTGACAAACTTGTGTTGTTCATAAGTCATGTTGGGAAGGGCATGACTTAAAATATAATGTTCATTCTATTTATCTTTAAACTGTTCATAGATTTTGTCAGCAGTGCAAACTTACCTTGTTGACAAGTCATGTTGAGTGAGGCACAATTCTAGATACAATCTTCATTCTGCCTATCTTTAAACTATTTACATGTCTTTCCGGATTGGTAAAGTTGTACAACAAGTTAAAGCTTGCGAAGTTTTTAAAAATGGGAACAAAAATTAAATACTTGTACAATTTTCTAGATATGCTCCTTTATAATTTAGTTTATATAGACCAAATTAAATGGAAAGAAAGGTGGCATATTCTATAATTGGCTCTCTTTTTTCTGTGGTTTTAACTCCCCCATTTGGTAAACCATTTTCTTCCTCCTTTTCTTTTATCCCATTTTCATCGCTTTCTTTCTTCTTATGAAGAAAATTTAATCAACCCTTTAAGTGAATCCTCTTCTTCATCTTCCACTTGGAGATGACAATGGGGCAGGGCGGTTGCAGGGAGGGGCAGGCTATAGTGTTTGCAGGGCGGAGCCAGTTAGAGCTTATGCAGAGCCGGGGCGGGTACAAAATATCTTTGAAGAAAAACATGTGGGGCGGGGCGAGTACGTGGGTTGGGGATATATGCATCGAATGATTGTTTTCTAAACCACTCAATTGTAATCCATGCTACATAAATTGTTAATGCTATAGTAAGATAACAGAAATATGTTTATAAGGATCGTTTAAATATATTTAAGATAAGATTTTGAATGAGAATAAACCCAACACAATCTAATTACTGAAGATGGTATATGTTTATCATTTGCAAAATTTGCTCTGCCCCAAACTCTATTATAAGCAAAAATTTACAATGCATTCACACGTTGAATAAAATAAAACTCATGGTATGCCATATTTTTCTGGGCACTGCTGATGACTCTTCCCACATTGTCACAACAGTTAATAAACTATATATATGCTATGCGGGGCAAGACGGGACGGGGTAAAGTCTTTGCAGGTTCATGTGGGTTTGCCCTAAGTCCCAAGGAGGCAGGTTGGAATGTACTCATCCGCCCCGCCCTGCCCCATTGTCATCCCTACTTCCACTTGTGGTATTTCCACTTTCTTAGGCTTAGCCTCAGCCTCTTCCTTCTCTTTTATCTTTTTGTGAATAAAATTAATCAACCCTTTTAGGGAATCTTCAGCTTCATCTTCCTTCAACAGTTGTTCCGCCACTTCTGCTGGTGTCACATTGGCTGTGTCAATCAATTCCTCAATTTCTTTAAACAATTTATGATCTTTAATCCCCAAGTAATTGGCAGCAAGAAGTTTGAAGCCACACGGTGTGCAATATGCCATGTGAATGTGCACGTCCATTCTGCCAGGTCGCAACAATGCAGGGTCAAGTTTTTCTATGTGATTTGTTGTGAAAATTATGATTCTTTCATCTCCACAGCTTGACCATAATCCATCAATAAAATTCAGTAAACCTGACAAAGTCACCTGCAATAAAAAGTGTTATTAGTAAGGTAGAGTATTACAAAATACACTAATACCAAATACAAATTTTCCCAATAATTGACTCTTAATTTATTCAAGAAAGCCACAAATTAATGGAGCTTGAAATTATTGTCGTTCCATGTAAGTAGAATTTGTAAAAATATGTCGACTAATCTATAGGCTAGGGCACACTATAACAATTGTTCTGAACCGCTTCACATTCTTGTCATGTCGAAATACTGCACAGAAAAGAGGCCAACATATCCTATCCAATTTATGGTAATTGATTAGTTATCTTAAAAACTGTAATAGCTGGATCAAAACCTGTTTTGTTTCCCTTGGCCATGCTCTGATTACAAATTTCATGCTACCCCGTAAACTAAAATACATTGCCCTAACTTACTATTGTGTATACAAACTTTTTCTATTTCATCATTTGGTATTTGATACACACCGTCCGATTAATCTGAGTTCATACCTAGTAGGAATAGTAAAGATAGGAAAGGGAAAATAAAAGACTAATTTACCTTGTTTTCTTGCTGATAACCATTTGAATGAACAAACACAGCTCGATTAGCCAAATTATCTTGCAAGTCAATGGTACAATCAATGTCCTCCACCACCAAAATGGACTTATTGGCTGTTGCAACCAACAACTTCTTTAAATCTGAATTCCTCCTCAGCACAGTCAACTCCAAATCATATATATCGAAGTTCAAATAATTCGCCATTGCAGCAATCAAACTAGATTTCCCAGTCCCCGGAGGACCAAACAACAAATACCCTCTTTTCCATGCCTTTCCAACTTTCCTATAATAATCTTTCCTCTTCACAAATCTCTCCAAATCCTTCAAGATCGTGTCTTTTTGGTCCTGTTCCATCGCGATTGTCCCAAAAGTGGCAGGATGATCAAGATTCACAGGTTTCCACATGTCATGTAAATTGTACATGTTTTCATAATCCACAGTGTGAATCTTGATCGTCTTGTTTTCGTGTTTTTGCAGTTTTGCTTCTTTCATGATGTATGGCAAGTAAGAATTAATGACAAGGTCCTTGTTTTTCTTGTGAAATGTCAGCTCAAAGGACCTGATTTCAGATTTTAGAGTGGAATTCATGTCTCTGTGATTGTAGAAGTGTTTAGCTTGTGTTTGTCTGCAGAGCCAAATCCACTTGAATGTCTGTCCATTATAAACATCTGTCACCTGTTGGAATAAAACCTTAAGCTTAAAAATCATCACCTTCATAAGATCTATTATCTAAAATTATCCAGTTGTTAAATTAAATGCAGAAGCTTACCTGAACTCATGAATATGGATGATCTTTAAGACATAAAAATTTTAAAGAAGGCAATTTTCACTTTACGGAGGGTGGATTATTAGGACAAAAAGTCCTATGTCTGATTTGGAAACCATAATCCTACTCATAATTATACATAGTTCTCCCTTTCTAATTTACTGTGTCTATCATTAAATTACAAATTATATAAGCATACCTACACATGCACATAAAAACACAATACTTTGCGATGCTTCTTATGAACATTTGACTTTAAGCATTAAGCAGATCGGACCCTCAAAATATGTTGTTGCACACGTGTCGGGTCATCCAAAATACATAGCTTTTGAAAGATCTGACACACCCGGCAATATTTTTCAAGAGTCCAAGCAACATAGGCCATAGCTTCTAGTTTAGATCAAAGCTATTATGATAATAAATACTGTAACATACAATTTCTTTTCATTATATATCTGTGCAAGACATTACCTCCTCGTTACGTTCCATGGTGATGTTGAAGTTGTTCTCCTTTGCAGGTTTACTGATTTTAAGTCGCCGGATGTTAGGGGACAACTTGTTGCCCAAATAGATCGCAACAGCTTCATAAATTTCATTGTTAACGAGGCCATCAAATTCGTCAATCACCATTGTTAGCTGATTCGAGAACTTGATGAACATCTTTTTGAGTCCAAAGAAGAGATACTCATGGAGCTCCGGGGGGATGTAGTCGTGAACTATCGTGCGAACCAACATTGCTGTTGCAGCAACAGTGCCTATTGTCGATAAAACTGTTTTGGCCAGGGCCATTTTCGATTCTGCTGATGAAGAGGACATGTTCTTAAGGACTTTTTGGCCTCAAGATTTTGCTATTAGTGTTAGTGTTACATGCCAAATGCGTGATAAAATAGTAACCAATATATTGGTTCTGATCTACAAGAAGGTGAGGGGAAACAGGATGCAATTGCAATGGAGGAAAATGCCAAATTTATAGGAGAATTATGTGAAGTAAAGAACAAAAATGGAGTGAGAAATTGGCCAATAGGAAATAGAAAAAATTGCACCAAGACTAACAATATAGTAGTGGTAGTTGGTATTGACTACGTAGACTTTGAAACTTCCCTACATGTGCCCACTTGCATTTCCTTGCAGGTTACGCCTTGCCTATATTTCAATTACAGTATTTGTGGGGCTGAGCTATAGCTAACGATAATCAGTGACCAAGTCAAAAATTTCGTTAAGAATGTTTAAGATTTAATATACATATGAAACATAATGTGAGATATATATTTCGTATAGTTTTTCGATGAAGGGTGTCTGACTGACCAACCTTAACTATATGTAGCTAAGTCAAGAATAGTCAATTCAACACCTTTTGTCATAAACTTATACAGTGCATGTATGTCAAATATTACTCTATGCATGTACAAACAAATATTATAGTAAATCTTAAATGCCCCATAGTTAATTGAACACCTTTTGTCAGAAACTTATACAATGCAGGTAGGTCAAATATTACTCTATGCATGTACAAACCAGGGCGGCTCAATGCTTTATGAAATAAGGCTCACGCCTCCCTCCCCTGCCCCCCCGCTCCCCCCCCCCCCCCATTTTTATCAAGAATAAATTAAATGTTAAAAATTTTATAAAAAAAATGATTATTTATGATTAAAAGTATAATAGTTTAAAAATATATTATTTTACCCACTTGAACATCCTTTGTACTTTGTTAAAAATAAGAATTAATAGTGAAAAGTGTTGAACAAAGTGCATTACAAATTCTTATTTTTTTTAAAAAAAAAATTAGTTTCAACCATTACGTCAAGCATATTAAAATGGGTTATACCAAGTCATCAACTTCTTGAGATTATATGGTTCTAACTGTTATATTTATTCAATATTTGTCAACTTATTACTTATAGATATAAAATTTGAATAAATACGTATACGAAGTTTGTTTATATTTTACGCCTCGAATTGAAACTTCACTTTAGGTCCCGAATTACATTGAGCCGTGCCTAGTACAAACACATATTATAGTAAATCTTAAATGCCCTTCACAAATTTTTTGACTTTACGATCATTGACATGACATGTTTATGTTTTTATTTGTCAATTCATAAAAGATAATATGAGGAAAATGCAAAATCTATATGAAAAGAGGTTATTGAAAATTACATGGAAGAAGCTTGGGGATTGACTCTAAATTGATTGAGGCCTTTTGTCTTTTGAAGTGTATATAGGGGTGTTAATAGAACGAAGAATTTTTTTTTTTTTTTTTGTCTATGTCTATTCAAGTTTTACCATATTGACGAACTTGCCTTGTTCATAAGTCATGTCCGGCGAGTCATTGTTTTAAACTCTTCCGTTTTAATTTATGTGATACAATTTGATTGAACATGAAAAAATAATTTCATAAAAAATATGAATACTATAATAATAGAATGTTATTATAAAGGATGATAATTATAAAAAGGGCAAATTACATAAATCTCACTAGTTTAGGTCCTAATTACTAAGATTCTCGATAGTTTCAAATATTACTTCCTCTACCATTTTTCGTGCATAGAATACATGAGTATGAATCTACGAGATACATGAGTATGAATCTACGAGATACATGTATCTACCGAATTTTAAAATTGAGATACATATTTTATTGAGAAAATGGTCTAAACCCCCCCCCCCTCCCAACCTATACCCGAAATCCCAACTACACACTCCAACTTTATGGATGTCCTATTACCCACCTGAACTTTATATTTCTCTATTTTATACACACCTAAGTGCTGACTTGTCATGGAAGGTGTTCTCACCTTCTCTAGGCGCGTTAGAAGGTTAATTTTGACGAAAAATTCCTCCTCCATCAAGAACTTTGCCCCAAAAATCTTTCAAATCAAAGCAAAATTCAAGCTTGAATATGCTTAATATAGTGAAACTCAACTAATTTTCTTTAATAAATTGTAATACTAAGAAATTTTTTAATCCTATATTCAATACCAATGATCTACTAATAAAATTTCAACTGATTTTAATAACTGGTCAAATTCCTGCAAATCTGAAAATGCAGCGCCATTTCTTCATCTTCTTCATCCCATTGCTCTGAATAATTGAGCAAAGTCGTCTTAAAACTTCTTTAAATCACGCTAAATTTTAGATATAAGCTTTTCTTGACAGTTCGATTTTTTTGATATATTACCCATTCAAAACGGTACTCGTTTGTGGCAAGTCGAATTTGAACCCAAGCCTTTTGAACCAATTTTAATGGAGGTTTCAAGTTGGTGGTTCACATTTTAAACCCATGAGTTTCAGTTTTTTGCCATATGAAACTCTTCAAAACATTAGCGGAAGTTGCTCCCAATCCAGAAAATAGATCTAAAAATTTCATATGAAAGCTCGTTGGTGTTCATGGAGTTCCAAAGTTCAAATCTAAAAATTGCAGCCATGAACTTAGTCAAACACTCAAACTTAATGTTTTTAGCTTGAAAAATTAGCAACCAACAATGTCATCAAATAGTTTCAAATTTGAAGATCAAAATACATCCATAAACTTTGATGTTATGACCTTAAACTAGAATTTAAAATAATAAATAAAAAAGGAGAAAAAAAATTTAAAAAAAGTTTTTAATAATATTCCACATGTCAAACGCGTGACTTTCACTCAGCAACATATATGTGGTTGCAGCATTTTAGGTGTGTATAATATAGAGAAATATAAAGTTCGGGTGGGTAATAGGACACCCATAAAGTTGGAGTGTGTAGTTGGAATTTCGGGTATAGATTGGGGGGGGGGGGGGTTAGACCATTTTCTCTATTTTATTTGTTTAAATTATTTGGTTGTAACTATATGGACAATTAATTTTGGAAATTTAAATTAATCAAATCCCTTAATATAAGGCAGAAATCAAGGAGTGTATCTATGTTTAATTAATTTCATTTAAATATTCTTTGAAATAATAACTTCATTAATATTATTAATAAAAGACAAAAACATGTATTCATAATGTAATATGATTAATTAATTTCATTTCATTACTCTTAAAATAATAAATTCATTAATTTGATGTATCTATTATTAATGGTCAAACACATATGCAGACCCTTAAACTTGTTCCTAAATTTCATTTTGGCACTCCAACTCAACCTTGTTCCATTTTAACCCTTCAACTCCAATACTTTTTATTGTCTTTCACTCTCTTAGAGAAAGTGTGATGCACACACTCTGCCACATCACTTAGAAGTGCCAAAATGGAACATAAAAATTGGAGTTGAAGGGTTAAAACGGAACAAGGTTGAGTTGGAGTGCTAAAATGAAATTTAGGGACAAGTTTAAGGGTTTGCGTATGTGCTTGGCCATTATTAATATATGATGTATCCAACAAACTAAACATTTAGATACATGAGTTATAAATACATTCATATGTATCATAGAAGTATCTAGTATTAACTTTGTGTATTTGTTTTATATATAAATGTAATATTAATTGCATGTATGTTTTATATGTATCTAATATCAATTTCATACGTTATATTCAAAAACATGTATCTCAAATATATAGTAAACATATACATCTAATTATGTGTATCTAAATATGAAATATACAACAAGAAGAAACATATATATCTAATTAGGTGTATCTAAATTTCATATGTTATACCCAAACTCATGTATCTCGAATACATAGTAAGCATATATACATCTAAATGTGTATCTAAATATGGAATGTAACTGAAATGCATGAATTTAGGAACAAATCACGACGGTAGAGTATCCGTCGTATCATTAATCCCAAAAGGTAGAAAATTTCAAAATTCTTTCTTTTTAGCATCTGAATATGTAGAGTATATGCCGTATGCATATGACTGTAGAGTATCTGTCGGATCATATATATTGCTTGTTGTGCTTAGATCCGACGGATCTCCGTCAGATCTATCAAAACTTTCACTTTTTCGTCCCTCTGACTAATGAAGATTTGAAGAAGGTCCACGAGTGTTGGAGATGAAATTTGAGCAACTGGAGAATGAAACTATTAAAGAGAAATCATGACTATAATTTGGCGGGAAAAAAATACAAACAAACAACTAGAACATAACATAAATTGCCATTAAAGTAATCCTCTTTGCAATAAAATATATGAACTATACTTGATTGTTAGGAGTAAAATGGTTGACTATTCGTTACCTAGTGAAGGGAGAGTTACTGATAAGGATAGAGATTGGGGGAAGTTAACGAGGGAGAAAAATATTTGATATTAAAATGTTAATTGTGAATTTAAATGGAAAGATAATTGATGAATGTTAATTTTTTTTTTCTTGAAAATATTAGCTTGGGCACATTTAATTGCTTTATTCGATAGTTTTACAAAATAAAAATAGTTGACAACTTTTTGTTTTTATTATTAAGATGAGTATATAATTTAACTGGATCTCAACCATAAATTATTATATAGTACACATGGCATGAATCTATAAGGCCATTGAACATTACTTGACCTAATTATACTTGACCGGATCTTTATCCATTTAATTGTATCTTTTAAAATATATGGTATAAAATATTAAAAATGGTAATATATGTGATTATTTGAAAGTAGAGGTAAAATTAGTATATATGGTAGTGATATATGTCTAATAATGTAGTTTGCCCTTATAAAAATATGTGACTTAGATACATATCCCACGAGTCTTGTTAAGATCTCCCATAGCTACATAATAAGTCCTAGTACTAGTTTATATTGCTAGAGCAAAATCTTCCATAATGTTTTTTTTTCTTATAAAATTATCCGATGTAGCGGTATTGACTTATAATTTTTTATAGTGGTACTTTTAATAATTATAAAATATAGCGATATTATGTATTTTTATAGTAGATATACTAGATACATATATTTATGTATCTATAAATCATAATAGTGAGTAATTTTTTAATAAAAATGGGCTTAAGTCATATGCGGGCCCTTAAGTTGTATGCATATTTCACTTAGATACCTCAATTTAGCCTTGCACCTATTGAACACTTAAATCTTAACAAATTTTTACCTATTTAACACAAAATGATAATTAATAAAAGGCAGAACTCATAAACAGGTCCCTAAGCTTGTTGGGCTTTTCCCCTCAAGTACCTCAACTACGTCATTTTCCTATTGAATCCTTGAACCACCCATAATTTGTTCCTTTTAAACACTGTGAACTGATGTGGCACAAAATGTGATCTCACGTCGCTTGAGCGCGTGAAGACGTTTTGAAGGCGCTGATGTGGATCCCTGAACCACCCACCAACGCTCTTCTTTCTCTTTTAACCCTAATTTCTCCCCTTTTTCTCTTATTTCTCCTATTTTCTTTCTCTTCATCATTAAGTTGGAGTTGCTCATCAAAATATGTTTCTTCTTCATTGATTTATTCTTAATCATCAAGTTCCAATGTCGAAGTTATCTTGTTCATCGATTTCTTC
This sequence comes from Solanum pinnatisectum, assembly GCA_035578085.1. NCBI lineage: Eukaryota > Viridiplantae > Streptophyta > Magnoliopsida > Solanales > Solanaceae > Solanum > Solanum pinnatisectum. Next base: position 3,746,561 of record CM069078.1, read on the forward strand.
TTCTTCAAGTCAGAAGTGTTTTGGGGGGAAAATGAAGGGATTTTAGGTTTTTATGTTTGGGAAATGATTATGTGGCGCTAACGTATAAATGGATTGAAGTTTGATTGGTTGCAATTTCCATGTGGGAAAGGTGGATCTCACGCGCACAATCAACAAAAAATATTTGCGGAAGTTTTGTGCCACATAGCCATAGTGTTTAAAAGGAACAAATTATGGGTGGTTCAAGGATTCAGTATGAAAATGGCGTAGTTGAGGTACTTGAGGGGAAAACCCCAACAAGTTTAGGGATATGTTTATGTGTTTGGCCTTAATAAAAACACAAACATGCGTGCATCCCAAACGCATATACATAAAAAATAGACCAATACAATATTGACACGTGGCAATTGAATTAAATTTTTTTATAAACTCTATTCAAATAATCCCAAAGGAATTTTATAAAACAAAATATTATGTTTATTAAGTTAACCCCTCCCCACCCCACTCCACCCTTCTTCTTTCTTTTTTTTTTCCGGCGAACTTATTCTCCTTTTCACTGCGCCTCAGCTACCAGTAAACCATTGCCTCTACCCTCCTTCTTCTCCGTCGGATCTTGCTTTCCTTTCTACCGGGTTGTTGCGCTTCAACCGCCTGTAAATCACCCCTTTCTCGAATCTTATCCCTTTCACCGGCGTCGATAATATACCATTGATCCCTATCTAAGTTAACTCCTCATTCACCTTTCATTCTAATAGCGTTAAAACCTTTCACCCATTGTCTTCATCTTCTTTCCACTAGTAATCATTTATCACACTTACAAGAAAAAAAAAAACTTTTGTCGGAAAAAAATAATCAACCTCGCTGGAATATTTTTTTCAATGAAAATAATGGAGCTTCGCCGGATTATTTGAAAAAAAAGAAGGAAAAAGCAGAAAAGAATTGGAGAAGGTAAGAGAGAAAGGTGGAGGGGGTGGGGGGTGAGTAAAGAATGATGAATAGTTGCAGGAAGATGGGGGCGAACTAGAGAAGACAAAACGTTCCTGTCTTTTTTTAATTAATTAATTATTATTATTATTTATTAATTAAGTGTATAAGTTGAAAAGAAAAAGAAAAAATATACTTTCAAATTCCTTTACGAGCTTAAAGAGGGTGAAGTACACCCTTTCATACGATCTTTTGTGCCTACTTGAATTACTTTGAACACGTAGTGTTTAATGCACTTGGCCTGATGAGTTATACAAGTGAAATACGCGACAACTTTAAGAAGTATAATGACTTAAGCCATAAAAATGACTATAAATACTTGACATACGCATATGACATATATACCATATATATATTTTCATGTATTGGTCCACACATAGCATACCCTTCACATATCGTTTACCTCCCATATAATTGGGTTACTCATACAGCTTAAAAATACATATATTAGATCTAGTTGGTCGATGGCCTATTGTGTAATTGTCCCTATTTTATAATATATGTTAAGATTGAAGTTGAAATCTCACTATTATCAATTTATTTTTATGGATCATTAGACCACATTTTAGGTACAAATCTTCCCAAATAAAAATTCTAATTTCATTTGATTTTTTTTATAATATAATTTAATTCACTTTTTTAAAATTAGATTATTCTTTTTAATTTCTGGTGATAATCCTTCATAATACGTTACTGAAATGATACGATGGAGGACTGTTTAGTCCATCAATGACACTTTCCTCAGTCCTTCATGATACCATTACAATATATCTATATATTATCATGGTATATTAATTGAGGTTTGATTCAATGATATTATTATAGTATGTCTATTTAATTCCATGATATCATTGATGTCTGCTTCAATCCTTCGGCAAGACACTCTTCGGGATTCAATTGTACCATCAGGTATGATATTATTGAAGGTTGCTTTATTCCTTTGCGAGTATCTCGTATGTTCTTCCTGATACCAGGACAATATATTTAATATTGTCATGATAGCATTGAAATATAGAGACTATAAGTTTTGTTTTCATTTGCAAAAACAAAAAATCCTATAAAAAAATAATATATATATATATATATATATATATATATATTTATTTTTTTTTAATTATTTTTATTTTTTTATTTTTTTTTATTTTTTTTTTCATTAGTTTAGATTTTAATAAACATGCCATTAGACTTTAATATTTTTCTTAACTATTTTTTTTTATTGCAGTCTACAGTATAATTAGTTAATTTTTTTGTTGATGTATTTTTTTTATTCTTTTAAAAAGACAAAAATATAGAAAGAGCAAACTATTAAAAAAAGATAAACTAACTAAAAAAGTAGAAAATAAAATTAAAAGAAGAAAATAAATAATAAATTTATCAACAAATGGTATTTCTAATTTATCTATATATAATAGGAGAAGAAAAGGTGTTACGTGTCAGCACCACAATTTTTTAGAATTTTTAATTTTAAATAGTTTTAAATAATCAATAATAAATAATTATTTAAATAAATATTGACACATGTCAATAATAACAATTGTACCCATTTATTTAATTCTACGGTAGTTACACAACATTTTAAATAAACAAAAAAAATTATGATTAAATAATATTATATTTTAAATAATCAATAATCACTAATCACTAATTATTAATTAAATAAATATAGACACATATCAATACTTAGATTTAGACCCATTTAATTCAATGGTAACTAAATAATTTTAAATAATCAATAATAAATTATTATTTAACTATTACATCATCTATCTACAAATGCATAATTTTAAATACAAAATTTTAAATGTTAAATGAATATATACACAGGGATATATAGATAGATGATGAGTATATTTTTTACGTAAGGTGTCTAAATATATCAGTATTTTGTATTTAAAATTTCTACCAAACAATAAATATATTTTTATAGATAAATACAAAAAAGGCAGTTTTATAACTCCTCAATATAACTTCTCAATAATCATCTACTAAACAAGGAAACTTAAACTACATTATTCACTGCATCTTTAAATTCACGTACTATATATAGACATCTATCAGTAATAATTTTACATAGCTTTAAATATTTTGTTTTTAAAAAAAAATAAAAAGAAACTTCAACTACAAATAGTTATCCCTAAAATTCCTCACCCACTTACTTAACTTCCTACCCCAAAAAATTCAACCGTATTAATTCAGTAAATTTGAATACGATAGTCTTTTCTTTAGTTTTTTCAGAGAAAAAAATGCATCTCAATAAAGAAAATTCAAAGCAATAATAATCCTTACCATTCATCGAAAGGTAAATTTTTTTTTTGTATATTTCCTCTCTTTTTCTTTGGTTTTATGTGGTCTACATTATCAATAATTGTACTTTATTTTAGAAGTTCTAGATGTTGAAGATGATCAGTTGATGAAGTTAGGATCAAGCCATTTATGTGATGAATATATGTAGTTGAAGAAGGAGAAACACTTTTAAAACTCTATCCGATAACTATGTCAAGCATGTAATATATTTAAATTTTTTTCATCTTATGTTTTGTTTCAAAATCAAACTATGTTGGATGTATTTACATACAATTTATGATTCTTTGTTTATTGCATATTTCATATTTACAATTTGAAGATATTATATTTTTAAAAGAAAAAAAATGATTAACTTAATTAAAACTAGAAACTCATGATTATAGAATTCTATTCTAAATAAACTCTTACTATTTCACAAATTTATCTTTACAGATGTTATAAATATATTTAATTACATTTAATCTACATATAAATGAAGATAATAGTACTATCTCTCTATATTACTCTTATTTAGAAGTGGCACTTCTAAAGGACTATTGGGACGAACACAGCATCATATAGTAGTACAAATAGGAGTCTAAAGTGTACCGTACAGCCTTTAAATTTTAGCTTTGTCGAAAGTTGACCTATATCTGTTTGCTCAATTTAACAAACAAATACAAGAGAATTAAAGAAAGAAACAAAGAAAAGGAGATAAACGAAAAAAAAGGAAGAAAATAAATGTAGGTAAGTGTCACGACCCAAACCGAGTAATGAGTGGCACCCACACTTAACCTCCTAGGTGGGCGAACCAATGAATTCAACCCCAACTTATATTTATCATTCAACTTACAAAATACTAACCATAATGCGGAAGCTTAAATCTTATTAGTGTAGGAAACACAAATCCATTAACGTCTACTATATGTCATTCCCAAAATCTGAAAGTCATCACATCAAGGACATCTAATCTTCAAATACTAAGTCTAAGAGTATTAAAGACACCAAAATAAATGAATAAAATAGTTTATGTCCAAAAACTAAGGACATCCTGCCATGACCAAGAGAATCCAACACGAGCTTGAATGAATAGCTCACCTGGAACCTGATATGCTGGAGACTAGCTAGAGCTGAGGGCAAGTCGAAGTTGTTGGTACATTCGATGCACTCCACAAAAGAAAAACAAAGAAAAACACAAGTAGGACTCAATACAGGGCAACATGTAATGAGTAGATATCATCGGCCGACTCAAAATAGTAACTAATATGCATAAAATAATAGTATAAAATCAACTATAGCACTTAGCAGGTGGTAAACAACAAACAACATAAACCAGTGACAAACGAAGCAAGTACGTAATCAATCACAATATCAAGCAAGCATACGAGGACTCATGCCTCCACACCACGCTCATTTGGAAAATGGGTTCTTTGAGATTGAGTACATTCAGTTAATTCAATATGTTTTCCTCTTTAATGTTACCGTGTCAGAACGTGACACCCCGATCCAATAATACCGTGTCGGAACATGACACCCCGATCCAATAATACAATGTCAGAACGTGACACCCCGATCCAATAATACCGTATCGGAACGTGACACCTCGATCCGATAATGTAACATCTCGCAATTTGAAATAGTTAGGAAGAAGCTAAGAATTTGAAATAGTCATTTTTGGAAAGAATGAAAATCTGGAAATTTACTTAAGTTAGGAAAAAGATGAGTTTTTGATCAACTTCAAACGGACATAACTCCTAGCTCAGGATGATTTAGGTGTACTTCTAGGAATGGTTGGAAATATCTTGGAACAATCTTTTCAATGCTGCCAAGATCGCGCGAATCCGAGTTCGTATGAGTGAGATACACCCATTGGAAGTTGGGTTGCTCAAATAAGGAAATGTTCAATCTGGATTTTTGAAGGGTATTTCAGTCTCTACTTATCCAATTAATTAAATTCGTTTTAGTGAATTAATTAAGGGTATAAACTGAACTTGGTCAGTTTTACGCTTTTGGAAAAGAGCTAGGGTTTTAGAGAAGAGGAGAAAAGAGAAGGAGAAGCAAGGAAATCGTTAAGTTCGTCGAGTTCAGCTTGTGGATTTCATCGGGGGTGATCCCTACAAGGTATGTGAGATCACATAGCATTGGGTTAGTTCACCCACGCGCCAAACATGTTTAATTCAGCGTATTTTTGTCCTAAAAAGATTGAGAATTTGATGTTCTTGATAGTTGTTCTTGAATTGATTTCGTTCTTGAATATGAGTTGAGATTAAGGAGTTTCTTGATATTAAAGTGTTGATTCCTTGAGTTGTATGAGTTAGATTTTGTGTATATACCTTAGGTATCTGATTCTAAAGTGAATTTGAGAAAAAGAATCGATAAAAATCGATTTAAGATAAAAAAAAAGCGAGACCAAAAGTTCGTCAGATTTTTGCCTAAAGGCAGTGGCGACGTGCCCCATAAGCGCCAAGAAGGTGGGGCGGCACCAGAATCGCGGATTTGAGCCCCAGTAAGTTGGGGCTGGCGCGGCGCGCCCGGGATGCGCCCAAATCATCATTTTTCACCAGTTTTCGTCGTTTAGCCTATTTAAGTCCTTCTAAAGTGTACCAACGCTTTCCATTGATTCTAACTATTCTAAATGACTTCTAAACATCTAGAAATCATCCAGAAACATGAATCATAACCTTGAATCCATAAATTCAAATTCAAGGAAAGTCAAGAGTCAAGTCTAGGAAGTTCTTAGAGTCTTTTCAAGAAGTCTTTTCCAAATGCTTTTAACTTTGTTTTAAGACTTAAAGTTCAAGTTGAGTAAAGAGTAAAGATTAAAGCTTGAAGTTCATTTCTTTAAAAGTATATGGAGACTATGTATTCCCAAAGGGTTTAAAATGTTTTCACATTTAAATAAGAAAGGAAACCTCTATTTCCAAAGAGCCTTCGGGCTAGTTTATAGAAAATAGTAAATGCTTTCATGATTAAGCAAGAAGGGAAACTTTGATTTTCAAGATAGCCTTTGAGCTAGGTTTTTGAACAATTATCTCAAATCACAGAAAGAAATATGTTTTTAAACATAAATAGCTAGTATCATATTTTGGGAGTAGTATTGAGCACCGATGTGAGGGAGCATTCAGAGAACCCATAGCCCCCATAAACCATGTAGCCATCATGGGTAGAAAAGGGTCATACTTTTTAGATGAACCCTTAGTACTTATTAGCATAGACTAGTGGATCCACTTAGTAGTTCAGGTTTTATACACCCGGCAAGGTATAGGATGGCCCTGGCAGCGTGGGGCCAAGAAACGTTGTATCATCACTATAGCTCTTAAGTGATGGTTGTCGGTTAGAGAAACTCCCACATCAGTATTTTGTATATTTATATACATCAGTTTATTTGTATTTTACATACATCTCAGAGTTATATGTATCTTTGCATACACACAGAATTGACATCATGTTTAAAACAACTTTTCTTTATATTGCACTTGTTTTTAAACTGCTTTTTATTGAAATGAGTTCAGTTATGTTAAGTTGCGTTGAGCCAGGTAAGTTTTTCAGTTCCTTTCATATTCTTTTCAAGCTTAAGTTGTGTTTAGCATTCCAATGCGCATACTTGTACATTCAATGTACTGATGTCAATTGGCCTGCATCGTCTTATGATGCAGACGCAAGTAACCAGGATCAGCATCTAGTGCATCGTTGATCTAGTTGAGCTTTAGAGTTGTTGGTGAGCCTCCTTGCATTCCGGAGGATCCCCCCTTTTCATTAATTTATCATTTTAGTTCATTAGGATGTCGTGGGTCTGTCCCGACATCCATCTCAGTTGTTTTAGAGGCTTCATAAATAATCAGTCAGATGTTCGTTCATTCGTCATCATTTTGTTATTAAGTTATGTTCAGATTTGAGTTGCCATTTTGGCTAAGTTAAATGTTTATTTTTAAAACATTATGAGTTCAGTTTGAGGCAATTGAGTTATTTAGCATGTGAATCCTTTTCTTAATACTTAAAGTCTTCTGCTGAGTAAGTAAGCCAAGCCAAGGGTTCGCTTGGGGCAAGCAATGGTTTTCGAGTGCCGGCCACGTCCAGGGTGTAGGCTCGGGGCGTGACAGATAATACCATGCCAGAACTGGCACCCGATCCAATAACATCGTTAATTTATCATTTATTATCACCACCTTTCACTTCATTAACAATAGTTCATCAAGCCTTCTTTATTCAAGGCATCACTTCAATAGAGAGGGTTTCAGATTATAAATTTCACGGTCTCAGGATTTCAGACCAATCACAAACCACACAATCAAGTACATAGAGAACTTCACAATATCACTCAATGCATATAAATCACTATTAAGAGTCTATCTATCAAATAGAATAAACCATAACCTACCTCCACCGGAGAATCGAAGTCAAGCAAGCTACTTCTTCAATGCTTTTTCTTTCCTCAATGCTTCCGAACCTTTCCAATCTATCAATTATATATGCATAATTTGTAAGTTAACGAGTCTATAAACACTCATATTATTCTATATTTTGCCTAGACCCAAAAACTCCCCTAATTATATAATCAATTTCCTGAAGTTAAACCTGAGGGTAAGTCTTAATTCCTCTTATTAGCAAAACTTTAATGCCAAACTTTCCAATCAAGAATCACGTGAATGCAAAAGTAATTTGCAACTTAACTTTATCAATTTATGTATACATATATGCTCGTAATCCTCAATTTAGTGTCACCTATTATTTAATGATAATCTCTCTTCCACTAATTAATAACATTTTTTACACATCATATCCCTTTCTATTGGCACTGGCAGTTCAATTGTATACTACCTTATCTACCGATCATCTCTAAATGCTTTTTATCTTTCTCCGTTAGCACCTAACCGTGACAATTCAATTATGTAAATATTTCTCCTGCAATTCACTCATTAAACTTAATAATCAATAATCACCACACATTGTTTTAGTACTTCACAAGAAGTTACTCCCTCCGTCTCATTTTATATGTCACCTTTTTACTTTGCACTTGCATTAAAAATGATGTAACTTTACCCTTCTACCATTATTTAATGTTTTCTTAAGTCAACTTTACAATAAATGATGAATACATTTTCAAGATTAATTAACTACTCTATCAAGGGTATAATAGGCAAAATATGGTAATTTATGCATAAATTTTATAAAATGACAAGTATTGTAATTCAGCTATTATTAGAAAAGAATAACATATAAAATGGGACGAAAGGAGTAATTAAACCAATTTTACACCAATACATGGATTCGGCGAAATTTCCACACGACACCGATTTGAAACAATAATAAACACACACGCATAATACCATCTCATTCATTCACCCCTTCAATAGAATATAGTAATTTCTACACTAACATGTTATAACTTTGCTACATTATTATCTATTCATCTTTTGCAAAGTAAAGAAAAATTCATAAAATACCTCAAGCTGCCGTTTCAATTTTTTTCTCCGACTGCGTCTCTTAAATTTTCTTTTTCTTCTACTGATTATTTATTACCCTAATTATTAAAAGACTAATTATAAAAGTGTCAAATGTGACCCACTACTAAATTTAATGTTATTTTCTTTAATCACCAACTAATTAATTATTTAAACTACCCCCTTAATCATATAACTATAGTTACGAATAGTCCAAAATACCCATTTTAAATCTATCAAAAGAGTCTTTTATGAAATAAAAAGCTCTAGCACTCAAAACGACCAAACGGATCATTACAGTAAAAAGTAAAATAGAAAGCATAAGGATAAGAATAACAAACTGATCTTCTTTTATTCATTATTGTTAACTATAATTTATTTTTTGAATTGATCTTCTTCATTTATTATATTTCTCTCAACTCAAATATATATAGATTATAAGAAAAAGAAAATGCATTGTATTTAAGAAAATTCAAGGTAAAATAGAATAACAAACTAATTCATATTACATGACTTGAATTATACTTTTGTTCAAATTAAAAGAGTAGAGTGATTCTAACTCATGTGTTGTTTTGATATTGTTTGTAATTAATGACTTTCAGTAAAATCTAATAATCTATAGGTGGACTTCTTAGAACAGGGGAGTATCAATCATATTCAAAATACACAATAAAAAAGAAAATTATTGACGAAGAAAATGGTTTGAGTCAAGTTTTACATGTTCATAATATTCTCTAAATAAAATTGTAGTTGTGATATTAAATAGATACCCATTCACAGTACTTCTTTTGATAAAGTAGAGTTAATGAGTAATATTATAAAAGTTAACTATAAATTGTTAAAACATATACTTTATTAGATTAGTTTGTATTATATGTAAAGTGAGATTAGTTTGTATTATATTAACTTATGCTGTACTTAAGTGAATTTTATCATAATTGAATATTACATTTAAAAAGTTCTACGCGTATTTTTATTTATTATAGACACTGTTATTTTATGCGTATTAAATAATGCTAAACTTATTATTAACAAATTTAAATAATGAAAGAATTTAATCAATAGAATGAAAGAGCATAAATAAATAAAATTTTAAATCAAAGAAAAATGTTGAAGAGCATCACATAAAGCAACTAAAAAAAACTCCAAAAACAAGCAAAAATTTTACCGACATGAAATCTATTGTCATTAATGGGATCATACTATGCTATACATATTACAATATAACAGAATTACAAGATTACAATTGAAAATAAAAAATGAAGAAATAAATCTCTTCAGGTTGAGGCGCGGATATCTCGCTCTTTTTAAGGAGATTCAAGCCCATTGCAGCAAATGTTTTTCACTGGTCCAGCAGTAGTCCTTTTTTACTTGTTCCCTCCAGGATACAACAGCCTAATCACAAAATATAACTCAACAACTCTGGACAAGAGTTGAGTGCAAAGCTCCACAAAAAGAACACCCCCCTTCAACTAATAAGAACTCTCTTTTTAACAAACTTTATGCACTCTATATTTTTTCTTATGTGTCATGTGTCCCAAACTATATGAATACCATCACTATTTATAGTAGAAGAAGTCTTCCTAGAAATAAATAGGAAGATAATTGAATGATAAATAGTGAAGATAAATGATTTTAGGAGTTACATAGGTTATAAGGTATAATAGAGGAAGAATAATGGAGAAGTAATGGCAAAGGTCACCAACGGCTAAGAGCTACTTCAAGAATTGGAATCGTAACATAACAGACAGTAACTCCAAATGGAGTAAAGCAACACTAAGTGCCACCAACGGCCAAAAGCCATTACTCCCCACGTTCTGCAAATAAAAGTCAACAAACGTATGCAAAGGTAGGAATGAAACTGCTCACTTACTGTTGAAACAATCAGCATTCTTCTAACTCCAAAATAAAGCAAATTAATATATTAAAATATTAATATTAAAATGCTAACAAACCAACTTATGTAAAGTGAGATTAGTTTGTATTGTATTAACTTATGTTGTACTTAAGTGGATTTTATCATAATTGAATATTACATTTAAAAAGTTCTACGCGTATTTTCATCTATTATACACACTGTTATTTTATGCGTATTAAATAATGCCAAAATTATCATTAACAAATTTAAATAATGAAAGAATTTAATCAATAGAATGAAAGAGCATAAATAAATAAAATTATAAATCAAAGAAAAATGTTGAAGAGCATCACATGAAGCAACTAAAAAAACTCCAAAAAACAAGCAAAAATTTTACCGACATGAAATCTATTGTCATTAATGGGATCATACTATGCTATACAATTATACATATTTATATATTTCAGCATAAATATAACATAGTTTTTTTTTTTTTAATATTATCCGCACATCGCGCGGCACATATACTAGTTGATGATTAATCAAATAATTAATATTTGAAAATGTATAATCTTATTTTTGAAATCTTTTAAAGTGAATCACTACGATATTGGTGATTTAGACTATTTTTATAATTTAAAATAATATAAATAGGTAAATATTATACAAATAATAGAATGATTTTCTAATTGGGATACTCAATCTGATGAACTCTAATTCAATTTTTTAAAATATTTTTACTATTTCTAAAATAAGTTTAATAATCTATATAATAATTGACTCAATTTAAATAATATTTTAAAAAATATAAAATTAATAAAAACTTAACTAAAATTCAAACACTTGTAATATTGTGTGACATACAATAATCTATATAAGCCTACTAATTTTTATGAAACACAAATTGTCACATTATCAACTAACAAGATTGATCATTAAAATGTAAGGGCTAGGAGTAACGCTAGTGTCCAAAAAAAATTGTTCAGCTGCCTAAATATATATGTATTTCGTTAAATAACTATTAATATTGCTACACCCTTGTTTATGTTAGGCTTTTTCAACTAAAATAATAGTATTAAATATGAATTATTTATTTAACAAAATAAGAATCACCACTGATAATTGGATAATGGCTTTGCAAGTCATCCTTTTGAATTATTAATAAACAGAAAATAGTTTTTTTTATTGTTATGCGAAAACAAATTAAAAGAGTAGTAAGGAATTGTGTTGATTAGAGAAAACTATGAAGCATCTATGCACTCTTAAGTTTAACAATTTGATTAGTTACTTATACAGTGTGATTATTTAGTTATTAACAATTTGATTAGTTAGTCGTAACTAAGAGGTTTAGTGGCAGTCTCGACCTCATACACCATCAGGATGCATAAATACGACATCGATTTATGTATCACATCTAAAAATTGAGTCTGTTCGTTTCAGTTAAACCAAAATTATCATTTTAGTAAAAGTGTTTGGATCTCAATTTGAGTATCACATCTAAAAAGTGAGTCCACTCGTTCCAGTTAAATCAAAGATAATCATTTTATAATAAAGCAAAGATTATCATTTTATTAAAAGTATTTAAATTTCGAATGGTTTCCAAACACATGATATCTCTTAGGGCATTGATTTCAATACAATGAAAAAGAAAATAACGGAACAACGATTACTAATGATGGATCTATGACAACTTCGGGTGATTCACATGGTGAAATTGATTGTAGCGCTACTTTTCAATCTCAAATTTTATTTTCTTATCATAAATGATTGTGCTTACTATTACTTCTCTGTTGAATATATATATATATATATATATATATATATATATATATAGTCTATTATCTTTCTTATCATGAATGAATGGATATGCTTATAATTATTGTTTCTCTGCCGAAGATAAGAACATTAACATAAACTTAAAATTTATTTAAGACATTAACATAAACTTAAGAATTTATTTAAGTTCATTCTCTAGATAAAAAAACTTTAACGCAAGATGAAAAAGATTAAAGAACTTTACCACAAGAGAAAAAGGATTAAATTATAAGAGACAATACGAGGGGTTTATGATCAAACTACAGAAAGATACAGAGGAATCAATTGGAATTAGAGAAAAAAATACAATGAACTACTAGTTATTCATAGTCATATACAAATATTTAGGAAATAGATTTTGAAGTTATAGAGATTGGCAATCAGATTTCTACTCTCGGTTGATTCGTGTCTATTCATCGAAGTTCTTGGAGTCATAGTCTGGTGGTGGTGGAATCGTTCCCGGAATCTCGAGTCCCAATCGCTGCTCCGAAAGAGGTAAAATGATTTTCTTTTACGCTTTAACTCTTCTTTGTTCATTTTAGAATTAAGAGTGTTATAAGTTTTGTGAATGAAGCAATGAACTGCTATTCTAAATTCATTTCTTAGTTTCGATATAGCTTGGTTTTGTTCTGAAAAGTCAGATGAGTCTCCATTTAGTTTTGCTTGAGTAGTCTACTATTCTTTTGGTTTCAACTTGAGTTTTGATGGCTGTTTGGTTATGTTTCTTCTCTGTTTGCTCATGTTTTGGACTGATGTTCTCTTCTGTTTGATTCGGAATGTTAGAGTCTCATCGATACTGGAGTAATGTTATAGTTTCTATCTGTTCTAGTATAACTTCTTTATTATTTATGTACTGTTTCGAACACTGATATGTTTTAGCCTTTTGAAGCTGGTATTTTCGTTCCATTTTTCTGCAAATAAAAAAAAAGCTTATAGAGAAGCACTGTTGTTACTCCAATTATGAAAAAGAATCAGAAATCTAATCTTCTCAATCAAATTATTACCATTAGGATAGACAAGAAGAAACTCAAAAGATTAGAGTTTTCAATGCCCAATCCATTGCAGGGAAGTGCATTGTGGAGCCGTATAATAACACAAAGCAGATGGATGTTTATCTTTTAATTTCAATTGTTGTTGCTTGGATTTTCACAATTTTCCCCCAACTCAATGTTTGAATTGACTTATTTTAAGTGTTTTTAATCACTTTTGGTGTGTTTACCTTTAAATAGCCACACGAATCGAATTCAAGAACAATATAATTATGGAGATCCTTCGCAAGTTACCTATCTTGTATCTTGTAGAGTATAACGAAAGGATAGAAATAATACATGAGAAAAGAACAAAAACAAAATAATAATAAAAAAAAGAATGAAACAATAAATGGAAGAATAAAAAAATATAAGAACAAAAGAGATACAACTTTCAATTTGGGTCTATTTTTTTTCCCTAATGATTTTCCCCAAAACTAAAATATTATTTAATTTTAATTGAAATTACCCATTTTGAAACGGATCCCATTTAAACCCGACCCGGTTCATATGAACTTGAACACAGTTGCCTTTCTCTTTTCTTCTCTTCTCCATCGTATAATTACAGAAAAAGAAGTCATAATTGCCGGTGGAATCATATTACCGGCGGCGAAGTTTCCGGGATTGGTGGAATCGGCGGCACTCAAAATTGCCTGATTTGGTTTCTTGAGCGAATTGATTTTCCGGCCAACTGATTTTGAGGAAGGTAAATTTTTCCTAGAACTCGGTCTTATATGATCTATGAATTGGGTTACAATGCTTTTACTTTGATATCACTTCATAGTGATAGCCCTTGCTTCAGTTTCTAGTTCTCCATGCGTTTTTTAGCAAGAGCATAAATGATCCATTTTTTGGTTTACACTCTGATTTGTGAGTATTAGTAATCAAATTGTGGAACTTTCTACTAGAGAAGAGAGAAAACACAGTAAGAACAGAGGAGAGTAAATATTTATCATTCTGTACTTGAGGTTTTAGTGCTTGACATGAAATATGATAGTAAAATGGAATTTGAGAGGAAAACAAGCTATAAACTAAGCTAAGCTAAAGCTATTTTAAAGAAATGAAAGGGATAATGCATGTCTTCCAAAATTTACTTGAAATCCAGCAAGCATCCATGAGTTTATGCTTCCAAAATTCATGCTTAACAAAGTCATACTGCAAGTAGAAAACAAGCACAGGGGCAATGGTTTTTAACCCAATTTCAACGAACTTTCTGTCAGAAGCTTTAGGGACCAATAGAGTGACTGCATTGAGTCTTCTCCTCATATCTCTACGGTGTTTTCCTGATGCCTTGTCAACTGCCTCACCATGAAAGAAGTGAATATTCTTGAGAAATTCCTCCAAGATTTGACTTAAAATAGAACCTTTGAAATGTTTTAATCTTCCACTACAATGCGAGTGCTCCTTTCCCATTAGGGTATTTCAAAGCAAGTCACAAGGTAGAATCACCTCCATGATGCCATATCTTTTCTTCATTTGAGTCATCAAATCTAAGCCTGCAATATATGTTGTCCCCACGGTTTGACTCCAAGAGCCATGTCATCCTACTAACAAAAGTAGTTTTGTTTTGTATCATTTTCACTAAAAAATGCAAATGTTAACCCATCTGGCAGGCAATGAATCTTCATCATCATTAGTACCTTTTGTTGCATCTCCAGAATGAACCATGTAAAAAAGACAATGTTGAAAACGGGAAGTGCAACAATTGGCCTCAAAATGCTGCCAAGATTAGTAGTCCAACTTTAGACTCTAGAATTATCTTCATTGCAAGACCATGTTGAAATTGAAGAGAGGCATTTGATGCAATATTACCACCAAGTGATATTCTTAACAACTGAGCTTGCTGCCTTTCCATATTAATAGTATTGCACAACTTGTTTATGAATTTTAGAATATGCTTTGGCTGCCCCAATTTACTCCTCCAGTCTACGAGACAACTATATTGCTTCTCATTGGGTGAAACTACAGTGTGATTATGAACTTGAGAGAAAATGATATCCAGAGACTTATATAAGTCACACTTAAGAGGGAGAAAGACCTGGCGCAGCAGTTAATGCTACTAGCTCCGACCAACAGTGAAGAAATGTCCAAATAAGAATCATAAGAATTAATAATCTGTCTATTAGGGATATGGTCAGCTGAGTACTGAAAATACTAAGTAGGGAGACAATATCCTTTTCGAGCACCGGAAAGTATTGTTGGCGGTAGTCTTTTTCCACCTTTTCTCACCTTTCAAAATTAGAAATGTAAGACATCGATTGTTCTATGCTCAGAATGTTTAAAATGGTATTGTTGTATATAACAAGAGTAAGCATGAAAAAGAGGAAATTTCCATGGAATAATATGACCAATAACCCCAATTATTTTGTGCAAAACACCAAGAGCAAATGTAGATGCTTATCTAATAGCCACATTAGAACCAGTCAGTTGCTCAAGGTATCTTGATGTAATGGCATGAGAATCGTACCTTCCAAAGCGGCAAGGTAAGCAGGCATGAAGCTTTTCAAGGCTGCTACATCTCCTTGTATCTGCAGATTAGGATCTCTCAAATTATCATGGAGGACATCAAGTAGTCTCCATTTGATTTATCTGTAAATGGAGCATGGATCAATGAAATGCCCTTATTGTAACAGGGAACTCCAGAACACATTATTTCTCCTCCATATCCACAATCCAGCAGTGTTCTCTCAGCTGCAGGAATCCCACTCGCAAATTGATTCAGTGGAGCTGGGGAAAGAATATTGTCACACTCATGAAGAGCCAAACCAACTTTCTCGACCTACGGTTATACCATGACATACGCACAAATCAGAGGACAATGTGCAAGTCAATAATTTGCCAACAACATTACTAGTAAATGTCCTGGACCATACTTAGTAAGAGAAGGAAATACATTTGCACTCAACTTAGAATCAATTTCAAATATTGTTCATCAGCAACAAATGTCCCATGGTCAACATAACAAGACTCATAATCGAAAAAACCATTGAACGTGCCAATTAGCAAAACCGCGTTAGTTCCCCATGCTCAAAAATTGACAGAGGGAATGACATGTTGAGATATCAGAGCTTCTCAATTTCCGTTATACCTTCAGAAAGAAGAATCAATTCGTCAAAAGATCCGATATATTGGTGTACCCGAGGAAGACTTGAAGTGTGGGTCTACTTGTTCCCTTATCACTTCCCAAGAATCTTTGATTTCCCTTAGTTGAAATGTGCTAGAGAGTTGCAGAGCAAGCTTCTGCACCTTTTCTCTATTCTTCTCCATTTCGGAAGCCATTGATGAATACCCGATTCTGCGAGGATGATGCTCACGATGCAAATGATGTACAATAGAATTTAAGAGGAAACCAAGTTGTAATCTAGCTAAGCTAAAGCTATTCTAACGAGAGCTAAAAGTTTATTTTCATTAATATTTCCCAAATGAGTACGTACTGTAGAAAATAGCAGAAGAAAAGTATAATCAGGGAACCCTTCTGCTAGCCCAAAATCGTTAACTAAGATCAGAAGACTCAACTAAGGAAGAGGAGGCTAGAAAGGAGAACTTGATTATGAAAGATGACTTTTTTTTATTTGGGTTGTTCTTGGGTGTGAGTTTTCTTAGGTTGGTTACAAATGTACAATACCATCCCATATTTATACTAACCTATGGATGGTTCTAGATACTATAAAATCTAGATTGTTCCATGATTCTCTACAAATATCTAATTCTCTAGAACATCTACAAGAAAAATCTAGTAGCATTATCTTCTACTCTAAATTATCTAGATATTTCTACAAGATATTATCCAAGTGACTACACTAGATTATTCCAAAAATTTCCTAAAAATCTAGGATTTTTGTAGTTCCAAAAAATCATCTTTATTTTTCACACTCCCCCTTAAAGTGATTTTTTGGAAACTACCCCACACTTGTCGTGGAAGAGCTCAAACGAAGCTTTGAGCCACGTCTTGGTGAAAATCTCAGCAGTTTCTTCCGGACTCCTCTTCCTTCTCCAAATGATAAAGATTTTTCACTGTCAGTTGATCCATGTAGATTATCTCCTTGTTGAGTTCTCAAACTCCCCCTTTCTCTTAACTTCTCAACAATTAGATTATCCAGAGAAACACTATCAATTTCCTGTGAAGTCTCAACACCAATATCGGATCCATTGTCATATTCTCTTATCATCTCCTTGATAGATTTTTCGTAAGCTTCAAAGCTTTCAAAAATCAGATTGTTTCTTTTTGAAACTTCAAAATCAACTTCTTCATATATTTGGTCATCATTTTCTCCATTTGTTTCCAATGTTTGATCCAAGTCAGTTACTGACCTCGATTTGGCTGACGATTGATCATAGACTTCAACTTCCCATACATCTTTCTCAATACTTTCTCCATAAAGGTTACCATCGACATATATAGCTTCAGGCACTGCTTGTTCAGAATTTACTTCCTTGATTTCTTCGATAGAAGCTACCATATCACCAGTATAAACATCTTCTATAGTTTCTTGCTTCATATCGATGACATCAGTGTCTCGCTTCTCCACGTGGTCAACTGCATTATATTCTGAATCCTCGATCAAGTCTTCTTCAAGGTTGATGGAAACCATAACATCTATCGCTCGAGCCTCAGCTACTAAACAATTTTCCCAGTCTTCTTCTTTAGCAACTTTTTGAGTCATATTACTCTCCTTGGCTCGGCAATATCTTTTTATGTGTCCTACATTACCACATCGATAACATTTGAGAGGCTTCTTACCATAATAGTTAGAAGGCTCTTCCTTCTTTCCAGGTGAGCTTGAATCTTTTGAGGATCGAGAGTGCGACATATCTCTTGATTTTCCTTTGAAGTTTCTCTTATTGGCTACAAGAGCATCTCCTTCTCCATCCTTGACAAACACACTAGCCAACTTCTTGGCTAGTACTTCCTATGACGACAACAAATTTTCAAATTCCTCCAAGGATGGTTGTTGAGCCCATCCTTGAATCGACGTCACAAATGGAATATATTCAGGTTTCAACCCACGAATGACTATTCTTCTCATTCGTGCTTCAGAAATATCCTCCTCCGGATTCAATAAACATATCTTAGAACATAAGTTCTTAATCTTCAAAAAATACTCGGAGATAGAAAGATTACCTTGAGTGGTGTTAGCCAATTCATTCTCCAATATTTGCAGCCGAGCTTCATTCTTCTTGTTGAACAAGCGATCGAGGGTCCTCCATATTTCATGAGCTGACTGACACTGTATAATGTGATCAAATAAACCGAAGGAGATTGTCCTCTTTAGAATGAACTCCGCGTTCGCATTAACCTACTTCCACTTCTTGTATATGCTACTATTTTCCGGTCCGTCAGCAGGAGAACTTGTGTTACTCCCATTCACAACATCCCACAAATCATCGCGCACAAGGTATGATTCCATACATGTTTTCCATACCTTGTAATTGGACTGATTCAACAACTCCATCCTCAGTCCATTGACACAGCCGCTAAAATCCATGTAGACAAACCAGTTGAATCACCACTAACCCGATCTTGAAATTACACCCACAAGCCAACCTATGGCTATGGCTCTGATACCATGTAGAGAATAGCAGAAGAAAAGTATAATAAGGGAACCCTTCTGCTAGCCCAAGATCGTTAACTAAGATCGGAAGACTCAACTAAGGAAGAGGAAGCTAGAAAGTAGAACTTGATTATGAAAGAAGACTCTTTTATTTGAGTTGTTCTTGGGTTTTCTTAGGTTGGTTACAAATGTACAATACCATCTCATATTTATACTAATCTATGGATGGTTTTAGATACTACAAAATCTAGATTATTCCATGATTCTCTACAAATATCTAATTCTCTAGAACATCTACAAGAAAAATCTAGTAGCATTATCTTCTACTCTAGATTATCTAGATATTTCTACAAGATATTATCCAAGTGACTACACTAGATTATTCTAGAAACTTTCCTAAAAATCTAGGATTTTTGTAGTTCCAAAAAATCATCTTTATTTTTCACAAGTACAAGGTATTTGTATAATGCAAAAGAGAACCCTAGACAAATAGAAATGACAACATTATCATAATAAGCTGACTTAGGTTGCTAAAGAAATAGGAACAGAAAATTGGGACTAAATTGTAATTATGTAAATACACTACTTTTGAGATCTCTTGGTATGGTCGGCAACAAACGACTTATTGAAGTCATTTCGTAAGTGTTTCTGTATAGACGACCTAAACTGATCTTGGATTGAGAAGTAGTTGATTCATTGATTTTCTAAGCGTTTCTAACTATTAAAAACAATCAATTTCATTCTCTAATTGTCTAGGATCTAAGCATTTGAAATCCATTAGTTGAAATATCCCTTAAATCCAAATTAGGCCATCTACATGGGCCACGACTAAGGTTAGTATCATGTTCTTTAATCAGGATTAGTATATAGAGAACTTGACTACTAATATCTCCAACTATGAGTATGGTTTATGTTCTCTGATTATAAGTTGTTACAGCTGGGATTGTAGTTGTCTAGTTGATGAATTGGAACTTGGTAACTTCATTTTCTGTAGAGTTTTACGTGGAAGGAAGAATATCTTCGGTCTTCTGCTGGGATATACCAAACCATTATATACCATTGAAACTGCATCATTTGATAAGGAGAAATCTTCTTATTTTCTCCTGCAATTGAAGGAATGTCAAAAGTAAGAGATAGAACGGAAGATTTTAAAGATGTTGCACGTCGATCAGCATTGTCTTTGGGATATGACGAGGTACATAAACTTATTCAGTTCATTGCTTTTCTCTAATTTCTGGTCGACAGAATAATGTAGCGTGCTGTGAAATGCCTTGAAGAATCTTCATGCTCATATGGACCCTAAGTCCTTTGCCTATTATGTAGAGTCTGATTGTGCATATAGCTTCATTAATATCCTCATGTATCAGTTGTTCATACCATCCCTGGATCAGATGCTCGGTTCTATAATTAAACTGATCAATAATTTGTGTGGTTGCAAATGTCTGGCAGTTTTGTTTTCATTGCAGATGATTTATAATTTTCTTATTTGTGTGGGAACTAGTATTCCATTTAATTAAATTTCAACACTCTCTTTCCCCAACCCCCACTCCCCCACCCCACCCCTTTGTTAAGCCTATGTGATACTACCATCAGATCTTAGAATATGTCCTCTGAACTTAGATTTTTGCTGACAGTCTAAAACAGCTGCTTTATTGGCATCTTTTATCATGCATAAACCCCGGCAAAGGTCAGGATTCACCAGAGCTGCACTTAAAACGGTATATTTTTCTTACACATAATGCTGATCTTCTTTTGTTACTTTCCTTGTGCTTTGGATTTTATATCCTTTTGGTCATGCACAATCGCAAACCGAAAATCCTTTTCATAAAATTTCATTAATCAGCTGGAGAGCATTGGGACCCTAGAGCAATTTTTGATGAAACACAAGAAGGATTATGTTGATTTGCACCGTACAACTGAACAAGAGAGGGATAGCATTGAGCATGAAGTAAGGTTACATACTTTCATATATGTTTCCTTTCTTCCCTTTTTGTACTTATTTCCCTTTTTTCTTGTATGGATTTCAGAACAGGACGATTAGCTAGACTATCTTCTTCTTGCTGCTATGCTGATGTACATAGATATATTTTGTTATTTCTGCATGATGGTCTCTTATCAAATATATGTTGATGCAAACAAAGGGGTATTTCAGTTTGCAAATCATGATTACATATTCGAGACAATTATACTGTTTTGCCTCTATTTGGTGGTGATTTGCAATTTTTTTTTAAAAGAAAATATCAATCTACATCCAATTTAAAACAAGTTGGGACGGCTATAGGTATTTTTTATATCTATTCCTGCTATATTTGGATCCATTTTATTTTCCTCAAAATGACCAATAGGCCACATAATATATAAAAATCAAAGGAGTCAAGTAAAACAAATACAAAAACGGCCCAAACAAACCGCAACAAAAGAAAGAAAGAATCCATTTTATTTTAATACTTAAAAAGAAATTCTTTTAAGGCAAATTAGGGGTTAGCTAAATTAAATGTTCAAAAAGTCTCACACTTACCTCGACCTGGTCAAATGCAAGTGTAAGAACAACTATACCTTAGTCCCAATCAATTGGTATCATCCATATGGTTTTTTTTTCTTCCATTGCGTTATATGCTTTTAGAACTTTTAACACCATAGTATCACATCTTTAAAGAAGTACTTTCAGGGGTTTATGTAGGACATTCCCTAATCATCTCAGATAATATTGTCTTATGTTTTCCTCTATCTATGCTACTAAGTCTTTCTAAAAAAAAATAGAAGGGAAGTCATAAAAGTAATATACAAATCACTATTCCTTATTTTGTATTTCCTAAAAGATTCATTCAGTAACTTCAAGAAACATCAGATGTTTCTTGTATTTCGATTATCATAATATTTTGTTGTAGTTATTGTTCAGAATCCTTTGTTATGGTTCCACACCCATTTATTCTCTTTCTGGACTGTTTTTCTTGAGCTGAGGGTCTATTGGCAAGAACCTCTCTACCTCTAAGGTAGGGGTAAGGTCTACATACAGACCTCACTTTGTGGGATTACTCTGGGTATGTTGTTGTAGTTGTAACTTTCAGAACAGTTGAAATTTGACCTCCAGGGCCCTTGCTACTTACTCTTTCTATCTGATGAGGTAATTTACAATCTTGTCTATTTGTGTATGGCGTGCATTAATCTTAACTTTTATGTTCATACAACACTCATCTTTTATTTTCTTGATTGTTAAAGGTAAGTAAATTAACTTCAGCAATTAGATATTGCTATTAAATAAGTACAAAAGGAGGCTACATTACAAATTGTGCAATGAGTTAAGGAAGTCAATCATGGGATCTAAAACACTTGCAATAGCCATGTTGCACCCCAAAAAAAAAAGAAGAGAGGATATACACTAGTATTTGATACTAATTACAGATGCAGATTTGCTCTCAAAAACTCTCGCATTCCTTTCTTTCCACATAGTCCACTAAATCACCGCAGGGATGGTATTCCAAGTTCCCTCTTCACCTTGCCAAGACCTTTCAAGTGCCAGCATTCTAGTAGTTCCTTTGTTGTTCTTGGCATTACCCATTTAATTCCAGTAAAACGAGAAAGAGTCTCCATATCTGAGATGTGAACTTACAATGAAGAAATAAATGGTTGATATCTTCAGCTTCATTGTTACAAAACAAACATCTGCTACATAAATTAATTCCCCTTTTCTGAAGGTTTTCATGTGTGAGACAGGCTCCTTTCGCCACTAACCATGCTAAACATTCCACTATGTAGGAGCTTTGTTTTCCCAAATACACTTCCAAGGCCAATTTTCAGTTGGGGGAAGACTTAACTGCTTGTAGCATGATATAACAGAGAAACATCCCTTAGTGTCACATTTCTAGAGTAAAGAGTAGTCTCTGGACCCTTCGGGGTGGCCCAGTGATTTGGGCTTGGGACTTCCATGTTGGAGGTCTCAAGTTCGAAACCCCTTGCCAGCGAAAGCAAGGGGTTTGCCTTCTGGGTCGAGCTCGTCACACCGGGCTTGCCTAGTGCGGGTTACCTCTCCTATGTGGTTTGCGTGCTATTGCATAGGAGCGGGGGTTTTACCCTGTGCGCACCCAAAGGGTAGTGGCGGGTTTCCCTTGTCATAAAAAAAAAAAAATAGAGTCGTCTCTGGACAGAAGAGGAGGCAGACTGTGTAGCTGAGACAACAAAGATCAAAGGTTGTACTCTTCCCAGTCATTCATATTACGTCTGGATGTAATATCCCAGCCAGAGTTGGACCAATATTTTGATATTAATGCTTCAAGATTCTGTGCAACTGTACATAGGAAAGGACATTGATCCTTCAAAGATGAAGAGCCCAGCCAAGTGTGTCCAGAATCTTTTTTTTTTTTTTTTGATGAAGTAAGTAGATTCATTTCAAGGCATCAAGAAGATGCAAGCTTTACAAGGATAAATCAGTTAAGCTCACAACAAAGGATTTGTAGCGTCTTTCTAAGCTATAGAGCTAACAAAATCCAAGAAGAGTTCTAAATTATTTACAGGGGTCACTCTAATCCAAGTGTGTCCAGAATCTTACTTTCGCACCATTCTCAGTTTCTACTGTAGTGTTTGAAAAATGTCCCAGTGAGTTCTCAGATACTTCTGTATACCACATGTTTTGGAGAGATATGGTTGTTGGTTATCCATGGATTGAGAAATCCATATTTTGTCACAATGACATCTCTCCACAATGCTCCCACCTCCTTCCTGAACCTCCAAAGCCACTTCAACTGTAAACTTTTACTTTGAATCTTTAAGTCTCTAATAACCAAGCCTCCTGACTTCTTGTCTGTTGACACAGCACTCCATCTAACCAAAATAAAGGTCGCATTCTCTCTATTACCCCGCCACATAAAGTCTTAAGTATTTTGTCTATTTTATGCACCACTGCTATTGGCAAAGGGAACAACACTCTTGATAAGCTTACTCTTCCAGCAAGAGTTTCCTTTCACACTTCTCCAAGATGTCATCCCAAATTGCTATGGATTTAGATTTTCCCCCCTAAAGGGAGTCCCAAGTATTTTGCAGGAAATGTACATCCCAAAGTTCCTGAAATTTCCAGTAGGTTAGGAACATCATTTACCGGGTAGAGAACGTTCATGGAGTAATTAATATGAAGGCCCAATACTGCTTTAAAGAACAAAAGAACCATGCACGGATAAAAAAATCAGTCTGCATACAAAAGGTGGGTGATATGCTTCCCTCCCTGGTTCCTCAAACTTGGATTGAAGCCTTTAATCCACCCGTGAACTTCGCCGCTCCAAGCATTCCACTTAGGCCTTCCATAACCAAGGTGAAAAGAGAAGGGGAGAGAGGGTCTCTTGCCTTAGACCTTTTCTTGTAGTAAAGAAACCTTTGGTGATCATTGATGATAATGGACACCTTGACTGTGGGAATGCAGAATGGATCCATCTGACCCATTTTTCCCTGAGGTCCATCAACTTTTATATGTTCATCAAGAAGTGCCAATGCATATGGTCAAAAGCTTTTTCGATATCTAGTTTGAATAAAATACCAACCTTTTTCTGCTTCAATCTGGAGTCTATACATTCATTTGCAATGAGTGAGGCATATACAATCTGTCTACCTCTTACAAAAGCTATTTGAGAAGGGGAGATCAGCTTGCACATGGCAGATTTGAGTCTGTTAGCCAATAACTTGGACAGCACTTTGTAGAAACTGCTAATTAGATTCATACTACATCATCTTGTGAACATGTTGACTTTGAGACCCAACATTTACTCCAATATAATATTATTGGTCTCAAAATCATTCTATGGCACTTGCCTTTCTCTTTGTTAATTATCATCCGCAGAGACCTCTTGTAGCATTCCTCTATTGCAACCATCAAACTTTCTTCTATGATGCCATTCTTTTAGAAAACTGGGTCTGTACATCTGAATTGTATGCATTTAGATACCACAGATGTGTCCAATCTTACATCACATGCAGAAAAGAAAACTGGGTCTGTACATCTGAATTGTGTGCATTTAGATACCACAGATGTGTCCAATCTTACATCACATGCGTTTTTATTATTGGGGTTAATCTTGCAGTGCATGATTTCTCTAAGAATTATTGAAAATGAAGTCAATTGGTATGAAAGACATAATCATATGACAAAGGACATATTTTCCCTAGTTTTAGGTATGGATCTAGTAAAAGAGTAAATTTAACATAATAACATCTCTCTCTTTAGTTTCTTTTTTTTTTTTTTTTTGGGAGGGGGGGGGGGGGGTGTTATTTGGGTGGCAGGGATGACTAAGGGGTAGTGGATGGGGAAAGTGAGCAGTGTTATCAAAGGCGAAAAGTGCAAAAAAGCTCTCTAAGGCCCGTGGGGGCTTTAAGCGCAAAGTGCAAATAAAGTGTGGGCTTTAGTGAAAAAAGGCGCAAAGGGAGAAAAAAAATACAAATATATATGTTTAGTCCAAGACTAATAATTATTAACATGAATAACAAATATATGACCAATGAAATAAAATTGTTTTTATTATAAAGTGAAAGATCAATTGTTTAGTGTCAATTCTTCATAAGAGGCTCGTTGGCAAGGAAAAGTTTGTCTTAGAACCTTGATGACGACATTAAAGCGCACATAAAGCGAGGCGAAGCGCTCAACACGTTTTGAGCCTCGCTTTAGGGCTTAAGCGCGCCTTTGATAACATTGGTCCTGATCGCAAATTCCATTTCATGGAAACATAATCCCGAACTCCTCCTGGACCTTGAATAAGTGCTAAGTAGCTCACTGCTCTACCAAGTGCTTTAGGGATACCCCACATTTGTGGTTTTTAAAATCAGGAGAAGAACCGGGTGCATGATAGAATAAAGTGATCCTGATACACATCTTGAACATTTTTCAAAAGTTTGATCTTGTATAGTAATGATCTTCTTGTTTTCTTATATTCATTTTTTATATTGCTTAACTAATTCTTAATATTCTGTAAACAGTATTAAGTTCAGTCCAGGCAATAATATAAATCCTGGAAAATTACTA